>JAZKJV010001500.1:0-600000 GCA_037367405.1 Ottelia alismoides | reverse complement strand
TGGGTTTGCTTGAACCCACATGCATAATCCTTCAGTTTGTTGATCGATCTATTAAGCTCCCAAATGTTTATTGGAAGACATTATCGTAATCATGCAGTACATGAGATTCCTAGTGGACTTCGTTGTGCTAGATATGGATTCCACTACATCATTGCTCCATACTCCAATTATTCGTGGTTGGTCATTCCTTCGAACAGTCAAAGCGGTAGTTGATTATGGGTCTGTAAATATCATGTTCCACACTTATAGTGAAAAGTTACAATGGATATGATCACCGAGCCAAAAGCTGCAAAGAGCACATCTGAGTGAAGGGAGACAGGACTGACTGCAGAAGACTATGATATTGTTGAATAGATCAGAGAATCATGTATTTTACTTGATGATTTTGAAACTCAGGAAATCCCCTCCCAGAGGTGGACTTGGAAAGCACAATCAACATTTGCTCTCTTGCCTATAGGGAGATTGATTCTGATGAGCTTATCGAATTATTTGAAGAAGATTCATGTCAAAATAAAAAAGAAGAAATCATTGTAGATATGTTCAGTACATTAATGTTTTATCCAAGAGTGATGGAGATGAACAACATCATATTACCCGCAGATCATATACTTAACAGAACAATTTCAAAAGTGTTTGAGAAGCTGAGTCAAAATTTCCCAGATGAAAGTTGCTTCTAGCATATCTAAGATATGCTTTCCTTATAGGTGAGCTGAATAGGTATCCATTCATCATTAGTAGCAGATTGATCATGGACCAAGAATCTTGTTTGCTAGAGATTCTAGAGAAAAATTGCAAAGCTCTTAGTTGGAATGTTTCAAATCTCTGAGGGATAAATACGGCTTTGTATTCATGTCATATATTTTTAGAAGATGATTTCAAACCATCCCGTGAATTTCAGCAAAGATTAAACCCTAGTATTCGAAACGTAGTCATGAAAGAGATAATGAAATGGTGTGAGATTGGCTTCATGCATCTCAAAATGGGTTAGTCCATTGGACATGGTTCCGAAGAAATCCATAATTACTGTGGTTACTAATGATAAAGGAGAGGAGATCTCTACCCGAGTACCTACATCATGGTGCGTCTATGTTGATTACAGGTGCATGAATACAACGACCAAGAAGGATCACTTTCCTCTGCCTTTTATCGAACAAGTGCTTGAATGGTTGGAAGGGAAAGAGTTCTTTGTCTTCTTTGACGGGTACTCAGGGTACAACCAAGTAGCAATCGCTCTTGAGGTTCGAGAGAAAAAAACTTATACCTGTTCGTTTAGTGCCTACGCTTTCAAGTGGATGCCCTTTGGATTGTGTAACACACCCGCTACATTCTGAAGGTGCATGCTAGCTATTTTTGCCGACATGGTGGGTAGTTTTCTTAAGGTTTTTATGGGCGATTTCTCGATCTATGGTGATGGTTTTGATGCATGTCTTATGAAACTATACTGGGTACTTAAGAGATGCTATGAAGTCACTCTTGTTCTTTCACGGGAAAAGAGTCACTTCATGGTAATAGAAGTAATTATGCTGGGCCATGTCATCTCCAAATGTGGTATGGAGGTCGACCAAGCAAAGGTGGATGTTATTGAAAAACTTGAGCCACATCGAACAATCAATAATGTGAGGTCATTTATGGGTCATGTTGGATTCCATAGAAGATTCATTAAGGACTTCAACAAGATTCCCGACCTCTAACAAAATTGCTAGCAAGGATGGAGATTCTGTTATTGATCAGAAAGTTCTCTAGGATTGTACTCAGTTAATATATTTTGTCACTTAGGCATCGATCCTACAGTAACTGATTGGTCTCTCCCATTCGAGATCATGGCAAATGCATCAGATTTCGCCATTGGGATTGTGTTAGGACAACATTAAGAAAAAATGCCCTATACCATTCATTATGACAACAGAAAGTTAGATGATGCACACCAAAACTATACATTTATAGAAAAGAGCTGCTAGAAATTGTATTTGCCCTAGAGAAATTCAGATATCGTCTTCTTAGATTGAAAGTAATTATTTATACAGATCACTTTGCTATCCAGTTTTTACAACAGAAGAAGAATGCCAAGTCATGTCAACTCAGATGGATCCTTCTACTCTAGGAACTTGATTTGGAAATAGGAGATAAACTTGGAGTTAAGAATGTGGTAGCAAACCATCTTTCCATAATTGAATGTTCAGAGACTCTGCTGAGCCATGTTCCGATCAATGAAACCTTCCCCAATGAATCAATTCTCAGTGTTGTTACTCTCCCCTAATATGCTGATACTATGCGCTATCTCATTTCTGAGAAAGTTCCATAAGAGTGAACAAGAGTAAAGAAGGACAATTTTTTGTCTAATATTCATTTATACCAGTAGGAATATCCATACCTTTTTAGATAAGGTGCATATTGCATTTGGCGTTGGTGCATTTCTCAGGAGTACACCAGTATCCTCGAGCACTATCATATGCTCGAATATGGAGGACACCTTTCTAAAAGCAGAACAACAACAAAAGTATTGCAATGTGGCCTCTGGTGGTCTACATTATTCAAGGATGCCACAACATATGTTAAAGGCCGCATCGACTGTCAGAAAATGGGAGGAACCCTAAGTTCTAAAGATTCAATGTGTATCAAGTTATTCATATTTCTGATGTTTTTTATACTCGGGGCATTGACTTTTGGTGTCCATTTCCTAATAGTCAAGGATTTGAATTCATCTTGCTCGCTGTTGATTATGTGAGTCGTTGGGTGGAGGCTATTTCCGCCCGATCTGCTGATAGTCGTACCCTTTGTTGCTTTCTCATGGTCAACATTATTTCACGGTTTGAGATTCCTAAGGTTCTTATTTTATACATAGGTAGCCATTTCATTAATAAAGATTTCAAAAAGCTTGTGAAGGAGTATATCATTGATCATTGTGTCACATCTTATTACCACCCGCAATCAAATGGCTTGACTGAGTTATCTAATAGCGAGATCAAGACAATCTTGTAAAAACTTGTTAGGTTAGATAGGAAGAATTAGCCTCAACTTCTTGATTTCATCCTATGGGCTTATCAAATCACCTACAAGTCTCCATTATGTATATCTCCCTATTGCCTTGAATGTGAAAAGCCTTGACATCTGCTAGTGGAACTCATTCACAAATCTCTTTGGGCAGTAAATATCTGTAATTTGGACTCACAAGAAGATGGTCAGAACCGGAAGATCGACCTAAATAGACTCCAGGAATTTGAAGACTACGCCTACATTTATAGACTGATGTACAAGGAGAAAGTCCAGCGCTGGCACGACAAGCATATCAGAAGAAAGACTTTCCAGCCTGGACAGAAGGTATGGTTATTTGATGTGAAGTTGAAGATATTCCCGAGAAAATTAAAGGGTAAATGGGCAGGGTTATTTCTAGTGAGAAATGTGTGTGACAATGGTAGTATTCTGATATCTAGGTTGTCATCTGACGTGCATCCATTTGTGGTCAACGGATAGTTGCTGAAGCTGTATTCAGAGCATGATACTTTGTTTATTTCTTTAGTTTGCCTATTTCTCTCTTAATATATATTGTTTATCTGTTCTAATCACTCTTACTTGTTGACTTTGTTGCGAGGGTCCGCAGAGCGAGGGTGGTTTCCTTGGAGACTGATGCACCTGAGCGAGGCAGCGGCCGACCTATTCTTAGTAGGCCGGCATGAGAGAGCAGCAAGCTGAGCAAGAGATATAGAAGAGCAGAGTAATTTAGCAATAGTATAGATTTTTATTTTTGTTTGTGTGAGAGAGTAACTCATTAATAATTTGTAATGATGGACAAACATTTGTAATAATGACGGACAAACATTGGACACATATACACTTCGAGTCTATTTTACCAAGTGTCTATTCACTTGGGGACTCGCATGATTTTGATCGTGTTTCTCCGCAATTCTCACTTTTTATTCTTCCTATTTTTCTACTTATTTTCATGTATTTGTGTATTTTGTATTTTTTTGACTTTTTTTTCTATTTTACATCTTTTGGGAATGAACCCTTAGATCAACGATTTGCTTGATGAGTAAAGTAAGTCCAAAGCCCTAATTACACTCATGTATATATAGTCTGATACACTTGGACTTAGCTCAAACTAACTGGTGCTTCACAATAATATCAATTCCTATCTTATGGTAATTTCATCATTGCATTTCATGTAGTGTAAATTTAAAAATTCTGTCTAGCATCCCGCATGGGGAGAGTTGGGAAGCAAGGTGAGCATCTCTGACTTAGCATTCCATCATCAATTTTAGACTCACATTGCATTTTTGATCTCTCCCTCTGTTTTTATTACATAGGATAAATACAGAATCGAGTAAACTAATAGGCCTTTGCTTTGAAAAATACTAAAAAAAGTTAAACCCAAAAATAATAAAAAAGGGACTGCTAAAGAAACTTGATCTTAATTAACTTTCTTAATCGTCTTCATTATATTGGGTGTCTAAAGCTCACGTTGTTCTCAGGTACCATCCAAACATAGTGAGGCACAACCCTTAAGGAATAGAGCCCGAATCCCAGCCTGGGTACCGCCATTAGTATTGACTGGATTCACGAAGTATTGGTGCTTCTATTGGTGTGTAAGCGAGTAAGGCTAGGTTCACTTGCGAACTTGGTCTGAAGTACTGAACGTAGGGGAACTACGACGGCGAGTCCCTATCTCATCGTGCCACATCCTAATACCCTGCAAGGGGGAAGTATTTGAATTTCCATGTCAGCTTCCTTCCTCTACTTCTTTGGCCGAGTAGTCGACCGAGACCCGATATCAAGGACCTTTAAAAAGTACAAGCTACTGGTTACGAAGGATGTGGGAAGTACATGATGCTTGTTTGGTAGTACTCACTCTCGGGTTAGTCGTAAGGACTAAAATATTGCCTGAAAACAACGAATAAAATCTCCAAGATAAATATATGAACATTCACGGCTTCATTATGTTAAGTTGGTGAAGCAACCATTATCTATTGTTTGGATTTTAGTTAAGGCCAAGATAAAAAAAAATGGTGCACTTGTGCCTTAATTCTGTACTTCTTTTTACACTTCTTTTTATTTCACTCACTTTAAGCCTTTTCTCATTTTTTCTTTATTTTATTCCTTATTAATCTCTATATTCTTTATTCCTTATCTTTTATCCTTTTGTTTCTCAAGATGTTGGGTCTTCGATGGCTTAGTCCAGACTCTGCAAACACTAACAACGATTCCATAACTCCGACATCTCCAATAATTTGAAGCGATTCTGTTGATGCAATTTTACGCGGTTTAAAAAGTTGGTTTGACCACGTCGTTGTTGTCCCACACAAAACCGCAATCAAACAAATAATATTACAACTACGAGCACAATCAAAGTATATAAAAAATGTACGCGGCAAGTAGAGGATCGAATCCACAGGGACCAAGCAAATTTGCGATATTGTTCTTCTTTCAAGCTTAATTAGAATTTTAATCCATGGTGACGAGAGAAAGATGTGAATTTTTGAAGAGACGATGCAATCTATGGTGAAAGTACTTCCAAGAACTTAAAGTTAATGAATGAGGGCATGCGTGCAACTAAATAAAATAACGGGGGCCGAATTGCAAATTAAGATGAAAGAAATAAGAGGTCACTTGCAATGTTTCAATAAAAAAAAGGAATGTAAAACTTGCGATGAATTCATTTAAAGAAAACTTAGAGATGAAAAGAGACCTTACAAAATAAAAATACTTTCAAGTTCAATTCAAACAAAACCAACTAGTGTAAAAAGGCAAGAGAACTTATAACATTAGAGTTGTTTCCTTTCAAATTCAACTTAAACAATTAACTAAGGTAGAAAAAAATACAAGCGACAAATAAGATGGGAAAGAAATGCTTCTCTATTTGATTCTGGAGTGAGGATGATGATGATGACGGAGATGAGAGTGTGCGGGGAGATGCGTGGGCTGCTCGCACACGCAAGGATGGAGCTGAGGAAGATGGTGGTGGAGAGGAGCTTTGATGAGAGAGAGATTGCCATGCGTGTGGACGCACGGGCTGCTACGGGCTGAAGGCGAACCGCGAGGAGGAGGAAAACGACTGGACGTTGTTGGCGCTATCTTTGTACCTGCATGAGAAAAATGAGAGAGAGGGAGATGGAAACAAGAGAGAAAAATGAGAAGGAAGAAAATGGAGGAGAGAAGAGAATGGCGTGCATAAAAAAATGGGGGAGAGGGAGAGGGTGCGTGAATGCCTTTTTATCCTTGCAATGTGGGGCTCCATGCCATGCAAATAAAGAGAGAGTAAAGACAAAAACATAATTGTTGCATGGGGAAGGGAATGGGTGAAGTACGTGAGGTGCAACTTATGCATGGGGAAGGGAGTGGTAGGGTGGCTCTATGCATGATAGTAAAGAGTGTACTTTTTACACTAAACCCCCTCTCCATTTCTTTCCAACAAAAACTATAGGCTTTATCCAAGCTATAATGAGTGGGCAATTTATACTATCTTTCCTTCCATTTTCTTTCCAATAAAAAGTGAGGTTTTGTAGAGTCAAATCAATGTGTTATATTTAATGCTATATATACCCAATTCATTTCCATATGATTTGCTTAATTCATGCAGATAATTAGTTAAGTTATATTTAGGTGACTTGACAAGAATGATTAGGAATGAAATATATAATCGATATTTTTGAAAACATTTTTCTTGATTAGAAAATCATGTTCAGTTGATTTATGCAGAGATTGTGTGCAATTATAGATATCTTGTCTGCTGTAAGTAAGGAATATAGATTATGTGAATTTGGAGTTTACAGATCAATCATTCAAGTTGTATATCACATAATTTGATCATATTATCTCTGTGTATATTGTAATCATCAGATTCCCACGAGACTAGTTCAGAATTACTCTCAGGATTCCTCTTATCATTTTCACCTAATAATCGAGATCAATCTTGTCCCGAATTCGCTCCTTTGTGAATGGAGATCTATCTACCTCCATACACATTATCCAATCAAAACGTTCGGAAATGACCCTAATTCTGAAATCTTCTCTACATCACATTTACAAACTAATCTAGGATATATTTCCTCGTGCAAATTCAGAGACTGATCAATTCTTGGTTTTATCTGATTCTGATTTAGAGATGGCTCTGAAAGAGAAGGAACAATAAGTTTAGCAGAATGAATTTAATGCACATATGTTCGCGTCGATACGATGGAAAGATGGAAGATTCTATACTATGTCTTCAAGAGACTAAATCGGTTGGAGAGAAAGCAAGGGAGATCCCAGATAGCATCAAGATCGAACTCAGGGAGGCTACAATTCCCGAGAGTTAGTTTATCCAATAAAATAAATCAATGGAAGAATGAAAGAATCTTAATGTACACTACTCTTGGGTTTTTTACAAGATTTTTCTATTTTTTAATTTTTTAATTTATATTTTTTTTATTTTCTAATTTTTAAATTTTTAATGACCTTGATTTTTGCAATTTTTTATTTTCAAAAATAAGGATTAATATGCACAAGGGAAGAAATACATGTACCACACTCTTTTTATATTATTCAATTATATCAAAAATGCTCAAAAAAATCCGAAGAAAATATTTTTAGGTTTTAAAGTATTTGAAATGTTTTTGGGAATTTTTGTAGAACTTTCGGATGCTTTTATATTTTTCTAAAAATCAAATAGTGGCTAAATTAATTAATAGTGCACAACCTGGAGTAAATTGCAACTTAAAAATATTTTAAGTTCAAAACTCCTAGAGACTATTTTTATACTAAACTACAGACAAATATATACAAACAAGAAGTAAAATCATGATTTTTTGTATTTTTATATAATTTACTGTGATTTTTCTAAGATTTCTGATATTTTCATTTTTTTGGATTTTAAAAAGAATTAATGCACAAAAATTAGATAAGAATTAAAAGGCAATAAAATAAAAATAATATATTTTTTTGGAATTTTTAGAGTAATATTCAAATTTTTATGAATTTCATGAAGAAAAAATAACACTATTTTTGATTTTTTAATAATATTAAATTAAAATAAAATGTAATGAAAATTTTATGCTAGAAAGATACACACATAAGGGGCATAGCATGATTTTTGGGGAATTTTTTGAGAAACAAAAACATTTATTTCACTGAAAAGAACGTGCAAAATAATGTCTGCAAAGATAAGACTAAAATGCAAATTATTCAATGTTTTCGATGAAATGATAACAGGTAATAAATGCAGGATAAGCTGTGTAAATTACCCAAAACTAGCGTATGCAACACGCGATTTTCCTTTTTGGGGTTCTTTTTACAATTTATTAAACTTCTAGGGGTCTTTTTAGTAATTTTGTTAATTAAATTAATACCCTAGGGTTTTCTTCGTTGCTTCAAACAAAAAGGGGGGCCAAGAGGGGCACTCCGCCCCTTGCTCGTTCCTCTTTCCCTATCGGTGGTGGGGCTGTTCTGTGGAGGATGGCTACACGCGCACGGGAGCCGTGATGGGGCGGCGCCTAAACGGGCGGAGGCTGGAGATTAGAGGGCGACGTCGATGGGGTGGCGACTGATGGTTGCACGTGTGCGGGTGGTGCGATGGGGCGACGCCTGCGCGTGGGTGGCCGCTCCTAGGCGATAGCGGTGCGGGGACGTCTGGGCTGTGGATGCATGAGCGGCCTTTCACGGGGAGGTATGAGGCAATTTCAGTGTTGTCGCACCTTGGTGAGGGTGGTGGACAGAGGATCTCGCGCTCCCAATGGCGTTGAGGTGGAAGACTTGGCGACACACTACCTCAAATGGAGCAGGAGGCGGTGGTGCGGCAGCTGTGCTGCGGAGGTTGGTGGTGGTTGTGCTGCGGACGCCGTCGACGGAGATGAAGGATCCTCCTGGAGGTTTGGTAAAGATCTGGTGATGAAGGCAGAGGTGAAGACGACTGGGCGAGGTCGCGCAGGAGTGCCGGTGAAGAGGGCGGTCGATGGGTGCTCCAGGAGATTGGACGGCGGCAACGGCGATGGGGTGTGACGGCTGCCGCACGAATTTTTTATTTTTTGTTATTTTTTTTAACCTGCAGAGATTAAAAAAATGTTTTTTTATTATTTATTTCCCTACAAAATAGATGTTAGATATAGATAAAAAACTATATATTTTTAGTTTTTATATTCTGTATAAACCAATGAGGATGCGAGCACAACGGTTCGTTTTCGATTATTTGAAATGCGAAAGAAAAAAAATAAAAAAATAGATGTGTGAACGGATTGCGAATCCAGTGAATAGTGATGGATAGATCTGGATCTTCGGCCACCGTGCGTGGCCGGAGGTGAGAGGTCGTGGGAGATAGAAATGAGCGTGATGCGATCAGGAAATGAGATGGAAAATCGGATTCGAGGGCGGATTAAATCGCGATGAACAATGATTAGCAAATAAAATCGAAGTATATAAAAATGACAACTAAATTAGAATGCGAAAATTTAAACTATGATTAATCCTAGATTAAAAAAAGAGAAATAAAATGGATCTCACTGTGGAGTGGATTCGACAAGAGCTGACAAGCTGTCATCAGGCGACTCAGAGGCTAGGCACCTCTCTACAACAAGAACACTCTTGGAGAATAGGCTCCTCTCCCAAAGGATTGATACAGAGGAAATGAGGGAGGAGGAGCTCAATAAAAAGGAGAAAAAAATCAAAAAGGAAATAATTACAAATAAGGAATGTGTTTAGTGGTAAAATTAATTAATTAATTAATAAAATGAAATTCGTAATTAAATAAAATAATTAATTTACAAAAATTAAGTAGTCACCTTAATGGTGGTTATTTAAGTATAAAATCAAATCATATACATGGTATGTTTTCAAATCAAATAAATGAAAAAATAATGAATAAATTAATTAATCAATCAAAATTCCATTATTATATTAATTTAATTAATTAATATTAGATAATAGTTTTTAATTTTTTGTGGTTTTTATATAAGGAGGTTAATTTTATACATATCATATATATATAATGCACATTATACACATGTACAAATTGGGAAATAATTTTATACAATTTTTTTATTAAGATATTTTTTATTTACTTTAAATTATAGTAAACAATATTTACAATTATTATATATATAATATATAAAAAAAATAATACAAAAATGGTACAATTACACAAACCACCCTAGAAAACTGACTTTTCAATCGTAACTTCAAAAAATATGAAATCATAGTCATTTTAAAGATAATATAATTTAGAGTACAATGAAAGTGAGTTTGATTCAATTTGAACATTTTTATTTACAATTTTTGTTTAGAAAACTATTTTATTTGAGGTCTATTTATGGACAAATAAAATAGTGTAAGTTTTATACAAGTATACACAGAATAAATGAGAAGTATTTACAACACACATTTGTTTGGATTTTCTGATTAACGACCCTATCTCCCCCTACTTTATTCATGGTCGATCAGGTCAAGTCTTGGCCTTCTCTCGGAGTTCGGGTCAGCTTGCATCTATTACATATATGCAATCTTCTTCTTCTTCTTCTTTTTTATTTTCTTTATTTTTCTTTATTTATTTATTTTAGGTTAAAATAATATTATATGTACACTATTTACACACAGATGCAAGTTAGTAAGAATATGGAGTTAGTTTTATATATAGATGTTTTATAAGGGGTTTTAAGCTAAAATAAATGAATAGCGATGATGAAATGTAAATTCATCATCCCCCTATGCTTTACCTTTGCTAGTCCCTTAGCAAACACTTATTTGAAAGAATAAGTGAATAAAAGAAAAAGAAAGGGAAAATAAAGAAATTAGGATAATACTGAGTATTAAACCTATCATCATAAAATTGTAGTATGGAGCTCTGTCAGACCTTTGGATTATTAGTGTGCCAGAACCTTAATGGGAAATGGATTTAAAACCTAACAACCTCTAAGTTCCGCAAGACTCCTACTCAGGTCTCCCCAATAGTCAGATCAGAACAACTCTACATACACAAATTCTTATGACTATGAATCTTTACTTGTACGGTGTAAGTGAAATATAGCTCCCCATCTCAAAAGTAGCAAAGAAACAACCTACATCAAAAAGGTAACTCTAGTCCCCCAGTCTAGCAACTCTTTCCTTGAGGAGCGGGGATATTCCCTTCTAAGTTCAAGTGCAACCAGCTCAAGAAGAGGAGATGGAGAAAAGAATGGACGGTAACCAGTGTAACTACCTATCTTTGGATGCATGACTAGTGTAGCCAAGTCATCTAGTTGCAAGCTTACAAATTTGACTTTAAAGCTCTTATTCTTTTATTTTCTTTTCTTTTTTATCCTTGTCTATACACTCCAGCAGGCATTTTACTTTTCAATCAGGCCTGTCCACTTTTGGAGAATATGCATTTTTCTTTTCCTTTTTTAAAAATATATACAAGGTGCAACATGTACATAAGGAATTTTTCCTCTTGAGCTAGTAGACTATCCCTCTTTCGAAGCATTATTGCAACCCCACAACATTATGTCTTTAGATCTCAATGCTACTAGATTAGGTTGAGATGCACAACCCTCCCTAGAGGAAGACAAGAGGTCCGCCTAGATGTACTACCCTCGTATGCTACTCAAAGCCAAAAGATTCCACCTCCTCACTACCTCCTCCACAAAGAGCTACGTGTAGAGTGCTTGTCCAGGATAAGCTACGGTCTGAAAGAATCATGCGTGTGTTGTTAAATGTTCTACTTAGACTAATGAAGATGACATGCGAACATAGTCTTATGGACTCAAAAAATTAAGTCACTAGGACCTGAAAAGTCTTAACTCCATTTCTTATAAGGTTCATCTGAAATTAAGTGGATTAAGGTCTAAATAAGCTCCATTCTTCAACTTTATTTCAGACTTAGTTTAATGTCAATATTATCCTAAAAAAATGCACAAATGCAAGAAATATGTACAATGCAAAAAGAAAGCAATTTTTTTGAAATAATTTTCTAATTTTGAACTTTTTTATGGATTTTGAAGAAAGAAAAAAATTAATGCACATGTGAAAAGAGTTTTTTTAATGCAAATTTTTATAGATTTTTGATTTTGTAGGTTTTTTTAGGTTTTTATTTAAAAAGAAAAAGGGTTAGTAAAATATATACAAGTATATACAAGGATTTTTTGTTTTTTTGCTATTTTTTTGTTTTTTTATACACACATGAATTTTAAGAATTTATATACATATCCCCAAAATAATCTTATCAAAAGTACGAGTTATGTCTAAAGTATATATACAATATATACGACATCCCCTTATACTTAGCTCGAACTATGTCCTCATAGTTATCGGAGAGCGGTAAAGGAAGACATAACTTGTGCTAAGTATAGAAAAGTGAAAAGACTCTTATGCTACAACGACTCGAAGAGAAGATGAAAAGAACAAAAGCCAGTGATCCCCCCATGCTTAGGATCAAGTAAGCCTAAGAATAGAAGACTATACAAAAGGGGAAAACCAATGAAAAGAATGTACAGACTCAACGGCTCGACTTGCCACCCTATACTTAGGGTAGAATATCCCTAAGTATAGAATATCAACAAGTTGGGGGACAATCGAGAGAACAGAAGAATAAAAACACAAAAGAGACGATATGAACAACATCAACCCCCTATACTTAGAGTAGAGTATCCCTAAGTATAGGCAACAACAGGAGTGATGAACATGATAAGTATGAATAACACAAACCATTCACCTCCTATACTTAGGATAAAGCACATCCTAAGTACAGCATATATACACGCGGAAAAAGGGATGAATGATAAAATGGGAGAAGAAAGAATGAAACGAAAGGATATACAAAAGGTTGTCAGCTCATGTATCAGACGCATAATATGGAATCAAAACGTCATCGTCTGATACCACAGATACACAATCAACGACATACAAGAATGTATCATGATCAAGATATGGCTTTAGCAACTATCCATTCACAACAAATGGATGTGTGTTAGATGACAACCCAGATATGACAATACTCCCATTGTCACGTATAGCTTGCTTTTCAATTTTCCTGGAATCAGCTTCAACTTAGCATCAAATAACCAAATGTTCTGATCAGGAGAGAAAGTCTTCCGTCAAATGTGTTTATCATGCCAGCGATTGACTTCCTCCTTATACATGAGTGAGTTATCAAATGTAAAGTCTCGGAATTCCAGTAATCTATTCAAATCCAACTTCCTGTTCTTTCCTGCCATCTCATAATCAAGATTGCATACACGGAGTGCCCATAAAGATTTGTGAATTAATTCCACTGGCATGTGGCAAGGCTTTTCATACACCGATCTGTAAGGAGACATACCCAAAGGAGACTTGTACACCATCCGATAAGCCTATAGAACCGAATCAAGAATCTGGGATCAGATCTTCCTATCTGGACGTACAAGTTTTTGCAATATCGTCTTGATCTCCCTATTTGAAATTTCTGCCAAGCCATTAGTCTGAGGGTGGTAAGGAGATACAAATCTGTGCTCATTGGTGTACTCCTTCACAAGCTTCTTTACTTCTCTATTAATGAAATGGCTTCCCCATCTGAAATCAGTAATTTGGTAATACCAAACAATGCAATAATTTGGTTCTTGAGAAAGGAACATACTGTACGACTATCTGTGGCTCGGGTGTGGATAACCTCCATCCATCAACTAACATAATCCACAACGATCAGGATGTACTGAAATCCCTGACTGACAAGAAATGGACCCATGAAGTCTATGTCGCAAGCATCAAAAACATCAGAAATCTGTATATATCTTAGGAGCATTGTATCTTTGGAACCAACGGTTCCTCCCAGTTTCTGATAGTTGGTACAACATCGAACATACTCTGTAGCATCCTTAAACAATGTGGGCCACCATAGGCCACTTTGTCAACGGTTCCTCCCAGTTTCTGATAGTTGGTACAACATCGAACATACTCTGTAGCATCCTTAAACAATGTGGGCCACCATAGGCCACTCTGTAAAATCTTTGCTACCATGCGTTTCCCCAAATGATGCCCACCAGATTCTAGTTTGTGGCAATGCTTAAGTACACTAGTGTGTTCCTCCTGAAGAATGCATCTTCTCCAGATATAATCCGCACCCTCGCGAAATAGGTATGAATCCTCCCACTAGTAGGAATGAATCTCTGACAAAAATCTGTCTACCTTGTACTTCAGCCAATCTTGTGGAACTTTATTGGAGACAAGATAGTTCACAATATCATCATACCATGGGAGAGAGTCCACAGACAAAATGGCCTCATGTGGAAAGGTTCTGGAAATAGGGATCATGTTCTGCTCAAAGGTATCTGCATCTGTGATATGGGAAAGGTGATCTGCCACAACATTTTTCACTCCAGGTTTATCTCTAATCTCTAAATCAAATTCTGGAGAAGAAGGATCCATCTGATAAGGAATGTTTTGGCATCCTTCTTTGCCTGCAAGTATCGTATGATAGTGTGATCCATGTACACAATACATGTGAACCGATGAGGTAAGATCTGAACTTTTCTAGCCCAAACACAACTGCTAACATCTCGTTCTCTGTAACTGTATAATTCCATACTTCATCCAGAGTCTTGCTAGCATAGTTTATGGAAAATGGTATCCCATCCCTTATCTGTCCTAAAACAACTCCAACTCCAAAATCTGATGCGTCCGTCATAATCTCAAAAGGAAGAGACCAATGCTGTGGCTGTAAGATAGGAGCACTAGTAACCATTTCTTTCATCTAATTGAATGCAAGGAGGACTTTCTCATCGACAATAAAATCACTCTCCTTACAAAGAAGCTCAGTCAAAGGTCTGGCGATCTTGCTGAAGTCCTTTATGAATCGCCTATAGAATCCTATGTGTCCCAGAAATGACCTCAACTACTTCAAATTCTGCGGTGGCTCTAACTTTGAAGTCACATCAATCTTAGCCAGGTCAACCTCCATACCATGTTTGGAGATGACATGGACCAATACAGTTCCCTTAGTTACCATACAGTGACTCTTCTCCCATGAGGGCACTAGGTTTACTTACAACAACATTTAAGAACTTGGTCTAAATAAGCAAGAGATGTGTCAAAACTATCCCTGTAGACCTAGAAATCGTCCATGAAGACTTCAAGAAAATTACCCACCATGTCAGAAAAAATGGCCAACATACATCTTTGATATGTAGCGGGGGCGTTACATAATCCAAAGGGCATCCGTCTAAAGGTGTAGGTGCCAAACAGACAAGTGAAAGTAGTTTTCTTCTGATCCTCAGGACCGATAGTAACTTTGTTGTATCCCAAGTACCCATACAAGAAGAAAAAGAACTCTTTCCCTACCAACCTCTCAATAATCTGATCAATAAAGAGTAGTGGAAAGTGATCCTTCTTGGTAGATGAGTTCAGGCATTGGTAATCTACACAAACACGCCATGAAGTAGGTACCCTGGTCAGAATCTCCTCACCACTGTCATTCTTTAAGATAGTAATCTCGAATTTCTTTGGGGCCACATGTAAAGGGATGACCCACTTGCAATCTGAAATGGGATATGTAAAGCCATCATTACATCATTTTCTGATCTCCTTCATGACAACCTCCCTTAGATTTGGATTTAGACGATGCTAGCATTGACGGGAGGGTTTACAGTCATCCTCTAGGTAGATATAATGCGAGCACAATGCTAGATTAATCCCACGGAGATTTGAGATATTCCATCCTATGGCCTTGCGGTTTCTGTCAAGAACCTCTAGCACACAAGATTCTTGTTCAGCAATCAACTGCGAGCTGAGGATGACCAGAAACATTTGGAGGGGACTCGTAAGGAAGGCATATTTCAATGTTGATGGTAAAACCTTGAGCTCAGGTGGGGTCTGAACCGGCTCTGCAATAACCTCTGCTACTATACTGGTAGACGGTATGTGATCTGTACTCTGTGGACTGTCCACCTTGGCTACTAACAGCTCAGCAAGTAAAACATCTGATAGATCTGCAATGAATGATCTCTGCTAAAAAAGGAGGGGCTCATCAGGGTGTTCAATATTCTTATCAATTAATGACATATATCTCAGCAATAATCCCAGAAAGATGTCTCTTATCTGTACATAAATCAGGAAATTCAACGAATGGTTCAGATATCTGGACCTCAGAACTCTCAGAAGGAGGCATATCATCAGTAGTCTCAGAAAGGTGTGTCAAAGGAATATCAGAAGGTGCCTTAAAAAAATTAGATTGATCCTCAGAATCAGCTCAAACTGCCCAACAACAACTAGCTCATTTGGACCACCAAGGGAACTCATGTCGACTGTGCTTTCCATAGAGTCCTTTTGGGAAAGGAACTCCTGGGTATCTATAAAATCAGTGAAAAGATCTATCTCTTTGAATTCATCAAGAAAATCACAGCCATCTAGCTTTGATATAACTTTCTCTGTATCATCTATTGCTGGTGGTGGTGATGGTTTAGGATCAGAAATCATCTCAATTTTCAACTTGTCACTGCGAGAGTGAAAGATGATCTCTCTAGTACCATAATCATATGCTGCTTCGACCATTCATAGGAACGGCCGACCTAGTATGATTGGGGTATGGAGTAACAGTGCAGGTGTGTCCATATCCATGACAACAAAATCAACAGGGAATTTCATTCCCTGCACTGTTACAATAACATCCTCTAAAATACCTCTTGGTCTCTTAATCGATCTATCAGCAAACTGAAGTATCATCCTAGTTGTTTTAAGAGTCCCTAACTGAAATTCAGTTAGTAAAGAGGAAGGAATGAGATTAATGGAGGAACTGCTATTGAGAAGAGACCAATCAAATTCCTGATCAAAGATATGGCAAACAGATATGAGGTGCTCCCTTGCCTTTCTTTTTGACGGGAGGTTACTGATGGCATGAATTGTGGCCATGGCAAAGATGTGTTTCTCTGTTTCCTTTCGTCTAATCGACCTCAGTTGATGTTTTTGTGTACATGCCTA
Source organism: Ottelia alismoides (assembly GCA_037367405.1). NCBI lineage: Eukaryota > Viridiplantae > Streptophyta > Magnoliopsida > Alismatales > Hydrocharitaceae > Ottelia > Ottelia alismoides. The sequence goes on along the minus strand of JAZKJV010001500.1, from coordinate 583,116 downwards.
CTTCATTCCCTTTTTTACTATAGGCATGTATTCCATGGTCTTAAGAAGCGGCATCTTTAAAAAGATGTTCTGTAAGATCTCAACCACTCCAGGATCATATAGTGTTGTATTTAATTTTTGAATTTTTTTAGATTTAAGATAAGAAGGTAATGGCATGGAATTAGAATAAACATTCAAACATTCATTTCCATTATTCAAATATCATGTACATAAGGACAACCAGAATCAATATGTTTAGTGTTGTCCAAACTAGGTGAAGGAAAAACAGAATCTAAAACAGAATGGGATGTTGTTGCTGGTGAAGAGGAAGAATCTGCGAATGGTATATTCTCCCTTGGTGATGGTGATCTACATCTGCCTGGCGAAGGTGGTAGTGAAGGCGGTAAAACTCCATACTTGGGTGCTGCTACACTGGGCCTCTCGACTGCTGGTGAAGGAGATGATGTGGAAGATGATGCTCTCTCAGTGGTTCGATCTCCCAACCCCAACTGGTGCGTAGGAGATTGCAATTTCCTACCGCTCCTGAGATGAATGGCGTCAGATAAACATGTACAATCAAGGGCCATACCTGTCTCAGATGTAGGTGGGATATTGGCTACCTACTCCTTGCGTCTGAAGTTGTTAGGGTAGGCTTCGACCTATGCTGGAATCAGTGTCTTAGTGGTTGTCTGGTCGTTGATCCGCTGAGTTAGTTCGTTCATGTTCTTCATTAGTAATGCAAGTTGGTCCAGTGATGGGTTGACTGAAGGGGCCTCAGGGTGCTCAATGAATGGTTGTCGCTGAAACTGATGATGCAGAGGTTGTTGGTAACCATACAGATTCTGATAATGAGGAGAAGGAGGATATTACCCATAATATGTAGTCTGCTACTGGTTGGGATGAGGAAAGTACATAGACTAGTGTTGTGGCTGGCCTTGTCTCCAATTTTGGAATTGTGGTGGAGACTTATAGTGAGGATGGAACTGCTGGTGTTGGTAATGTTGTTGTCTCCCTCCCTGAAACTGGTGGGCAGGTCCCTAAGCCTGATGTGAACCCAACTGGCCTTGCCCTGACTGACGGGGATGGTTTCGCTTATGGTTGAACCAGATGTCGTTCACCTCCTGAATGACAGGTGGAGGTGGAGACTGTTGCTCAGGAATGTAGGTTACTTCTTGCTGGTATGAAACTATCTGATATGAGTGTTGTTTGACTTGATCAGGTGTCTGCACGTAGCAGACATGCTGAACTATGGATGGTCCTCCGCTACTCTGCTTGGTAGAAGAAGTTGGCTCCCTAATAGAGGTATTGGTTGCTGCACTCATACTATGAAATGCACTGATCAAACTTACAAGAAGATCCAGGTGCTTTGTTATCTCATCCAGCATATCCAGGTTCTTCATCCTCTGTTCGATCACTTGAAGCTTCTCAAGCTCCTTGGACCGTTTCTCAATAATGTCCACTTTGTATAGGTTGTTTCCAATGATGGTCAAGTTAGAGTTGTCCACCCTATCCACTTCATGTGATGTCGTCATATTGACAGCATTGTGGGGTACTGCAGGGGAGGTGACAGGGTGCTTCTAAAAAGCACGTGAAGAAGAAAGAGCTGTTGAACTCTCCGCCATATCCTCAAAAATTTGATAAAGGACATCCTCGTCCTTGTTGAAGTAGCTCCCCCACAAGCGGCATCTACCAGCTTTTGATTCTCTATGTTAAACCCCTAAATAAATTTTGCACAAGGCTAGTATTTGGAATATAATGATGGAGGCATTTCTCTATCAGATCTTTGAATATTTCTTATGCCTCGTGAATAGGCTCCTGGGGCACCTGGGAGAAATTAGCAATCAAGGATCGTATTTAGTTGAGTCGTCTGAGCGGGTAACATTTGTTCCGAAATGCGGACCTCAATTCTTCCCAAGTAGTGACAACCCGCCCCAAGTTATTTATTTAACCAATATAAAGCTTTGTCCATCAGACTAAATGGGAAGGCGGCCATCTGCACTACCTCTAATGGGACATTTGGGTAGTGTACTATTTCACCAATGCGATCGAACTACTGGAGGTTTATATAAGGTTCTTCATTAATATTTCCATGGAATATTGGGAGAAGAGGTAAAATAGTGGGTTTAAGCACGAAATGCCCATGAATCACATGGATTTGTATACAAGAATTTCTCTATCATGTCCGTGTATTATAGGCATCCTTTAAGGTAAGCATAGCCACAGGTTCTATAACAGGGTCTTCTCCTCCATTCCTACCTCTAGGGTTTCTATCCTCCTCTCTCCTATCTTGTCTTAGCTCGAGAATCATATCTCTTAACGTGGTCTGAAAATTAGCCCGCTCTGTTAATTGGGCTTGAATTGACTGAAAAGAGGCTAACATGGTGTTGTTGATCTTGTTCTGCTGCGACATGGTTCCCTTTCCCTTTGGTGGCATCAAGTGTCCGAATTCTGACTATGAAAATGTGCATGACACTCGATTAGTCCTTAAAAATGATGGAGTCTCAGATACTAGTTTGAGATTAGAGCCAATCTCAAACAGTGGGTTGACGGAGGATGTGAAGAGTGATGTGGAGAATGCGGAATATTCAGGAAGCGAGTCTCCCCGAATAAAAAGTGAACGGGCCGGAGTGTTGAATGAGTTCGCAAAGTCTGAATGAGATGTACTCCAATCTCACATCTTTGAAATAAATAGGCAGGATGCGAGAGCACGAAGGTTAATGCAAGGGTAAAAATGAATGAAGGCACAAATTGCGTGGAAAGATCTCTAGCACTAGCAATCAAATACAATACAAACCCATGTTCACCAACTCAACGCAATATGAAGATCGTTAAGGTTCGGTCAATTATCTTGTTAATTTTAGAGTTTGGCGATGAATCAATCTATCAGAGTGGTTTAAGTGAGCTGTTAGGAACCCAATGCTTCCAAGAGACTGTCCCAATCTCACAACTAGTTTTTTCCAGCCAGTATGGGTATGGGCCATTTACCGACTACCCGATCTGCCCAATCTGCAAAGGAAATCCCGGATCGATTATCAGCTACCAGGTGAAGTCCCCCTGGAGAACAACTAATCACAAGACTAGTAGTCTGAAGAGAGTTCAGGCGTGGCTCTATCCTAGTGTGCAGGTCACTCTCTCACTGTAGATAATTCAAACAAGGAGGGGGTGAGTCTCCCCAAAACAATGATTTTTCATTACGCTTATTTTAGGGTCGAGTTTTCTTTAACAGTCCCCATTTTAGGCAGTTATCACTTCGTTTGAGTATTTTCAAGAAATCACCTACCGAGTGTGCAATTTCCCTTTTAACTTATGTGAGTGAAAACAAAGAAGGAGATTGGAAATGCCAATGCTCGATTAAATACAATGATGCATGCAGGGATTAGAGATACATACCTTGTCGCCAGCACTCTACATGCAAAATGATCCGCGCAGAATTTAAATAAAGAAAAAACTAACCTATATGATGCACATGAACCGTCCTAACAATAACTTTTATTAGCGGACAGAACAAGTTTATTTGACTAAGTGCAAATTATGCTCTACTCCATAGATATAGAAATTCTTGTTTAGGGCTTTGGACCTAAGTAATTACCTGGCTCAAGCAAACTAATTAAAGAAGTCAATAGTTGGCTCAAGAAATCTGCGTGAAATAAATAAAAAGCGATAAAAACAAAAATCGATGAGGTCCCCCAAGTGCACAAGCACTTGGCGAAAATAGACCCCGCAAACAAAGTTTATAGTGTCCTTTTACAAATGTTTGAATAAAAATGAATACAAGAAAATTTCTGCAAATTTTTTTTCGATCTCCTAATTTCTTCTTCTCCTCTTCTCACGCTCTCGTGGAGCACGGTGAAGAATCAAGTCACCTCCGCTTCGCTCGGGTGCGCCGAATCTCCTAAGAAAATCGCCCTCGCTCGTTGGGCCCTCGCAAGAAAGAGGAAATAAAAAATATATAAGAGACACAAGTATATGAAAATATGAGCAAAATTGAATAAATTAAATACAGTGAATCTGAACAATGAATAAATATGTAAAATATAAACAAATATAGACAACCAAGAATAGCAGGTCAAAAGAGAAACCTAACACCCTTGTCGTGCCTTCCTGGCAATGGTGCCATTTTATTGACAAGAGATTTCAAGGTTTTATTTAGATGAAAATAACTACAATGTTGTCGTAACCCTAAAAATTCCATAACAAACAAAAAATATATTTTTTATTTTCTCAAGCCCAAATAATTACAAAAAATATAGCAAGAGAAATTTTTGCTATTAATTATCCTGTATAGCAACATGATCGAACTCAAAGAGGCAACAATTCCCGAGGGTTATTTTATCCAATGAAATAAATTAATGAAAGAATGAAGGATTCTCAATGTACACTACTCTTAGGTTTTTTACAAGATTTTTCTGTCTTTTTGTTTTTTTATTTCTAATTTTTTTATTTCCTGATTTTCAAATTTTTATTGATTTTGATTTTTTCAATTTTTATTTTCAAAAATAAGGAACAATATGCACAAGGGAAGAAATACGTGCACCACACTCTTTTTGTATTTTTCAATTATATCAAAAATTTTCAAAAAAATCTGGAGGAAATATTTTTTTGACATTTTTGTAGAATTTTCAGATATTTTTGTATTTTTTTAAAAATAAAACAGTGGCTAAATTGATAAACAATGCACATCCTGGAGTAAATTGCAACTTAAATATGTTAAGTGTCCAAAACTCCTGGAGACTATTTTTATGCTAAAATATAAATAATTGACTACAAACAGAAAGTAAAATCACGATTTTTGTATTTTTGTAGAATTTTTCTGTGATTTTTGTAAGATTTTTGATATTTTTATTTTTTTTGGATTTTGAAAAGAATTAATGCACAAAAATGCAATAGGAATTAAAAGACAATAAAATAAAACTAATCTATTTTTTGGAATTTTTAGAGCAATATTCAAATTTTTATGAATTTTGGAATTTCAAGAAGAGAAAATAACACTATTTTTATTTTTTAATAATATCAAATTAAAATAAAATGCAATGAAAAATTTATCCTAGAAAGATACACACATCAAGAGCATAGCATGATTTTTGGGGAATTTGTTGAGCTACAAAAATGTTTATTTCACTGAAATGAACATGCAAAATAATGTCTTGAAAGATAGGACTAAAATGCAAATTATTCAATGTTTTCGATTAAACGAGAACATGAAATAAATACGGGATAAGCTTTGCAAATTACCCAAAACTAGCGTGCACAACATGTGATGTTCCTTTGTAGGGTTCTTTTTGCAATTTGTGAAAATTCTAGGGGTATTTTTAGTAATTTTACTAATTAAAATAATACCCTAGGTTTTTCTTCGTTGCTTCAAACAAAAGGGGGGCCAAGAGGGGCACGCCGCCTTTTGCTCGTTCCTCTTTCCCTACCGGTGGCGGGGTTGTTCTGTGGAGGATGGCTGCACGTGCGCAGGTGCCGTGATGGGGCGGTGCCTGAATGGGCGGAGGCTGGAGATTAGAGGGCAGTGTCGAGGGGGCGGCGACTGATGGCTGCAAGCATGCGGCTGGCACGATGGGGCGAAGCCTGCGTGAGGGCGCAGGTGGTTGCTCCCTGGCGATGGCGGTACGGGGATGTCTGGGTTGTGGATGCCTGAGCGGCCCTTCACGCGGAGGCCAGGGGTCCTTTTTATTTTCTTAATTTTTTAACCTAGTGATATTAAAAAATTCTTTTTTTATTATTTTATTATTTATTATTTAATTTCTTGTGAAACATATGTTAGATAGAGATTAAAAAAACTATATTTTTTTTAGTTTTTTATTCTATATACACCAACGAGGACCAGTCACAACGGCTTGACTTTGATTATTTGAAATGCGAAAGAAAAAAATTAAAATAGATGTGTGAACGGATTGCGGATCCAGTGAATAGTGATGGATAGATTCAGATCTTCGGCCACCGTGCGTGGCCAGAGGTGAGAGGTCGTGGGAGATAGAAATGAGCGTGATGCAATAGGAAATGAGAATGAAAATTGGATTGGGGGGCAGATTAAATCGTGATGGACAATGATTAGCAACTAAGATCGAAAAAAATAAAAAATGTCAACTAAATAAGAATGCGAAAATTTAAGCGCATATTTAAACTATGATTAATCCTAGATTAAAAAAAGAGAAATAAAATGGATCTCACCGTTGAGTGGACGAACGCCGTGATGGCCTTGACAAGGGCTGACTTGCTGTCACCGGGCAGCTCAGAGGCTAGGCATCTCTCTATGACATGGACACTCTTGGAGAATAGTCTCCTCTCCCAAAGGATTGATCCAAAGGAAATAAGGGAGGAGGAGCTCAATAAAAAGGAGATAAAAATAAAAAAAGGAAATAATTACTAATAAAGAATGTGTTTATTGATTAATTAAATAAACAAATATATTAATAAAATGAAATTATTAATTAAATAAAATAATTAAAATAACCAATTTACAAAAATTAGTTAGCCACCTTAATGATGGTTATTTAAGGTATAAAATCAAATCATGCATACCTGATATGTTTTCAAATCAAATACATGAATAAATAATGAATAAATAAATTATCAATCAAACTTTCGTAATTATATGAATTTATTTAATTAATGTTAGATAATAATTTTTAATTTTTTTATGGTTTTTATATAAGGAGGTTAATTTTATACATATCATATATACATAAAGCACATTATACACATGTACAAATAAGGAAATAATTTTATACAAATTTTTTTATTAAAATTTTTTATTAACTTTAAATTACAGTAAACAATATTTACAATTATTAGGGATATAATATGTACAAAAAAATAAAATAACAATAAAAATGGTACAATTACACAAACCACCCCAGAAAACTGACTTTTCAACCGTAACTCCAAAAATTATGAAATCAAACCATTTTAAAGATAATTTAATTTAGAGTACAATGTAAGTGAGTTTGATTCAATTTGAGTTCGTATGGAGCCGGAATTGGTCTTTCAATTATCGCTTTACGACTTTTTCCAAGTGTGGTTACTTTTAATCTGTACACATTTTATTTTGCAATTATTTTTATTATTTATAAAACATTTTTATTTATATTTTTTATTTAGAAAACTATTTTATTTAAGGTCAATTTATAGACAAATAAAATAGTGTAAGTTTTATACAAGTATACACAGAATAAACAAAAAGTATTTACAATACACATTTTTTGGATTTTCTGATTAAGGACCCTATCTCCCCCTACTTTTATCCCGGTCGATCAGGTCAAGTCTTGACCTTCTCTCGGTGTTCGGGTCAGCTTGCATCTATTACATATATACAATCTTCACATTCTTTTTTAATTTTCTTTATTTTTCCTTTATTTATTTATTTATTTTAGGTTAAAATAACAATATATGTACAATATTTATACATAGATGCAAGTTAGTAAGAATATGGAATTACTATTATATACATGTATTTTATAAGGGATTTTGAGCTAAAATTTATGAATAAAGATAATGAAATGCAGATTCATCAGTTGTAAAGACTACAAAGTAATCCCAGGAGAGAGTTTGATAACCCAACATCGCTTGTTAGTCATGGATGTGCAAATAAAAGTGTTGGTAAAGAAAAGAGAGCTCCCAATATTACTATAACTAGATGGTAGAATCTTTAACTGAAGCAATCGAGCTGTAGGGAGAAGGTTTTTTCAAGTCACATCTTAGGATGTAGAGAAATTGCAAATGAGATGTGGGAGGCGGTAGCATCTTGTATGCAAAAGGTATCCAAAGAGTTGCTAGGTGTATGAAAGGGAGGAGATCCATGTCAAAGGAGGCTTGGTGGTGGAGTGAAGGGGTGCAGGAGAAGCTAAAAATTAAAAGGGTATGCTTTAAAGCTATGTCTAAGGATAAAACAAAGGAAGATGTCACAAACTACAAAATAGCAAAGAAGGAAGCAAAGAAGGTTGTAAGCAAAGCTAAGTCAAAATCTTATGAATTTTTGTACAAAAATCTCAACACGAAGGAGGGATAGAAGGATATATGCAGGTTAGCCTAAGCAAGAGAAATAAAGACAAAAGACCTATATCAAGTGAGATTCATAAAGGATGAGGAAGGCCACGTGCTTGTTACTCAAAAGGATATAGAGACTTGATGGTAGCAGTATTTCCATAAACTTTTCATTGGGGAAGAAAATAGTGAGATCACTTTGGGTGATCTAGCATGTAGTGAAAGTTACTTGAATCGTTCAAGCTATAGATGGATACAAAGAAAGGAAGTAGAGGATGATTTGAAGGTTATGAGACATGGGAAAGGTGTAGGACTAGATGACATCCCTATAGAAGTACGAAGAGTTTTAGGTGATCGTGCTTTGACTTGGCTTACGAATATTTTCAATGTTATTTGGCGAAGCAAGAAAATGCCTGAAGATTGGAAGAGGAGTATCGTGGTGCCTCTTTATAAGAACAAAGGAGACATTCAAAATTGTTCGAATTATAGAGGTATCAAGTTGATGTGTTGCATTATGAAAATTTGGGAACGTGGGATCGAAAGAAGGTTGAGGCAAGTTTCCAAATTAAAAGAAAACCAATTCAGATTCATGCCAGGTCAATAAACTATTGAAGCCATCCATTTTCTGAGGAGAAAAATGGACATTTGTAGATCTAAAAGGTAGAACCTCCATATGATTTTTATTTATTTAGATAAGTCTTATGATTTTGTCCCATGAGAGATATTATGGAGAGTTTTGGAGAAGAGACAAGTACCTGTACTATACATTAACCTCATAAAGGATATATATGATAGGACTTTATCTTGTATAAGGACCTAGTTTGGGAAGAGCAGCTATTTTGACATCAACGGTTGTTTACATCAAGGTTCAACTTTGAGTCCATTTCTTTTTACTTTGATTATGGATGAGTTGAAAAGTCACATTCAGGATGAGATACCTTGATGTATGTTATTTGTTGATGATATTATGTTGATTGATGGGACTAGAGATGGAGTAAATGAGAAGCTTGAGGTCTAGAGGCATGCATTGGAGACTAAAGGATCTCGTATAAGTAGGGTTAAGACTGAATATATGGAGTGCAGCTTTGATGTAACCAATGATGAAGGAATCAAGGTGAAGATCAATGATGATAACATTCAGAAGAGGGTTTCTTTTAGATACCCGGGATCTATTATGCAACATGATAGGGAAATTGATGGAGATGTTACTAATAGAATAAATACAGGCTCGCTAAAGTGGAGAGGAGCCTTTGTTGTTCTTTGTGATAAGAAAATTCCTTTAAAAATCAAAGGAAAGTTTTAAAAAGTAGATGTGAGACCCGCTATGCTCTATGGATCTGAATGTTGGCCTGTGAACCATGGACATGTGCAGAGAATGGTTGCAGCAGAAATGAAAATGCTAAGGTGGATGTGTAGACACACATGCAAAGATCGGATTTAGAATGATGTAATCAGAAAGAAAATTAGCGTAGCTTCGATAGAGGATAAGATGCGAGAAAATCACTTAAGATGGTTTCGTCATTTGCAAAGAAGGTCAGTCGATGCACCAGTTAGGAGATGCGAGTTTTGGATGTTGAGCCAATATAGAGGGGACGAGGACGACCCGAAAAGTGTTGGAAGGAGACTATAGAAAGGGTCTTAGTTTTTTAGATGTAAGCCTGAGATTGACCCAAGATAGATATGAATGGAGGCAAAGAATCCATGTATCCGACCCTATTTAATTGTGGGAAAAGGCTTTGTTGTTAGTGTTGTTGTTGTTATGATCGCCTCGATATATGCGATAAAACAACAACTGACTGCACAGGTTGATGCATAGGCCACCTTCCAAGAAATGTTAATGGAGCTGAGGAGAGATAGAGAGAACATAGGAGGAGGAAGAGGACGAGGAGAAGCATAGGCAGATGGTCCTTGTGGATGATAATAAGAGGAAAGAACAGAGGCTCCAATGCATACTTTGAAAGAGACATACATACTTGGTGCCGGCCAGATGTCTGAGTTGATCCAAATTCGCCCAATCCATGGATATATCGAGCTAAAACCACAGCTCTTGTCTCTTCTTCCCTCATTTCATTGGAATAGAAACGAGGAACCATATACCCATCTTCAACAGTTTGGACGCATCCGTGGTACAACTCACTACCCTACCATCCCGTTAGGTGTAGTTTAGATGATTGCCTTTCCCTTTAGCCTTCTTGATAATGCTTTATATTAGATTAATCATTTGGGAAAGGTAGTGATGACCTGAGAGGAACCCAAGTAAACATTTCTCTACAAATTCTATCCCATGGGTCATCTGAATCAGAGGCATGCTAGGATTTTATTTTCTCCCAAGAACCCCACGACTCCATTCATGGAGCGTTGGAGAGATTCGAAGATTTACAAGAGAAGTGCTCCCACCATGATATTCCGAGGACCAGCCTGGTCCAACATTTCTTTGGGGGTTTGAAGCAAGAAATTTAGACATTGATTAATGTCGTGTGTGGTGGTTCTCACTTCAATAAGGATGAGGATGCAGTCTTACAGATATTTGAAGAAATGCTCAAAGGTGAGGCCACTCTATCTTCATCATGTGCTTATCAGAAATAGTCGTGAATCCACCACAAAACCATCAACATGGCAGCATCGCACCGAGAGGACATGTACGAGAGCTGCAACTTGAGTATCATTGGGAGCCACCTTTTCTAAATGGAAAGTGATCGCATGACCTTAAAAATTAGCTATGATTGAACAAAGGTCCAAGAATCTGGACAAACTCGGCCAGATTACAAAGGAATTGGAGGTCATAGTGAGCATCATTAACTCCTATCAATCTGTGATCCCATCAGACAAGACGTTTGCCAAGTTGAAGGAATCATCACAACCGTAGATTCAAGGGCAACCATCGTCGGTCCAACATGTATATTATGTGCAAATCCCTGATTAGGTATTGCAAATGGAGCCTCAGACTCATATGATTATTTATCATCATGAGCCGTAGCCTCAATATGTCGAGTTGTTTTTCCCACTTTCACTCCCAAATTCAGGACGTGAACAATATATGGAACACTGGTTCCCAACTGAACCATCGTGGCAGACATTAGCAGGGACAGTCCTCTGCCATCAGGCCATACCACCAATCTCATGGTGGTAAATTTGTCCAAAATCAACGTCAACACCACCAGTCTCCAAACAATGCTGACACATGGAGACAGAATTATCAGCAACTGATGTACCGCCACCAACAACCATATTATCATTATCTGGTTGCTTCATATCAGAATGACTATCCCCTCCTCTTCTGCACTATTAACAATTTCCTTCTCGACATTTTTCTTCGAGTTACCAGCTGCATCCACAATATAACTATTAGTCTCAGCATGGTTAGCACACTGTATCCTCTGAGGCAGCCCCTGTGAACCCTGCGTTAGACTGTTTGACTCAGCTGGTGAAGATCCCATCACATATGAGCTAGAGGCTCGATGACCTCACTGCCACCAAGACGATCATTCCAGCGTAAGTTGAGGGGAACCCCAATAACTTCAAACACAAAGAGCAAGTAGTTCGTGATGTATCCTCCAACCCTAACAAGTCAGGAATAAATGGTTCTATAAAGTTATCTAGTAAGTTGCAACTCCCAAGAGAGGTACGATCGTGCAGTCAGATGCCACCGCCAAGGGAAGAATAAAGCTTCGCTAGTGAGTTTCCATCTTCTACATCAACCAATCCAGAAGGAGAAGCCACTTTGGATGAAAAATTACAAAAAATGAAGAAAAAGAAAAGGACAAAAATATAATAACAATTGAGGCCAAGCTGAGAAAGCCAAGGAGTTGTCAACACTGGCAATCATGTGCCAATTGATGAAGCCGAAGCTCCTATTTCTTTTATTTTCCACCTGTCATGAATGATTGTATCTATTCTAGTCATTCACCTGTGAAAGATTATTCAATTGTAAATAACAACAATACTTTCAGTTCTTTAAATATTCTTTTTCTTGATGCAATGAAAATCTCCAAAAAAACATAAAATTGAAAAATGCATTGTCTCATCCTGTAATCGTCGAATTTCTTCAGAAGATCTTTCTTGAAATGCTTTTTGAAGCGATGGAATACATGCCCAATGTTAAGAAAGTACTGAAAAAGGTTTGAACATCAAAGCGTCAACCTCGTAAAAATAGATGCATCATATACTGACCAAGGCTACTGTAAATGTTAGCATCGACCTCCCAGCAAAGAAGAAAGACAAGGGAGCACCTTTGATCAGATGTGAGATTTTGGTCCAATATTTGAGCAACTTTGCTTGATAGCGGTTCCTCTATTAACCTTATGCCCTCATAATTGCTTAAAGAATTCGGACTGGGTTTGCTTAAACCCATACGTAGGATCCTTCAGTTTGTTGATCGATCTATTAAACGACCCAAAGGTTTATTGGAAGATGTTATCGTAACTGTGCAAGACACGAGATTTTCAGTTAACTTTGTTGCCGTGTACATGGATTCCCCTACATTGTTACTCCATACTTCGATTATTCTTGGTCAATCGTTCCTTTGAAAAATAAAGTGGTAGTTGATTATGGGTATGGAAAGATCACGTTCTGCTCCGGAAGTGAAAAAGTTACAATTGATATGATCATCGACCCGAAAGTCAATAGAGAGAGCACATCTGAGAGAAGAGAGCCAAAACCGACTGTAGAAGATTGTGATATTGTTGAACAGATCAGAGAACCATGTATTTAACTTGATGGTTTTGAAACCCAGGAAATCCTCTTCCCAAAGGAGGACTGGGAAAGCATAGTCAATATTTGATCTCTTGCCAATAGGGAGATTGATTCTGGTGAGCTAATTGAATTATATGAAGAATATTCTTGTCAAACCGAATAAGAAGAAATCATTTCATATATGTTTAATACATTAATTTCTGAGCCAAGTGTGAGACAACTAAGGGAGAGAAGATAATGTATTTTTATGAAAAACAAACTTCCTAGGCGGTGGTATTATACAAATGTAGAAGTTATAGATGATTAGTGATTATTAGTAGAAGCAACATGTAGAAACTGAAGAAGATGATAGATTTATCTTCTTCATAGGAATTTACTCTTTTCTTCCTTGCCATAATTCATTGAAAATCTAAGATACAACTTCAAAAATAGGCCGACGATGCATATCCTTGTATATATGATTAACATCCAGTAAGTCATTTAAAAACCTCGTAACCTTTTATACATCTAATAAGTTGAGAGTGGAGATAACATTAACCTCCCCTTGTCCCACAATAAACTTATAGATAACCATCTCCCTATTTGATGTTATCAAGTTGCCTCTTGCCTCTACTAGATGGTAATATGTGATAGAATCTTAAAAAAATTCAGACTCTACAGAATGAATAGATTGCACATATACATTTGGGATGGGTTGAAGATGATGTAGATTTTATATGGATCAATACTATATCAAGTGGCATGTCAGTGAATGTCGAAAGTGTTTGAACAAGATGCCGGAGATAAGGTCGTTGCGCCAACATCCATAAAAATGCAAGCACTAGGGCCGTTACGCTCTTAGTCCAACACATCTCGTTGAGTTGACAAGTCCTATCATAGATGGAGCATCGGAACTTACCTCTATAGGATTAATTGATCTCACAGTAGATCTATTGTGGCCTCGGTCATGATAAACCATATGCTTCCATGAGCAGATGACATTGCTAGGGCTATAAGTACGGGACTTTGGTATATCTGGTCGTTGGGAGATGCCAAGGTAATTTATATTGTTGTAAGCCTCATCTTGTTTGGTCAGTGTAGTGTCCATCATCATATGATCTTGAGTGGTGTGGTAGGTTTGTTCAAACCCATCAAGAAAGTCCTTTTTGTTCAAAACTGGGACTTGCTCAAAATCGGACGGCTCTAGAGGCACCTGGATGAGCTGGAAGAATGGGTGAGTTGGGTTGTTCGATCAGAGATTTCTCAATGCTCCGACCACCTCTCTTGCTCGGGGAGAGCTCAGAAGATGGTTGGGAACATTCTACATATGATGGTGCCTTCAGATGGGTATGTGTCTCATTGTGATGAGACCTGGAGCTTAGTCAAGCTCGAGCTACCTAGAGCTCGAGGTTTGGACTTGAATCACCCCAGATGGGTTGCTTAATGGCAAAGCCCTACATCAGAAGATTCTAGGATTGAAGATGAATGTCCTCGATCGTTGGGAGACATAAAAAAGATGAGAAATGGAATGGGGCGGAGGATCTCCGTCAATAGGTGCAGAGGAGATCTGATTCCTCGTTCTATGCAAGAATGAGGTTGTCTAGTGATCTGGGGATATGAAGAACATGATGGGAAGAGAATGGAAGTGTTGGTGAGTAAGAATGGTGGCTGATAAAGGTGGAACAGAGGCCGAAGCCTAGTGCTTCAACGTTCTTAGATTTTTTTATTTTAATGGAGATGAAAAGAGATCAAGCTAAACTAAGTGCAGAACTATGCTAATGAACTAGAACCAAAGCTAAAAACTTAGGAATAAAGGACTCACCTAGTCGGAATGACCTAGAAGCAGAACCACAAGGTGCTTGGCTCTAGCGATGGGGAATCTTGACTCCTTCAACCTCACCTCAAATCAATGGGGAACTCCTCTTATCACTAGGATTCCTCTCCAGGAAGAATTCTAGGCGGTACGACTGGGAAAAATGGGATTACTTTTCGATGTAGGGGACGTTTGACTAGGGTTTGTGCAAGGATCGATGGAGATGAATTCATTGGATTGCAGGGTGTGGATCAGAGAAGATCGACACACAATTTTCATGACGGGTTAAAGGTCAATCGTCAAAGAGGTTGGTAGAGAAAATAGGGAGATGGAGGCAATGGACTGATTGATGAATCTCTGATTTATCATCACTATACTTCTTAATTATACTCCGAGCTTGAATAAATCAACAAGAATCATCAATAATTCCTCTTTATTAACATTGACCCTTTTCTTGCCATAATTATTATATATAATTTAACCCCTTTTATTCTCCATATTTTTCTTGTTTTATTTCCTATAAAAAACTCCAAAAATAGTTAGACTAATTATTACAGATATTTATTTTAGGCTTTAAAAGTGATTAAAAATACAAAAAAATCACAAAAGAATTAAAATGGGGTGTTTTTATTCATTAAAAATACTCTCAAAATTTTTGTTTTGTTCATTTAATCTCTTTTGACTTTTTGTCCAACATGAGACTTGTAGATCTCCTCGAGATATACAACTTTTATGTTTTGACTTTTTCCTAATTCTTCTCCCTTTTATTTTCTTTTTAATTTTTTCCACATTTTCCTATTTCTAAATAATTTGATTTAGCTCCGTGGCACTCATTAGAGCCGCCATGCAACCATTCTGCTTCGCACAATCCGGCCTTGTTCAGGGCCGTCTAATCTTTACCCCCAACTCCATATCAACCCTCTACGTCACCCTTTCTCTCTCAACCATAGAATCATATCCCTCGATCTAATCCTAGCCGTAGCTCCGCACCACACCTCTCGGCAACCTGATATGATCTCATGATCAGATCTGGTCCTTCTGTACATGCGTCAACCTCAGCCCTTAGATCTCCAGATCTAAGGGATAAGGCTTCGTCTTCCACCTCCTCCTTCCATGCTCGTCAATTATGCCTCATCGCGACCCGCTTCCCCTTCCAATTTTAGCGACCACCACCGACCTCCTAACCACAACCTAATGCCACTCCCATGCAGCTCTAAGTTCCACCTTCCTTGTGCAACCCTAAAACCACTACGACCTAAACCCTAGGACCAAAGGATGGTTGTTTCATGCACTCCCCATGTCACCTATAACGATCGAAGTTCCTCCCCTTAAAAACCTCGCCTGCTGCCCCACTCTACAGTCGTCCACTATTCTAGATTTGAACCCTAGCCATCCTCTTCCTCCTATGACAAAGGAGGATAGAGTTGATGAGTGATTATGGCCCTCCAAGACGGTGTTGACCCAAGGCCCTAGTGGCCATGTTACGGCCGCCCTAAGCATGCCATTGCACCCTCTGGAGCGGTCGCCCAAGTAGAGCGATGATCGGAGGACCGCCCAGTTCCTCAGCCCATGCCACAACCTCCACCTTCTTCTTCCTCGATCCTCTAAGTAAGACATTCTTGGTTTTTCCTTGTTTTTCTTCATTATAATTTCACGCACATAAACCCTGCCATGCTTAATTGATAGGCTCCCACATTTATCAGACCTCACTCATATACACGCACCCGCTCGCCACTATCTCCTTCCATCAGACTCTCCTCCCACCCATGGCTTTCCTCTCCGACCATGTCGAAGAAGAAAACACCAGACCTCCACTTCTTTACCCATTCAAGGTCCCCATGTCACCTCATCTCACGCACACACATGCTTCGTCTATCACCTAACCCTTTTTGCAGGTAGATTCTTCAATGATTGGAGGATCTGGAGTAGCCCCGTTCTAGGAGTTTTGCTCCAACATGGTGGTTTTGATCTGACCAATCAGTCACCTCCAACCTCCATATTGCCTCCAGGGTCTTCGCTGGCAGCTCAGGAACCTTCGCCGACCATCTGATTGCAAGGAGGAGCTCAGAGGAGGAATCAGGAGGGTGCTAAGGTCCCGAAATCGCCGCTGCATCAAGGAAGAGCTTTAAGTAGTAGATGCTATCCGATCCTCCCCCTTCTGACGGTCCATATGTCACACCAGCTTCAAAGCCAACCCAAGAGCTTCGGTGGAACCGAAGCTCTCCATATCCACTCGGGTTGCCTATGTGGCACAAGCCACGTACGCCGTATCTGAACCTCATCCCAAGCCTCCACCCACGTGCTCTGCATGTGTATGCTTGGGAAAATTGTAGATACACACTCTTTATCTCTAGAAATTGCATACATGTCTAGGTCACATACTCCACATGTAGCATCATGGAAAATTACGTGGGGGCCCAACCATTTTTATGATATTACGTAAATACTCCCACATGTGGTTAAATTGCATGAAATCCCAACCAACTTTCAGAAATTACAAAACACCCCCAGTACCTTTTTGTTAATTTTCTCTATTTATTTTTAGTATTTTTCTTGCATTTATACCCCTGAAGTATTTTCTTTATACCTTGAGCATATGTACTCCAATTTGGATGATTTTAGTTTCATATTATTGCTTATTTCATCCTCTTCATAATGGCATCGTTATCTAACTAATTTGATGCATGATTTTATATGTTATATTTTAAATGAATAATGCATCATATACTCTTCATTTAAATGACATTAAGTAATTTTATGCCTCAATTGATATTGAAATTGATTCAGCTTTTATTACTCAAATACATGATTAATTTGGGGCCTATTTGTACATTATTTCATGCTTGCATTCTGTTTGCATATAATGACATTTTGAGGCATATGACATCACATTTAAATTGGATAAAAAACAAATAAAAAAATGCATTTCATTCATTCATCATAGTTTGCATTCGCATCATTTTGTGTGTGTTGTCTGTGCATGCATATGCATTAAGAAAACCTACATCAATGAATTTTATTACTCAATATTAATCATTAATTTCTAATTAATCAACTTGGAGGCTTGTGCCCCTATGTTCTACCTTGGTATGCTTGCCAAGTAAAAATTCATCGCCACATATTTAAGTTTGTAATCGGTTTTGCTTAGATCCAAAATCACCTCTTGTGCTATGCAATTAAAACGGCATTACTAAGTAGGCGATTATGCGGTTCATCAGATGGCTTCATTGCCGGGGACACGGCTCATCCTCCTTTATTTTTTGGATTTCAATGTTTTATTTTCATGTCGATTATTTTCCAACATTTTGATCTTATCATCATGTGTGTTCTTGCATCATTTTTGTTTATTAAATTTCGTGAGGTATTTCTGACATTTTTCTTTTGTGGCAGGTCCAGTGGAGATGGAGGATGCTCGATTGACATGAAATCATGGAGTTGGGACCCCCTGCTACGAGGAGCCATAGAAGAAACTCAAGAGATATCGAGGAGCTTAATTAACATTGTTTTTCATTTCATTTTCTATATACATTTGTAATGATTGCTTTTCCAGTGGTCCTCATTCGAGGGCTTGTGTGTGTAATTTGAACTTGGACATTGCATGCATTGTGTGGAGCATGTTTCACCCTAGTCCGGGTGGGGCTTCACTTGAGTGTTCGAACCTAGGGTTAGGCCCGCAACTCTGTTAGTGTCCCTTTCAAAATCATGCACTTGATTCATAGGTTAGAACACACCAATAAGGATCGAGGAGAATTCACTTTTTATCCTTGATTCATTGAGAAACACATAAACATCAATCAATTTAGCCAAAAATTAAATCAGTTCTCCCCACTAATAGTATTATGTTTAGGGTGTGGTTTCCTTGACTTGCATGCATATAGTGTTAAAATTTCAATATAGTTTTGTTTGTTCATGGAGAATGCTAGAGTCACTATAAGTTTTTATTTCAAGCATGCATCATGGTTTCACAAATGCATCCGTTTTTCTTGATCTTCCTCTTGATTTATCACGCAAGATATTATGGAAATTGGGAATGGCCATTAGATGATGAATGCTTGATATGTGCTCATCATAATATAATGATAACCTAAGGCATAAAGTGGGATTATTAATGCAAGTCAACAAAAAATAAAATGGACTAAAATGAACCTTGTATTATAGGAGAGCAATACCCGCATTGCACATAGCTTGTGATTGAATGTTGAGAGGTGAGCACTTATCTCTAGGATAGTGTACAAAACCTATCTTTAAACACTGGGTAATGGACTCAAAATTTGGATGATCACTAACTAAAACATACAAGATAAATTTGGCCAAACCCTTACGGCCTTCAAGTGTTGAGTTAGTGAAATCACGGGTTTCGTTGCTTGCTTGGATGAGCTTGAATGTGTTTTTTAAACAACCCTCGCATAACCCTAGTCACTCCATCCACATCTCCGCAGATTCACTCATCGTTGTATATCCATTATTTACTCTAACCCTAACCACAACAAACCCCCCTATCTCAGTTCCACATCTAAATACTTAGGCTTCTCTTCAACCTAAGTATAGGGAAACCAAGCTATCTTCTGATTGTTCTCCTTGGGTCCCTCCATCTTCATTACATATCTCTATTCTCAAGATCTTCTCAGACTAAGTATTGGGAGGACCCAAGCCCCTATCAGCTTCTCTCCACTTATTTGATTCCTTCTTCAGTCATCTCCTTGTACTTAGGTTATTCTTAACCTAAGTATAGGGGGGTCTCCCGAGTCAGTTCCCATGTCCTTTCCTATATTATGGCATGATATATGGCTTCATATCACTTTGTGGTATAAGGACATATCAAAATCTAAGTATAGGGGGGCATACCATATATATTTCATGTATACTTTATCCATAGCTCATATTTTAAAAAAAATAATTTTTTTTGAAAATTCTTGGGGCTAGGGTATAATTTTTTTATTAACCGATTTTCATAAAAATATTTGTAAAAGATTTAAAATTTTTTCTTAATTGTGTGACACTATCTGGAAAAATATTTGACAATGGTTTGAAAAATGAGATTTCATTCATTTTGAAAATCATTTGAAAAATATTGTAAAAATCTATATATTATGTGACGTGGTTTGGAAAATGTTTTAAAAATTCTTTTAAAAATAAGGATTAAATAAGACTAACCTTTTTTTCAAAAAACCTAAATATGAACAATTAAAAACCTTTCTGTAGTAGCAATTCTGACTACCGAGCTTAAAAATGAGTAGCTACTTCTCAGTGAGGGAACGACGATCTCCCTTAGCAGAGTGGGTGGTCAAAAGACAATACGAATGACATTGTCTTGAAGTAATAAGGGTAGCCATCTAATAGTTCATACTTACATAAATACTGGCTGAAAGTGGATGCAACTATTCAAATGAGCTTGGGCTAATCATTATTTCTCTAAAGAATAAAAATATCCCATAAAAATTGCAAATCACTAACTTAAGAGTTGGTATATTTCTTACACACTCACTATCACTCAAGTCTTAAGGATTTGAGTACACTTGATTTTTGAGATCTTGAGAGTCTGAGTTAACCAGCCTTAGTCATTAGGGTTAATAATACACATTTCACTAGTTTGAAAGATATGAACGCTATATTATACTCTCTATCTCTACCTTCTAAGAATATGATGAGATGACTTGAGGTTTCACCTGAGGGTCTGGAACTGGAGATTTGAGTATAAACCTGATCTAATGATACTTGAGGATGGGATAAAGTCAATGAAGGTGATGAATACTCATTCATCACTCTTTATTCTTACATTTTAGCTACAAAAACCTTTGCAAATACATGCATATCTTTGTAAATACAAATAATTACCAAAAAGCATGCATTGTATAAAGTTTAATAATTAGCATGTTTTTATGCAAAAATAAAAGAATAAAGAATTAAAAGAAAAAGAGGGAAATATTTATAATAAATATTGAGCAACCTAATCCCAAGGGAGGGCTCAGCATGGGCCTGACCGCATAAAAGCCCAAGTAGAGAGAGATAAGGGAGCTCATGTGTGTAAATATACCTGTAAATATAATAATAATATTTTCCTCTAAAAATACAATAAAAACGGGCTTGTATATATTTGTAAATATTTGTAAATAGAAATCAAAATAAAAATAGAAAAATTAAAAAGAAAATAAAAATAATATTCCTTGTACATATTCACCATGTATATAAGACCACACATGTATTTATTTCACCTTATAAATAAATAAAGTTAAATCTAATACAAATTGTATATACTCCATATTTCATGGTGTAAATAAATAAAATAAAAATCATAAAAACACAAATTAAATAAAAAGAACAAAAATAAAAACCAAAAAGAACATTGTATATATACCATGTATATAAATGTATATATCTATTTATTTTACCCTTGTAAATAAATATTAAAATTAAACTAAAAATACCTTTTTATTCCTAATTTTATGCTATAAATAAATAAAATATAAAATGGGAATAAAAATGTATAAAAATAATTAATTAAAAATCAAAAATTAAAAATCAACATTGTTTATATACCTATGTATAGTACTACAATGTATATACCTTATTTTTATTTCAAAAAATTAAATAAAAATCACAAAAAATAGTTTAAAATAAAATAAATATTTTTTATGTTTTGAGTTTTTAATAATTCAGCCATTTTCTATTTTAAATCGAATTTTTAAATCTTTCTGACATGGCCCGCTCTGATTGGTCTACAGGGGACGTTGACCCCACAGTCAACTCCCCCCTGGACCACAGAGCTCCGGATCTGAGCCCTCGACCCGATTTCTCGATTTTATCCGCACTCGATCCGACGCCCAAATCTGCAAATCCCGGGCTCTACTTCTTCCTCGTGCATCCGAGATCCTCGCCCGGTTGTTTGCATTGGGATCCGCGCCTCACCGTGCCCTGCCCGACCTGTTCTTGCCGGACCCTCACTCGTATATAGTCCGAGCTCCGCCTCCTTTTTCTTGCATCTTTGGATCGTTTCACTCCACCCTAGGACCTCCATTGCCACCGCGAGAGTGACAGCTTACGTTCGGTCGTGTCGTAGCGAGGAGGGAGGGACCGGGCCACTGATCCGACGACCTTGCGCCGCCGTGCGCCGCCCAGAGGTGGTGCTCGAGCCTCGGGCACCGACAGCCCTCGAGGCTAGGACCTGGAGCTTCCCCAACTCTTCCCCAGTCGATCTCATCCAGTAGGTAGCTTTCTTTCCTCTTCTATTTAGCTAATTTCGCTTTTTACCCAAATCGACCCGTCGTCGATTAGCTCCGATTCCGACCATCCTCGCCTACACCTCGATCATCGGAATCGCCCACCACCTTCGCCTTTCCCACGCGCATCTTCTGCACCCATCTATTCACCCCATTTCGCACAGGAACTGGGTATCGAGCTTCATCGTCGTCGCTCCGACGGAGCTCGTTCGCCCCGCCGCACCGTTCACCTTCACCACCGCTAACCAGGTCGAGGCACTTTGCCCTCGACCCAGGAGCTTGTTGCCGTGCTTTGCAGGTCTAAGAGAGTCCATCTAAGGGCTCGTTGTTCTGGAGCAGCAACTCAAACTCCGCCGGTGTCGCCTTAGCTCTCCGGAGCTCCATTGCGTCATCGGAGGAGCTCTATAGACACGGGAGGCCCAGGCGCATCTTCTTCGATCAGTAGCAGCCTGCGAGGAGGGACACCGTGCGTGCACCGGGCCGACGAAGTTCGCCGGCGACTTGTTCTTCGTGCGTCCTCCAGAGCTGTCCGATCTCCCTCCAGCTCCAGATTCACATCGCACCGTCCATTCGAGGAGCAGCAGCAGCCGTTCGATCCTTAGAGGGTTGATCTGGACCCTCCATCCACGAGGGTTAGCCACGACGTTCCGCAGCCGTCCGATCCTACACGTGGCTGACTCTCCTCCGTCAGATCAGAGCAGGAGACCCTTTGTTTGCCCACGTCGCATCACAACCGCCCGATCTTCCACGTGGGAGGTTCCCAGCCATCCGATTCACAGCGGGGGTCCCTTTGTTGTGCGCCGCACTTCCTCGACCGTCAGATCCAGCACGTGGCGCGCATCCAGCCCTCGACATATAATAAGGGGTAATTGCTCTTAGGCCCCTGTAGTTTTTGCATTTATTATCTAGTCCTGTAAATACGTTTAGTAGTTCTTTTATTTTTGTTAATATTGCATCGAGGACCCTTCTGTTTCTGCTATTTGCTTGTATACCCCTGTTTATAGTGGCCACGTGCTTCGCCACGTGTTTTAGTGGTACATTTGCACTTTTCATCCTATGCTTTTCATGTGTTATTGATTGGATGTTTTAAAATAGAATGACAAAAAGGTCCTTCCAGGCCTGAGTCACGTGTATCGTGCGTGGGCCTGGGGACATTTTGCATTTTTAGCCCCATACTTTCCATCCTTATTATTCAGGGGGCCCTAGAACTTAAGCTAATTGCAGATAGGTCCCTGTGCACTGTTCCTTTGTTTTTATTTTTAATAAAATAGCAAAGCTACTCCAAATTTGATGAAAATTGGACACATGGCTCCTGCCATGGTGTAAAATTTTCTCTAATTTTTGGAGATAATTTTTATTCTTTTTATTATTTTTTAAAATTAAAAAACAGGTATTTTCTTTACTGTCTAGTTTTAAAAATAAAAAAATATTAAAACAACTTTAAAATGTTAAAAAAATTTAGATATTATTTGTTTTGTGTTGTTTGATTTTCTGACCAATTTTGTTCATTTTTAGATTTATAAGACCTCTAAAAATTACAAAATCCCTAAAAACCCATAAAAATTCTAATAATTAAAAGAAAAATAAAAAATTAATAAAACCAGTGCTTAAATTTTCCTTGTATTCCCTATTTTATAGGAAAATTACCTTCAGACCTTGATAGGGCCATTTTGCATTTTAATTTGGTCCTCCAAGTCTGACTGGACAATGCCTTTGTTTTTCAGCCTTGTTTGATTTTTATAAAATTCTATAAAAATCAGAAAAAATACCAAAAATTAACCAAAAACAGTAAAAAATATAAAAAACTGTAAAAAATTATTGTTTGAATTTTTGGGTGTGTTTTGAGTAGTTAAATAAATAGTCCAAGTTGCTTGTTTAGTTGTTTTCTTATTTTCTTAATTAGTTTAAAAATCCAAAAAAATATTAAAAGACTAAAAATCCCACCAAAAATCCTTTTCTTTTATTTTTTTATTATTTCTGACTACTTCGTAGGCCGCAAGGCCATTACGTGCTCCCTAAGTCCGACCCTGGTCGCTATACCAGGCTAATCTAATAGCCAGGGCCACTATTTTTGAGTTTCGTGACTTTTATTCTGTTTTGGTGGTCTGCTCTTATTTTCTTGATTGACTGGATTGATCCTTGAGCGACTGAGGTCGCAACGACCTTAGCTATCTGATTTACCTTAGTTGCTCGGATCTTCGGTCATGAGAATGGTGTCGTTGCCGGGGAGCACGGCTTAGTAGTCGGTTTTGATTTTTGTTTTGTTTTTTTTCTTTTTATTTTCGCGGCTTTCCGCGGCTCTTTCTGAGTCCGTGGCTTTTCGCGAGTTTTTATTTTTCTTTGATTTTTGTTTTATTTTATTTTCTCTTCTTTTCTTTATTTTTGTTTTTGTTTTCTTTTGCTTGTTTATTTTTCCTGCTATTTTTGCATATATACCCCTGCTTAGTTTCCTGTCTTTAGTTGCTTTGATTTATTTGGTGTTTGACACTTGTCTGCTTTCTTGCGAAGGCCCGAGGACCGAGGCGGCAACTCTCGAGTAGCTGGCGCAATCGCAGGATTCGGAGGCGGCTCCCTTCTGCACGGAGCCGCAGGAGAGCGTGAGGAGTAGCTGAGTGTGGGAGGTTTAGAGTAGCTTAGATTAGGCTGTATTTCTACAACATTTGATTTATTGTAATAACACAGGGAAAGCAGGGCTTAGACTTAGACTCTCTCGAATCTGTTTCGCCGAGCACCAGTGTGCTCGGGGGACCCGTTAGCTAGTTCGATTTTTCACGGCTTTTTATGCGAATTTTGTTTTTCGCTGCCTTTTCCGGTTTCACGCGGTTTTCTCGAGCCCCTAGCCTTAGGAATTTCTGTTGATTGTGATGTAGCTAGTAGGATCCAAACACCTAACATATTTGCTTGCGCCTATAGTTTGCTAATTGGACCTACAAATAAAAGATTAATAAAAATAGCTGACTTGCTTCCTTCGAGCCTACGTGCCGCAGCCTGCCCTGCCAAGCGCTGCTCCTGAACCCGATTTGTCGGGAGGAGGAGGGATAGACCGAGACCGGACCTTTTGGATCGGAGGCCAGTGACCAGCTCGACGGTTCTTTCGAGTAGAAGTTGCTATTTAGGGACTCGATTTTCCGCTTGCACCATTTAGGTAGTTTTATTTCTGTCTTTCAATTCTGCGTAGATCATATTGCATGTAGACTGCTGGAGTCAGGTACGCATATATTACTCTGCATGCATCATTGATTTCATCGCGCATCGGCTTTTTCGTCTTCTCCCCCTATTTTTGACTTAATAACCAGGAGAACCGAAAAATTCGTTAGGCGTTTTTGTTTTTATTGAAAATATCTAAAAAAAAGAAAAATCATAAAATTGGGACTGTTAACACTATCGACCCTAAAAGACACCTCACTTGAAAACTTGTCTTGGGGAGAGCAACCCCCTCATTGTCTGGTTTGATTGTGCGAGAGAGTGACCCTGAACACTAGGTAGAGCCCTCTGATACTCTTCTCGACTGATTACCGACTCTTCTGTGTGGGACAGTCGATTGGGAAAGTATCGGGTATCCAACAGGTCACGTAATTGCTCTGATATCTTGACTGTCAACCAAAATAAAAATTGACAAGATAAATTGACCGAGCCTTTACGGTCTTCAGCTCACGTTGCGTTGGTGAATTGGAGGTTTGCTTGTGATCGTAGCTGTTCCAGATCTCATCCGCCTTACTTGCCACATCAAGATGATGGGAAGATGATCTCTTAGGCAGCCTCTGGCTGCACCGCTTTCGGGTGCGTCTACCCGTTCATCTAGGTTGGTTTGCGAGAGCCGAGACCAGCTCTCTGAACCCGAGTACGACTCCACCCTGTTCCCCCTCGACCCCCTTTCTTTCTGTTCCGAGAGACCAATGCCAGAGGAGAGATTATCAGATTTATCGGCACCTGAGTATGGATCGTTTGATTTTGCAGAGACTATGGCCGGCAGTTCCGATGATCACACCAGATGTCCGCAGCATGAGCATTTCGTTCTGGACCAGGGTGCGATTAACTCCACCCTGATTGCCTCCCTCGAGACAGTGCAGCAGCAGTTGAGGGATCAGGGAGCATTCATGTTAGATATGAGGCGCGAGATGGAGAAGATGAGAGCAGAGCGAGAGCAGCGTAGAGACGGGCCGAGGATCCCCGATGAGGCAGCAGCAGCCGCAGCAGCCGCAGCCGCAGCAGCAGCCGCCGCGGCAGGAGCAGACCAGCCGAGACCGATGCAGGAGTTACACAACCCCGGATCGACACTGATGCATCATTGGGTCGTACTTCCATCTATCGTGAAGGACTTCAAGTTCCCCCGAACACCTTGCAGCTCCTTCCCCGTTTCCATGGGCTCGCCACTGAGGAGCCCCATCGCCACCTCCAGGAGTTTCTGATGATCTGCGGCACCGTCCACGACCGTCAGGTGGACCAGGATACCATCAGGATGATTGCCTTCCCCTTCTCCTTAGTAGACAGAGCAACCACCTGGCTGAAACATCTGGGGAAGTTTGTCTACACTTGGGAGCAGCTCCGCACCGAGTACTTGCATAAGTACTATCCACTCGGGCGGACGAACGTCGCTAGAGCCCTGATCAGCAACTTCTCCATGCTCCCCAACGAGCAGTTTCACGAGGCATGGGAGAGGTTCAGAGAGCTGACAGACAGATGCCCGCACCACGACATTTCCAAGCGGAACCATGTTCAAAGCTTTTTCAGCAGGCTGACACCAGAGCTTCAGGGCTTGGTGAACGCTTCTTGTGGCGGGTCTTACTTTGCCAAGGATCACGATCAGGTCTGGGTCATCTACGAGGAGATGGCTGAGAACTATATGGTGATGTCCCAGAACCGATTGTACACTCAGGGCAGACCCTAGCAGCCACAGACCGTGCAGTACCAGAGGATAGCACGGGTCGACGCCGGTCCATCCAGTTCGTCCGCAGTAGTAGCAGCGCAGGCCGAGTCCTCAGCCGCGGTCATGGGGATTATCAGCGAGAAGCTGGACCGGATGGAGATTATAGAGAAGAAGCAGTGCCAGGGCATCACGCAGATGGAGCAGATGGCACAGACTCTGAGTGACTTGAAGACACAGCTCATGTGTCTCCAGGAGGCACAAACGGCTCCCCAGCCCCGTCTTCAGGCACGAGGCGATCCGAGTAGCTCCGGCAGCCAGTCCTAGCGCTCCAGCTCCCACCAGCAGCCTAGACAGGTCCATCTTGTACAGGCAGAGCTGTACTAGCAGCCACAACCCACCTACCAGTCACCGCCATCTCCAGACATGCAGATGGTGGTATACTAGCCGGATCAGCCTCTGGCAGTGCTCCCGCCACCCCAGTACGATGCAGAGCCGTTGATGGATGTCAATGGGATTTGGTATGACCGCCCCCAGCCCGGTATCCAACGAGACCATCCCGAATTCTGTTGGGGGACCGGAGGTACCAGCCCCAGCAGCAGCCGTCAGGTCAGGGTGGCCAGTACGTCCATCAGAGGGATCACCACCAGCAGCAGCCCCACAGTGTACCCACAGCCACAGCAGCAACAGTCACAGTATGGTCCTCGTCCCTATCAGCAGGGACAGTCTTGGAGGCGTGATCAGCCTCAGCAATAGCAGTATCATCCACACTCTTACCCCTCTCAGCCACAACACCAGCAGCCTCACTACCAGAGAGGCTACCCGTCGGGTTCTCATGAGAGCCCCGCCTTGGATGATATAGCCCGCCTTCTCACAGATGAGCAGGCTACCTTTCGACGGGAGATGGATGAGTTCCGCCAGGAGATGCGGGACATCGTGAGAGGGAAGGCCGCCCATCCTGCTCAGATTGAGCTGAATCCCAAGAACCTGAAGAGGAAATCTGAGCAGGTATCTTGTACTGAGTATGCCACTCCTAGTGATGCATTTGGTGATATGTCTGCATATCTTTTTGATACTGATTTTGTCACACTTAGGAGCGGTAGGATGCCAGCAGGCGGCGCCTCGTCTGAGAGACACATGAGGATACACCCAGAGCGCCTGATGAGGAGCTGGAGAGCGGTACTGAGGCCGCTAGAGATGATGACGGTGGTACTGATGCCACCATGGATGCTGATCCCACCGCGGTACTGAGGCCCGCCGTTTCACCAGTTGGAGGAGGTGGTACTGAGGCCACCTATGTTGCTGAGCCAGAGTGCGGTACTAAGGCCGCGAGTCTTCCAACCGATGGTGGTGCTGATGCCACCCAAGTCTTCTGAGATTCCTGTTGTTTTTCCTGTTACTAATGTATCTCGGAACACTTCTGTGAATAAAGGAAATGGTTTATTTTCTTCTGGTCCCACTGTGGTGCATGATGTATGTGTGGATCCAGTCGTCGAACCGTCTAGACCCTTTCCTAGTCCTTCATCTGAGAAGGACCCTGTGATCCCTTCCCTAGAGCCCTTCTGATAGGGAAGGGGAAGAAAAAAGAAAATCCCAAAAAGAGAGAGCAGGAAGAGTTCAGCCAACAGATGATAGATCGGTTTCACATACAGGTGACTCTTCAGGAGGCTTTGCAACACATCCCTCTTCGTCAGCGTTCACTCAGAGACAAGACCAAAGTCAGGAGGAAGAGGCGGAACCACCACTCAGAGATTCATGTGCTGACGAGAGCACTTGTTTCGCGATCCAGAACCGTCTGCCGGCCAAGAGGCCAGATTCAGGAGCCCCATATGTCAGATGCCATATCAGTGAGCAGAGGTTCGACCGTACTCTATTAGATAGCGGATCGTCGATCAACCTACTTCCGGCAGCCCTTCTCGACCGCTTTGATTTGGGCACTCTTAGACAGATCAGGACAATCCTTCAGTTTGCTGATCGATCTATCAAGATGCCGAAGGGGTTGTTGCGAGACGTTGTTGTCACGATTCAGGGCCCTGCAATTCCCCGTGGACTTCGTAGTGTTGGACATGGAGATCCCTGATTCAGTGGCCGATACCCCCATCATTCTCGGTCGCCCATTCTTGGCCACAACCAAGGCAGTGACCGACCATGATAGCGGGAAGGTATACTTTCGCGTCGAGGGCAAAAGTGTACAAATAGAGACGGTCGAGGACATCAGAGCCAGAGACAAAGCATGCTCAGAGACCACTTCAGACACAGAGCAAATGACAGATGTCGGGCTAGACATCCACCAGGACTACGACTTTGTGATTACAGATGATGAGGCAGTTTGGGCAGACCCAGCAGCACAGGCCATCCTCTCACTTTCAGATTCCGCCGATGCAGAGACGCCAGCAGAGGAGAGCTTGGAGAGCACATTCCTGGTTCAGGATACTTTTGACGCAGCAGCGCCGATTCTCGACCACGAGACTGATTGTTGTGATTATGGTGGTACTGAGGCCACCTTAGAGGATATAGATCCCTCAGAGTTAGATTCTGATTGGGCAGATTGTGATGATTACATGCCAGACCTGACTTCCACTGAGCCTGCAGATAGGGAGGAGGTAGATGCCGAGCAGAGCAAAGACAGTCCAGCAAGGGCAGCCTTCTCCAGTTTTTGAGAGTGATAGAGAGTTTCAGTTCTCCCATGCAGATTTGGCAGCGTTCACGCAGACTTTTCAGAGGCCAGATCCGCCAGCACCTAGTTGTCCAGAGCTGAAGCTGCTTCCTACATCGCTGAAGTATAGATTCCTTACGGGTGAGCATGAGATGTACCCAGTCATTATCTCCGCCGATTTGACTGGAGAGCAGGAATCCCGTCTGATGGGGGTTCTTGAAAAGAACCGCAAGGCGATAGGATGGAGCGTATCAGATCTCCAGGGGATAAGTCCGGCCCTGTGCTCCCACCATATCTATCTCGAGGATGAGGCGAAGACATCGCGTGAGTTCCAGCGGCGGCTGAACCCGAATCTTAGAGAGGTTGTCATGAAGGAGATTTCGAAATGGTGGAGCGTCGATTTTATCTACCCCATCTCCGACTCCAAGTGGGTCAGCCCTTTGCATGTGGTGCCCAAGAAGACGGGCATCACTACAGTGGTCAGTGAGTCTGGAGAGGAGATTGCTACACGGGTACCCACTTCTTGGCGGGTCTGCATTGATTACAGGAGACTCAACCAGGCCACCAAGAAGGATCATTTCCCCCTGCCCTTTATTGATCATATCATTGAGAGACTGGCAGGGAAGAGCCACTACTATTTTCTGGATGGGTACTCAGGCTACAACCAGGTGGCCATCGCTCCCGAGGACCAGGACAAGACCACCTTTACCTGTCCCTTCGGCACATACGCCTTCCGACGCATGTCATTTGGGATATGCAATGCCCCTGCGACCTTTCAGAGATGCATGTTGTTGATCTTTTCGGACATGGTAGGGGAGTGCTTGGAGGTCTTCATGGATGATTTCTCGGTTTACGGCGACAGATTCGACTCCTGTCTTGACTGCCTAGACCGAGTCCTTCAGCTAGTGCTATCTTGGGAGAAGAGTCACTTCATGGTGACTCAAGGGATGGTGCTTGGCCATATCATCTCCAACAGGGGCATGGAGGTTGATCCGGCCAAGGTAGATGTCAATAGAAATCTCACACCGCCGTCCAATTTATGGCAGTTACGGTCATTCCTGGGCACGTCGGTTTCTACCGATGATTTATTCATGATTTCAGTCGGATTGCCCGGTCGTTGACTGACCTGCTGACGAAAGACACCGAGTTCCTTGCCGATGACAAGTGTCTTTCGTCCTTTGAGACTCTCAAGAGATGTGTCGTTGAGGCTCCTGTTCTTCAGCCGCCTGATTGGTCTCTCCCATTCGAGATCATGACGGATGCCTCTGATTTTGCTGTGGGGGTTGTGCTGGGATAGAGGAGGGATGGAGTTCCATTTGCTATCCACTACGCTAGCCGCACATTGGATTCCGCACAGCGGAACTACACAATCACAGAGAAGGAGATGCTAGCCGTAGTTTTCACCCTAGATAAGTTCAAATCGTACATTATTGGATCTAGAGTGATCATGTTTATTGATCACACCGCCATCAGGTACCTCATGGCAAAGAAGGATGCCAAGGCCAAACTGACTAGATGGATCCTTCTATTCTAGGAGTTCGACATTGAGATCAAGGATAAGCCTGGAGTCAAGAATGTGGTGGCGGATCATCTCTCCCGATTAGAGTATCTTGAGGATTCTGAGCAGATTGACCCGATTTGTGATACCTTCCCAGATGAGGCGATCCTTGCTATCGCCTCCCTCCCGTGGTATGCAGATTGTGAACTTTCTTGTTGCTAAGAAAGTTCCACAAGATTGGCCCAGGCAGAGGCTTGAGACCTTCCTCGCGAAGGCCAAGTCTTACCACTGGGAGGATCCCATCCTTTACCACGAAGGAGGGGATAGCGTTTGGCGTAGGTGCATTCCTCAGGAGGAGCACCATAGCGTCCTCATGTACTGCCTCAAGCTTGAGGCAGGAGGACATCACTCTGGGAGGAGAATGTCACAGAAAGTGCTCCAATCCAGCTTGTGGTGGCCTACCCTCTTCAAGGACTCTGATGAGTTCCTGAAGAGGTGTACTGACTGTCAGAGGATGGGCACTTGTGGACAGCGTGATATGATGCCGATGCAGCTCATTCACTTCTGTGAGGTTTTTGACGCATGGGGCATCGATTTCATGGGTCCATTCCCTAAGAGTCAGGGATTTGAGTACATTCTGTTGGCCGTTGATTATGTTAGTCGTTGGGTTGAGTCTATCCCCGCCCGAACCGCTGATGCCAGGACAGTTTGCAGATTTTTGAGGAAGCACATCATCACGCGGTTCGGGGTCCCTCGAGTGTTGATTTCTGATGGGGGGTCTCATTTCATCAACGACCAGGTGAAGGCCCTTACTAGCGAGTTCGGTATAGACCGTCGAGTTGCCACTCCATACCATCCACAGACGAATGATCTAGCCGAGGTGTCGAATAGGGAGATCAAGACTATATTGCAGAAAGTCGTCCGCCCTGACCGAAAGGATTGGTCACAGCTTTTGGACTCAGTCTTGTGGGCATATAGGACGTCTTTCAAGACACCTTTGGGCACATCTCCCTTTCGTCTCGTATACGGCAAGCCGTGCCATTTACATGTTGAGCTGAGGCACAGGTCACTTTGGGCAGTCACGGATATTCTTATGGATCCAGATATTGTAGGAGACCAGAGGAGGGCAGAGTTAGCAGCCTTGGAGGAGCTTAGAGATACCGCCTTCTCAAATAGCCTACAGTACAAGGAGAGAGTGAAGGAGTGGCATGATTCTCACATCAGCCACAAGCATTTTGAGCCTGGACGGAGAGTATGGATGTTTGATGCTAGGCTTCGTCTATTTTCAGGGAAGCTACAGAGCAAATTGAAGGGCCCATATCTTGTGAGAAAGGTACACGACAACGGTAGCATTCACATATCTGAGTTGTCTTTTGAGAGTACCTTTCGAGTGAACGGCCAGCGGCTCAAGCCATTTCTAGATCACGAGCCGCGGGTCGTTGATGTTGCCCCTATTCATTTTGCGTGAGATGTGGTCTCTTGACTCACATCTATTGCGTCTCACGCCTGATTATCATTGTTCTTCCGACCTGTATAGATCCAGATGTCCATATCATCACATTCTTGAGTCCCACATCCCTTTCTTCATCATTTGATTATGCTATACTTAGGGTGTACTTTACCCTAAGTATAGGGGGGATGTAGGACTCTTGGGTATTTTTTTTGATTCATATTACCCCAGTTTTGCTGCCTATACTTAGGGATATTTTACCCTAAGTATGGGGGGGTAGACCCTGTACATTCTCCACTCAGTTTTCCCTTTGTGTACAGCCTGCTATACTTAGGATTATTTGATCCTAAGTATAGGGGGAAAAGCCGAGAACCTCTTGATTTCTATTCATTCATTTGTCTTTATATATAGCCTTCCTTTTCACTTCTCTATACTAAGCATGAGTTATGTCTTCTTCATCGCTCTTGACTCTGAGGACATCATTCGAGCTAAGTATAGGGGGGTGTGTATATATTTCATATATACTTTAGCCATAACTCGTACTTTGTGTGAGTGTGTTAATAAATAAAATTGGCTAAAAACCCAAAAACCACAAAAATTAAAAAATTTCCATGTAAATAATCATTCTTTTATTGCACATACATGACTATTGTACAAAATTATTTTTGTAAAAATGTTTTCAAAAACTTTTTGTGTAAATATTTTCATATCAAAATTATGTATATAGTACAAAATTTTTCCAAAATGTTTTGAAAATCAAAAGTTTGCAAAAATCTTGTGTATATTTGTGTAAATACTTTTGCAAAACTTGCATTCATGCATTCATCTATCCATGATTTCAAAACATTTTTCAAAAATTTTTGCATGTTTGTAAATATTGTGTAAATAGCATCTTTGTATATATGTATATAGTTTTTCCTGGATTATAGTTGACATTTAAACTAGCCTGGAATCAAATTGGGAAAGGGAGCTTGATTAAGATCTTAATCCACCTTATTTATAAGAGGAACCTTATAGGGCTCAGGTTTAAGGCTTTTCAGGTCCATGGTGACTTAATTCTTTGAGTCCACTAGGCTATGATCACATGTCATCTCAACGAGCCTAAGTAGAGCACTTAACAACACACACATGACTCATATGGACAATGGCTTCACTTGGACACCGCACTTAGCACCGAGCTCTCTACGGATGAGGTGGTGAGGAGGCAGTCTTCCTTGACTTGGGGTAGCATATGAGGGTAGTACTTCTAGGCGGAACCTCTCTTCTTCTTTTAGTGAAGGAAGTGCGTCTCAACTTGGTCTGGTTGCCATGAGGACTAACGACGGGAGTTGTGGGTTGCAATAATGCTTCAAAAGAGGGATAGTCTACTGGCTCAAGAGGAAAAACTCCTTGTATATATGCTGCACATGTATATGTTGTATAGATGCACTTGAAAAAAAATGCAAAAAGAAAATAACTCCAAAAAGTCGTGGGTATGAGAGAAAATGATAATCCCACCGGAGTATGTATACTCCCAAGGATACATGGCTACACTGGCCATGATCCATTCTCTTCTTCCCCCTCTTCTTGAAGCCGGTTGAACTTGAACTTAGAAGGGAATACCCTGCTCCTCGAGGAAAGAGTGGCCAGATTGGGGTCATAGAGTTACATTGTTGGGGAGGGTTGTCAAGTTGCCATTTCTAAGGTGGAGAGCTTAAACTTCACAATTCACAGTACAAGGAAAGATTCATGGTCTACAGGGCTTGTATTTGTAGACTTGTTCTGATCTGGATTGTTGAGGAGTCCTGGTTATAGAATAGTGTAACTTAGAGGCTGTTGAGTTTTAAACTTAAGTCCAAATAAGGTTCCGACGCACTAATAATCCAAAGATCTGATCGAGCTCCATATCTCAATTCGATGAAGGCAAGTTTAATAATCAACCTTGATCCATGTACATTCTCCTCTTTTTCTTTTTCTTTTTCTATTTTTCACTTCTTTTTCAAATAAGTGTTTGCTAAGGGACTAGCAAAGTTAAGTATAAGGGGGTGATGAATACTCATTCATCACTCTTTATTCTTATATTTTAGCTACAAAAACCTTTGCAAATATATGCATATCTTTGTAAATACAAATAATTACCAAAAAGCATGCATTGTATAAAGTTTAATAATTAGCATGTTTTTGTGCAAAAATAAAAGAATAAAGAATTAAAAGAAAAAGAGGGAAATATTTAGAATAAATATTGAGCAACCTAATCCCAAGGGAGGGCTCAGCATGGGCCTGACCGCATAAAAGCCCAAGTAGAGAGAGATAAGGGAGCTCATGTGTGTAAATATACCTGTAAATATAATAATAATAATAATATTTTCCTCTAAAAATACAATAAAAATGGGCTTGTATATATTTGTAAATATTTGTAAATACAAAATCAAAATAAAAATAGAAAAATTAAAAAGAAAATAAAAATAATATTCCTTGTACATATTCACCATGTATATAAGACCACACATGTATTTATTTCATCTTATAAATAAATAAAGTTAAATCTCATAAAAATTGTATATACTCCATATTTCATGTTGTAAATAAATAAAATAAAAACCATAAAAACAAAAATTAAATAAAAGAACAAAAATAAAAACAAAAAAGAACATTGTATATATACCATGTATATAAATATATATCTATTTATTTTACCCTTGTAAATAAATAATAAAAATAAACTAAAAATACCTTTTTATTCCTAATTTTATGCTATAAATAAATAAAATATAAAATGGGAATAAAAATGT
The DNA here is from genome assembly GCA_037367405.1 of Ottelia alismoides. Taxonomy (NCBI): domain Eukaryota; kingdom Viridiplantae; phylum Streptophyta; class Magnoliopsida; order Alismatales; family Hydrocharitaceae; genus Ottelia; species Ottelia alismoides. The sequence continues at coordinate 548,211 of JAZKJV010001500.1, read as the reverse complement.
ATAAAAATAATTAATTAAAAAATCAAAAATTAAAAATCAACATTGTGTATATACCTATGTATAGTACTACAATGTATATACCTTATTTTTATTTCAAAAAATTAATTAAAAATCACAAAAAATAGTTTAAAATAAAATAAATATTTTTTTATGTTTTGAGTTTTTAATAATTCTGCCATTTTCTATTTTAAATCGAATTTTTAAATCTTTCTGACATGGCCTGCTCTGATTGGTCCACGGGGGACGTTGACCCCCCGGTCAACTCCCCCCCTTGGACCACAGAGCTCCGGATTCGAGCCCGCGACCTGATTTTTCGATTTTATCCGCACTCGATCCGACGCCCAAATCCGCAAATATCGGGCTCTACTTCTTCCTCGTGCATCCGAGATCCTCGCCCGGTTGTTTGCATTGGGATCCGCGTCTCGCCATTCCCTGCCCGACCTGTTCTTGCCGGACCCTCACTCGTATATAGTCCAAGCTCCACCTCTATTTTCTTGCATCTTTGGATCGTGTCACTCCACCCTAGGACCTCCATTGCCACCGCGAGAGTGACAGCTTGCGTTCGGTCGTGTCGTACCGAGGAGGGAGGGACCAGACCACTGATCCGGCGACTTTGCACCGTCGTGCGCCGCCTAGAGGTGGTGCTCGAGCCTCGGGCACTGACAGCCCTTGAGGCTAGGACCTGGAGCTTCCCTAGCTCTTCCCCAGTCGATCTCATCTAGTAGGTGGCTTTCTTTCCTCTTCTATTTAGCTAATTTCGCTTTTCGCCCAAATCGACCCGTCACCGATTAGCTCCGATTCCGACCATCCTCGCCTACACCTCGATCATCGGAATTGCCCACCACCTTCGCCTTTCCCACGCACATCTTCTGCACCCATCCATTCACCCTAATTCGCACAAGAACTGGGTATCGAGCTTCATCGTCGTCGCTCCGTCGGAGCTCGTTCACCCCGCCGCACCGTTCACCTTCACCACCACTAATCGGGTCGAGGCACTTTGCCCTCGACCCAGGAGCTTGTTGCCGTGCTTTGCAGGTCCAAGCGAGTCCATATGAGGGCTCGTCATTCTGGAGCAGCAGCTCAACCTCCGCCGATGTCGCCTGAGCTCTCCGGAGCTCCGTTGCGTCATCGGAGGAGCTCTGTAGACGCGAGAGGCCCAGGCGCATCTTCTTCGATCAGTAGCAGCCTACGAGGAGGGTCACCGTGCGTGCACCGGGCCGGCGACGTTAGCCGACCACTTGTTCTTCGTGCGTCCTCCAGAGCCGTCCGATCTCCCTCCAACTCCAGATTTACATCGCACCGTCCATTCGAGGAGCAGCAACAGCCGTTCGATCCTTAGAGGGTTGATCTGGACCCTCCATCCACGAGGGCTAGCCATGACGTTCCGCAACCGTCCGATCCTACACGTGGCTGACTCTCCTCCGTCAGATCAGAGCAGGAGACCCTTCGTTCGCCCACGTCGCATCACAACCGCCCGATCTTCCACGTGGGAGGTTCCCAGCCATCTGATTCGCAGCGGGGGTCCCTTTGTTGTGTGTCACGCTTCCTTGACCGTCAGATCCAGCACGTGGCGCGCATCCAGCCCTCGACATATAATAAGGGGTAATTGCTCTTAGGCCCCTGTAGTTTTTGCATTTATTATCTAGTCCTGTAAATACGTTTAGTAGTTCTTTTATTTTTGTGAATATTGCATCGAGGACCCTTTTGTTTCTGCTATTTGCTCGTATACCCCTGTTTATAGTGGCAACGTGCTTCGCCACATGTTTTAGTGGTACATTTGCAGTTTTCATCCTGTGCTTTTCTTGTGTTATTAATTGGATGTTTTAAAATAGGAATGACAAAAAGGTCCTTCCAGGCCTGAGTCACGTGTATCGTGTGTGGGCCTGGGGACATTTTGCATTTTTAGCCCCATACTTTCCAACCTTGTTATTCAGGGGGCCCTAGAACTTAAGCTAATTGCAGATAGGTCCCTGTGCACTGTGCCTTTGTTTTTTATTTTTAATAAAATAGCAAACCTACTCCAAATTTGATGAAAATTGGATACATGGCTCCTGCCATGGTGTAAAATTTTATCTAATTTTTGGAGACATTTTTTATTCTTTTTATTATTTTTAAAAATTCAAAAACATGTATTTTCTTTACTGTCTAGTTTTAAAAATCACAAAAAAATATTAAAACAACTTTAAAAATTACAAAAAAAGATATTGTTTATTTTGTGTCGTTTGATTTTCTGACCAATTTTGGTCATTTTTAGATTTATAAAACTTATAAAAATTACAAAACCCCTAAAAACCCATAAAAATTCTAATAATTAAAAGAAAAATAAAAAATTAATAAAACCAGAGCCTAAATTTTCCTTGTATTCCCTATTTTACAGGAAAATTACCTTCAGACCTTGATAGGGCCATTTTGCATTTTAATTTGGTCCTCCAAGTCTGACTGGACAGTGCCTTTGTTTTTCAGCCTTGTTTGATTTTTATAAAATTCTATAAAAATCAGAAAATACCAAAAAATTAACCAAAAACAGTAAAAAATATAAAAAACTTAAAAAAATTCTTATTTGAATTTTTGGGTGTGTTTTGAGTAGTTAAATAAATAATCTAAGTTGCTTGTTTAGTTGTTTTCTTATTTTCTTAATTAGTTTAAAAATCCAAAAAATATTAAAAGACTAAAAATCCCACCAAAAATTCTTTTCTTTTATTTTTTTATTATTTATGACTACTTCGTAGGCCGCAAGGCCCATTACGTGCTCCCTGAGTCCGACCCTGGTCACTATACCAGGCTAATCCTAATAGCCAGGGCCACTATTTTTGAGTTTTGTGACTTTTATTCTGTTTTGGTGGTCTGTTCTTATTTTCTTGATTGACTGGATTGATCCTTGAGCGACTAAGGTCGCAACGACCTTAGCTATCTGATTTACCTTAGTCGCTCGGATCTTCGGTCATCAGAAGGCTTCAAGAAACATAAGTGTCAGCAAACCCTATCCAATAGATGAACAAGTTCTCATGCTATCATTTGATATTGACCTATGTGCCAAGGTGTGATGATACTAAATAATTATTGATCAGTGTACGCCAACTTGGTAAAAGTAGTGGAACTAGACTACCAAAAAGAAAGAAAAATGATAAAAAGAGCTCTCAAATGCAAAATCAATATCAAGGAGCTTCAATCAAATGTGAGCGCTCCCAACTATTTCAAAGTTTCCACTTGGACCAAAGCTAATTAGGCCAAATGAGTCAGGCTAGTACCTCAAAAAGGTCTCTCCATCGTAAGAAGTACAAGTCTAGGTGAAAGTATGTTAGATACATGAAAAAGACACATCCCGGTGTACTCCAAGGAAAATAAGTACAAACGACTCAACAACTCTTGACGGACACACTAATCAACAACCAGAAATACATGTGTTGAGTAATAAGCCACTCGAGAGGATCCTTGTTCCAATGAGAGGGAGAGAAGAAAATACACAAACCTATTTCCTCCATCATCTGGTCGTCCATCTGCACTTTCAAGTCTTACAAACTAATGAGAAGGTGGATTGAATGCAATAAATGACTTATTCTCTAGTGTTGAGGATTACGCCTATAGGAGAGTCTCCTGGACTGGGACCTTGGGTGACATTTTGACTCAACTTTCATGATCGCAATACACTAAATGCAATATCCCTATATTATATGGAAAAATAGAGAGTTAATTAGAGAAGTTGGATTTCTTTGACTAGAACATGACTGAGCACAGAATTTTAGGATCACTCAAATCATGGGTCCTTGATGAATTGAGCCTTGAAAGTTTCACATATACTGTCAGGGATTAATCCGACTCCTTCATTCTTTGTATGCTCGAGGACGAGCATAGTTAGGTATAAGGGGTGATGAATCTCTAATTTATCATCACTGTACTCCTTAATTATCCTCTGAGCTTGAAAGAACCAATAAGAATCATCAATAATAATTCTTTATTAACGTTGACCCTTTTTGTGTAAATATCCATAATTATTGTATATAAATTAATTCCTTTTATTTTCCTTATTTTATCTCCTATTATAAACTACAAAAAATCGATTAATTATTGTAGATATTTATTTTGGTATTTAAAATAAATTAAAATGACAAAAGTCACAAAAGAATAAAAATGGTTTATTTTATTCATAAAAAATACTGTCAAAATTTTTGCTTTGTCTATTTAATCTCTTTTGACTTTTTGTCTAAAATAAAACTTGTAGATCTCCTTGAGATCTATAACTTTCTTATTTTAATTTTTTCCTAATTCTTCTCTCCTTGTATTTCTTTTTTATTTTTTCCTTATTTTCCCTTTTCTGGATAATTTGATTGGACCACGTAGCACTCTCTGGAGCTGCATGCGGCCCAATCCTCTTCGCACCACCCGACCTTCTTCAGGGCCATTTGATCTTCACCCCTGGCTCAATCTCCACCCTCCACGTCACCCTTTCTCTCTCAACCGTAGGATCAAATCCCCTGATCTGATCCCAGACATCGCTCCGCACTGCAGCTCTCTGTCTCCCGATTTGATCTCATGATCAAATCTGGTCCTTCCGTGCATGCCTCAACCTCAACCCTAGGATCTCCATATCCAAGGATTAAGGCTTCATCTTCCACCTCTGCCTTCCATGTCCATCAGTTACACCTCGCCATGACCTGCTTCTTCCAATTTTAGCTGCCACCGACCTCCTAACCACAACCATATGCCACTAACATGTAGCTCTAAGGTCCACCATCCTCGTGAAGTCCTAAAACCACTATGACCTAAACCCTAGGGCCATAGGATGTCTGTTACACGCTCGCCCCATGTCACCTATAACAGGTGGAGTTCCTCCCCTTTAAAACCTCACTCGTCGCCCCACTATACAGTCGTCCACCATTCTAGGTTCTAACCCTATCCATCCTTCGTCTAGCCAAAGAGGAGGATGCAGATGATGAGAGGTTATGGCCCTCCAAAATGGTGTTGACCCATGGCCCTAGTGGCCATGTTACGACTACCTTAAGCATGTCGTTGATCCCCCTGGAGTAGCCACCTAGGTAGAGTGACAACCAGAGGACTGCCCAGGTCCTAAGTCCGGGCCACAACCTCCATCTTCTTCTTCTTCGATCATCAAGGTAAGCCATTCTTGGTTTTCCGTTGTTTTTCTTCCTTTTTAATTTCATGCACACAACCCTCCTACTCTCAATTGAACAACTCACCACCTTCACCAGACATCACTCATCCGCGTACACCTACTCGCTCACTATCTCCTTCTGTCAGACTCTCCTTCCACCCCAGGCTTTCCTCTCCGACCATGTCAGAGCAGAACACATTGGATCTCCACTTCTTCAACCCTTCAAGGTCCCCCTGTCACCTCATTTCATGCATGCACAGTCTTCGACTATCACCTAACCCTTTTTGCAGGTAGATTCTTCAATGGTCAGAGGATATGGAGTAGCCCCATTCTAGAAGTTCTACTCCGATATGGTGGTGTCGATCTGAGCGATAGGTCACCTTCAACGCTCCATATTGCCTCCAAAATCTTTGCCGACATCTTAGGAACCTTCATCGACCGTCCGATTGCAAGGAGGAGCTCGGAGGAGGAATCGGGAGGTCGTCGGAGTCCCAACGAGGAGCTTGAAGTAGCAGATGTCATTGGATCCTCCCCATTTTGACGATCTAGATGTGACATCAGCTTCGAGCCAGCCCAAGAGCTTTGGTGGAGCCGAAGCTATCCATATCCACTCGAGTCGCCCATGTGGCTCGAACCACCTGCGCCGGATCCGAACCTCATCCCAAACCTTCACCCAGGAACTCCACATGTGTATGCTTGAGCAAATTGCAGATACACCATCTTCGTCTCCAGAAATTGCATATATGTCCAGGTTACGTGCTCCACATGCATTATCAAGGAAAATTGCATTGGGGCCTAGTCGTTTTTATGATATTACAGAAATATCCCCATGCATTGTTAAATTGTATGAAGTCCCAACTGACTTTCAGAAATTACAGAAATGACCCCAAGACCTTTTTGTTAATTTTCTCTATTTATTATCAGTATTTTTCTTACAATTATGCCCTTTGAATATTTTCTTTATACTTTGAGCATATGGATCTATATTTAGATGATTTCATTTTAAATAATTTCTTATTTCATCCTCTTCCTAATGGCATAATTATATAACTAATTTGATGCATGATTTTATATGCTTTATTTTAAATGAATAATGTGTCATCTACTCTTCATTCAAATGCCATTAAGTAATTTTATGCCTCAATTGATATTGAAATTGAATCGATTTTTATTGCTCAAATAAATGATTAAATTAGGGGCATTGATGAATCTATGTTTCATCATCTTTATTCTATCATTTTGACCTTAAAAACCCTAGTAAATGCCTATAAATAGGCCTAATTGACGTGCTTTATCATTCATGCATATTGGTGTAAATTGTGTACAAAATACCAATTTTAAAGCCAAAACTATAGAGTAGAGAAAAGAAAAAAAGAATAAAATATTGCAAATATTTTATAACTCGAATATTAAAATAGGAATAAAAACATATAGAAAATAATTTTATAATTTTGTAAATAATATTTATAGTTAATGTGAATATTAAAATAGGAATAAAAACATATAGAAAATACAAAAACAAAATACTTGTATAAATAACATAGGTATAATACCAATAAGTATACATATACTATTAATACTTCTATTTATTTAATTGTATAAAATACATCAGAAAAATAAAATAAAAATATATTTACGTTCATAAAATTAATTTGTAAATTTAAAAAATAATAAAAAAATTAATAAGAATTAAAAATATAAAATAAAAATAAAATATTAATATATATAGATAAATATACCTAGATAGCCCTTAAATGGGAACTTGTTATTTTATTCCTCAAAAAATAAATAAAAAACATAATAAATAAATTATTAAATAATAAACATTTTTTAATTAATAATAAAAAGTAATAAATTCCATTACTATTTTTAAATGAATTTACAAAGCTTTTTTTGCCAGGAATCTTCTGGTTGGTCCACGTAGACCAACCAGAATTCTCTGTCGGTTGACCTCGGTCAACTCTCTGACTGAGGTCTGGCTTTGTGTCAGACTATCATTTTGACCATCTTCAACCTTTTTCAAGGTCACGTCTTACACTTTTTCGCGATGGGTTTTCACGATTTTTGATCCTCGTAGATCCATTAAACACGCCTAGAGGTCACCTCGATCCTTGGATCACTAAAGCGCCTCAAATCCATCATTCTTCAAGCCGCTCCTCAACTCATTCAAAAAAACCCGTGACCTTCCTTGACCTCTTGATCATTCTTCCACCGCTCAATCCTAGACCTAGTACCCCGGCGACCTTCCTGGTGATAGCAGGAACCGGTCGCACCCTTTGGGAGGTCGAGAGGTGTCGAATCGAGTCTGATCCACTCGCTGGAGTGCGTCGCCGGAGCCATCCTCGGGCGTCACCTTGGTGAGTTATTTCTTTCTTATTTTGTACTCTTTTAAACCCTTAGGATCACAGTAGCTCTCTGTCACACATCACTCTCGTCGAATCTCGCCCGATCTCAGCTAGAATCACCTTGTTCTACGCCTAGCCGCGCTTCGAGTTTTGTCGGCCACCGTAGAACTCCATGCTTACGTCATCTGGTCATTTCCACCTCTCCGAAGGGTCGAGGCAACTTGCCCTTGACCCTTTCACCTATCTTCTGCAGGTCCGGAGCCCAAACAAGCACCTGGGGGTCATTTTGATCACCCGCTTGAGATACCTGGGAGCCTTCAGCTCCGTCGCCCCCTAGCGGGAATGCCACTGCCCTCCGACGACCTTTGACGCCTCCAGCCGATAGATGAAGCCTGCAGGAGTCGGCGAGGCCCTTTTGGAGCTTCAGACGAGCATGGAGGAGGAGAATCGAGGCAGGGGTACTTCAGCTTGCTGGAGTTCTTCCCTGTTCTTGCTCTCCTTCTTTCCGCTGTTGGATAGACGGCCTGCCCCAGACTGTGTCTCAGCCGTTGGATGCATCAGCTGCCCACCGTCGGATCTTCATCAGCCGTATAATCGTACCCATCCATGCGAAGCGACATCATCTCACGTGGGCGTGCTACGTATCAAGTCAAGCGCATATACGCCATTGGATCACATGTTGATCTGGGTATTTTGCTATGTAACCCAGACACCTTTTTATATTTAAATATTGTTACTCAAACTTTCCTCTACTGTTCTTTAAATTTTGTAATATTTGCGTAGCAGCCCCCGTACTTTTCATAATTACGTTCGAGTCCAGGCCATGTCAACTCATGTGGGCGACCACGTGAGGGACATTTTCCAGCCTGGACCCTTTGGCTTTTGGTTATTTCGATTTAGTATAAAAACTTTCATATTTTGTTATAATATTTCTGGCAATTTTGCATTTTGCCCCACAAGTTTTTGCAATATTACCTTTTAGTCCCTACCGGGTGACATGCCCTGTACACGCGACTTTGGCGATTTTGCAGCTATACCTTGGTGGCTTTGCATATTTAGGATTAGTCCATTAATTCATGTAATTAGTTATAATTTTTTTGGAAAAAATGCATTCAACCCCCTGGACTTTGACTTAATTATAAAAATACCCCTACTAAAATGTAATTTCTTTGTGTTTCTTTTATTTATTTCATGCATCTCTAAGATCGAAAAAATCCCCAAAAATTAGCATAAATCTTTGTTGCATTGCTCTTGCACGTTATATTTTTATTTTACATTTTTGCATAATTTTAATATTCATCAAATCAAAAAACAAGCATTTTCATCTCTGTTTGCATTCTAAAATACTAAAAAAATATAAAAACTTTTTGAAAAAATCCAAAAAAGTGTAATTTGTGTATTTGAGTGTCTTTTATCTTCAGACAAAAAATCACTAAAAAATACAAAAGAAAACCCATAAATATTACAAAAACCCTAAAATCTCATTAAAAATATTAAAAATTCATAAAAAATCCTAAAAATCTACTTTCTATTTCTAAATTTTCTCTCTTTTATTATCTTTATTTTAAAATTAATTTGGAGAATTTTTTCTTTGTTTGATATTTTATTTCTCCATTTTAATTTCAGATTTTTATTTTATTCCCTATTTTGAGTTATTGTGACTTAGAATAGCAAAAAAATAGAAAAAATATAGAAAAATCACAGAAACATTAGAAAATTATAAAAAGCATAAAAATATTTTATTTCCTATATTTTGACTATTTTTTCTTATTTTTATAAATACATTATCTCTCTTCTTATATTGTATATATACTTTATTTTATAATTCAAAAGTAAAAGAAATTAAAAAAATATATAATATAAAAAAATACAAAATCAGAAATTAGAAATCAAAATATAAATTTATAATATTAAAAATAAAATAAAAATATAAAATTAAAAACCCATAAGAAGTTTCAATTTGGCTAAGTGACTAACATGATATTGGATGCTTGACTTTTGTCTAGCCTGCTTCACTCTTTTGCTTCCTGTCTTCGACCCCTACTTGCTTGCCATTATACATTTTTAGTAGGGTATAATAAATTTTAACTCCTGCTCTTAATTGCTTGATTATTTTTGTGAGTTAATTGTTGATAAACGTGAGGATTAGAGTAGTCGCTTTAGCGATAGTGAGCATGAGCTGTTAGGTCATTACTCAGCGACTCCCGTCTTCCCATTTTTCAAATGGCGCCGTTGCCGAGGAGCATCAGCTTGTAGAGCAGATTTCTATTCTGTCACTTGCTTAGTCATTTTTATTATTATCTCCCTTTATTTTGTTATTAAATTGTGAACTATCTGACATCTTTCTCTTGTCTTCTTGCAGGGGACCACGGACCGAGGAGGATCGCCTAGGTGACTCTACGCAACCTTGGGAAGCGGAGCCGGCTATTCTACCCTAGCCGATAGGAGAGAGAGTAGGAGGCTCTTGAGAGAGAGAGGATAGTTAGGTTTTTATTTTTGTGAGAGAGAGATTTATTGATTATAAATTTAAAATAATACAGGTACACGGACTTTGGACATTCGGGCACAATTTCCAAGTGTTTGTTCACTTGGACGCTCACCACAGTTTTGTCGCATTTTCATCGCATTTTTTACTCTGTTTTCCGATTTTGTTTTCTTTTGTGGAATGAGCCCTTAGTCTTTAGGTGTGCTTGATCGTGTGATCTAAGGACAAACACCTAATAATTATTGCATGTACCTATAGTCTCTATGTTTGGACTTAGATATAACTACTTGCCATAGTACTCAGTCTTGAAGCACGTGCCGCTAGAGGTCGTATACAATGCGTGCAGGACCTGTTGTGGCGGGCACCGATCGGCATCAGAGACCAGACTTAGGCTTCATTCTGAGTACTTAGCATTTGGTTCTTCACGTGTAGAAATTGCAGGATTAGGACGATTCTCGTGTGCATATCGGCATTTAGTATAGGTTTACAAATTCCTATTTTGCATCCCGCATGGGGAGAGCTGGGAGATACTATAAGTCTTCTAACTGAGCATTCATCATTTAGGCACTAAGGTGAGATTTCCATCTTTGTGTCGCCTTGCATTGCTTTTCCGATCTTCTCCCTCTATTTTTGGATCAATTAGGAACCAAAGAAAATACCAAAACGTTAGGCTCTTGTATTGAATCTACTCAAAACAAGTGACAACACAAAAACTTTAAAAAAGGGACCGCTAAAAATACTCGACCTAAATAAAATTGGTTAATTGGACTCATTGACTTGGGGTGAGCAAAGCCCTCATTTGCTTTCAGGTTGCATAGGAAGGTTTCCTTCCCAGTGAGGTGAATGACGTCGTAAGGATTAGAGCCCAAAACCCAGTCTGTGGCTGCCTTGTGTATCGCCTGGATTTCCATAGTATTGGTGCTTCTATCGTACGTAGACGAGTAGGGCTTGGTCGGCAATGATGACTCTCTATTTCGTAGAGCATTAACGTTGTCCGAAGTATCGAGCATAGGCCATGTCTTCACGGGGATGTCTGTCTCATCGTCTTGCGTCCGAGTAGGTTCTTGCACGCTCACGGGTGATTCCGCTACGAGCAAGTTCCGAAGTATTAGTTTCGCCTATCGGCTTCCTCCCTCTATTTCTTTGGCTGAGTAGGGATCCAGGAAGGGTTACAAGGACCTCAAAAAGTGCAGACTATAGGTTACAAAGGAGGAGGACAAGTACGAGATACTTTTCTGGCAGTACTCTCTCTCTTATAGGCGTAGCGCTCTAAGGACTCGTTACAATTTAATCGCCTGAATTTCAAATCTAAAAATCACAAAGATGATTGCCGAACCTTTATGGCTTCACAGGTCGAGTTGGTGAATCCATTGCTTTGAGGTTTGATTGATTAGTCTTATTAAGGTCAAGATCAAAAACATCGCGCCTTTGCATCATTTTGCTCTCCTTCTATTTGACCCTTGCTCATTGTGAGCCTTCTACTGTTTTACGCTCCTTTTGTTTCTCGTTGACCTCCGTGTCTTTTATCCACATCGATCTTCTGCTTGACCTTTGAGATGGCGATGAATGGACAGTTTAGTCGAGACTATGTCGACATCCACATCAGTTCCGTCTATTCTCCTTCTCCAATAATTCGGGGTGATTCTCGAGAACCTAGTTCGAACTCTGTGAACTGATCTCCAGACTCCCTGCCTTCTTCAATAAATCGGGATCAATCTTGTCCCGAACTATGTTCGTTTTGGATGGCCATTGATTTCACTCCTTATAAATCGCCATCCTTAACAAAGTTGTGTGTTGACCTTAACAAATAAGATTTTTCTCCATCTGGTGCTGCAATTCAGACTGATCGGGGTATTCTTCCATTTGCAGACCAAGAAATTGATTCCGGGTCAGAAAGTCAAGCAGAATCTATGATGGTCGGTGGAAGAGGAAAGGAACCGCATCCCCAACCTGAAGCTGAAGTCAACCCTGGGGAAGGGCAGTATACCACTCAGAAGGATGTGAATAGTCAGCTGTTGGCATCCATACAAGCATTCCAGCAGCAATTGACTAACCAAGCCCTGGCCCAGAACGCCTTCAAAGAAATGTTGAATGATCTGAGGAGGAGTGCCGATGCAAGAGACGACCAAATGGAGGATGAGCCGAATCTAGACCAAGAGTTCAATTTTGGAGATGCCGGAAATGAACTTTCAGTGGGAAGACCCGAATTTGACAGAATGGACGCAGACCCCCAACAACCGAAGCCGACATTGAAGGAGACATGCAATCTTGGAGCAGGCCGCATCACTGAGTCGATCCAAATTCCACAAATCCACGCCCACTTCGAGCGGAAGCCATAGTTTTTGTCTTCTTACATTCCATGGGAACACCACTGAGGAACCATATATCCATCTCAAGAAGTTCGGCCGCATCTATGCTACTGCTCACTACCCTGGAATTCCATTAGGGGTAGTCAAGATGACCACCTTTCCCTTCAGCCTCCAAGACAAGGCCTTATATTGGATCGACCACTTGGGGAAGGTAGTCACGACCTAGGAGGAGATGAAGTCTGCATTTCTCCACAAATTATACCCTTTCGATCGTTTGAATCAGATCCGTGCCCGTATCTCCAGTTTCTCTCAGCAACCCCACAAAACTATCCATGAAGCGTGAGAAAGATTCAAAGATCTTCAGGAGAAGTGTCCCCACCATGAGATCCCAATAAACAGTCTTGTACAACACTTCTTTAGTGGGCTCACACTTGAGAGCCAAAAGCTCGTTGATGTCGCTTGCGGCGGCTCCCACTTTAACATGGACGAGGACGTGGTGTGGAACGTCTTTGAGAAAATGGTTGAAGGAGAAGCCACTCAATCCTTGTCACGCACATACATGAAGATGCCAGCCGCCACCAGCAAGCCCATGAACATGGCTGCTCATACGAAGACAGAGATGAGAGCTCCAACCTAAGCATCATTAGGAACCACATGTCTAAGGTAGATATCCTCGAGAAGAGGTTGTAGGACCTCGAAAAATTATCAGTGATTGAGAAGAGGACCCAGGTCTTTGAAAATCTCGACTTGATTTCCCAGCAGTTGGAGCAACTCGTTCGAGCCCTGAACGCCAACATGTGCAACTATGTATTTGCTACTGCTGAGCCATCCGTTGAGAAGAAGGAGCCTTCACTGCATCAAACACCTCAGCCGACTCCACCACAGCCCCAGCCTATTCAGCACGTGTATTACGTGCAGGTTCCGGAGCAGCCCCCGCATCCTCAAGCACAGATGGTTGTATATCAGCCAGAGTCCCAGCCATCTTACTCTGAGCAGTTCTCTCCACCCCCTCCACTGATCCAAGAAATCAATGGTGTATGGAACAATGAAGCACAACTGACCTGTCCTCAGGGACATTCTCTGGGTTAGAACATGGGCAACATGCCCTATCACCAGCATTAACAGGGAGGGAGACCCTTCCAGCCCTCGTATCAGAATCAGCTTCCGTCTCAGGGTAACACCTGGAGGTAGAATTATCAGAACGGTCCTCAGCAGTCCAGATATCAACAACCGGCTGCCTAGTTTCATCAGCAGAACTCACAGTATTCTCAACCCTCCTCCTCACCAATTCTCACAGGGATACCAGTCACAGTCTCACCCTTCATATCCGCACCCTCGGCCCCACCAGGGGGACTCTTCTGAGATTGTGCCGGTTAACCCGGCCCTTGCCTTCCTTGAACAATTGGTGAAGAACATGGCTGAGATGAACAAGAAGATCGATGACTTGATGGCTGCAAAAACAACCATCCCTGCTCAAGTCGAAGCCAATCCGAACAATTTCCGATGCAAAGAGCAGGTAGCCAGTACTGTCCGACCCGATTCAGATGAATTCAATTATTTTTTATCTAATGTTGTTACTCTTAGGAGCGGTAGGTCACTCGAGCCATCGGCTACAACGAAAGAAAAGCATCTTGCATTTGCCGGGAATCATCAGTCCAGTCAACGCAAGGTCCAAGAAGTATTTTTGGAGCAGCATCACCAACCAGAAAATCACAAAAAATGAAGAAAACAACAAAATACAAAAAGATAGCAGTAGCTTCGGTGGAGATAGGACATCATTGGAGGCATCTACACCTGCCCCAGAACCAGCTCCCAACATGAGGAATTTTACACCTGCAGCGAGTCCAACGCCCGCACCAGAAGTCGAGCCTGCAGTTTTTGATCAACACATTGTAGATGATTCCCTTCCTTTTTGCCATCTATCTGCAGACAACAATATGGATACTATTTTGAATGACATTGTGGGAGATTATGTAAATATTCCTTTCCTAAAAGCAATGAAAAAACACAAAAAAATGGAAAATTTGAAAAATGCTTTGTCTGATCCTGCCATCATTGAGATTATTCATAATCTTGTATTGAACATGCTATTAGTGAAAGCTCTTGAGTACATGCCTATCGTGGAGAAGGGATTGAAAGATGCATGCACAACCAAGCACATGCCTCACCCTCATAACTCCATAAATAAGGGTGGCAAGTCCGAGAAGCACATTCTCACAATGGCCACAGTTAATGCCATCAGCAACCTCCCGGATAAGAAGCCAGATATGGGAGCACCTCTTGTGCGTTGTCAGATGTTTAATCAGGAGTTTGAACACACATTGCTCGACAACGGGTCTTCTGTCAACCTCATACCACCCTCATTGCTCACAAAATTTAGGCTAGGACCACTTAAACCTACAAAGATGATTCTACAGTTCGCAGACAAATCAGTAAGTGGCCTAGGGGCCTGTTGGAGGACGTAATAGTCACAGTTTAGGGGAAGTAGTTCTCGGCCAATTTTGTAGTACTAGATATGGACGTCCCCGCCATTTCTCCTAACCCCAATAATACTTGTACGACATTACTGCGAACGTCGACCACAGTGGTGAATTATGAGACTACGGAAATTACTTTTGGCGCTGGCAGCGAAACGATCAAAGTAGAGACCTTGTCCGACGCAGCACCACCAGAAGGAACATCTGCATCATGCGCAAGGGTGATTGAGTATTCCGAAGACTGCGATCTTCTGGCAGAAATTCAAGACACCAACCTATTCTTGGATGACAATGAGATCCATGAACTCCTCTGCCCCGAGGAGAGATTGGAGACTGCAGTCGAATTTCCCCTTATCGATCAGGATGAGGTACTTGCTGACACGTTGAATGAGACTTTCGTGGGGGTGATGTGCCTTCAAACTCAAGAGCAAATTATTGAAGAATCTTATGATGAAGAGGAAATAATTGAAATATTCTGTAAAGACTTGAATGAGGAGGCAGAACATAGCATGGTGGACGCCAAACAGATGAAAGTATCACCACCAGAATTTATACCTGAAGTCACTTCTAAAGTAGCTCCGACTCCACCAGAGTTGAACCCCTTGCCCTCCATTATGAAATATGCCTTTCTTGCGGGAGTAACCTAACATGTACCCGGTCATTATCAATGCGCATCTGACCACAGACAAAGAATCTCGTCTGATAGAGGTTCTTGAACGCAACCGCAAGGTAATAAGCTGGAGAACTTCAGATCTCCATGGGATCAATCCATCTTTGTGCTCACATCACATTTTTCTGGAAGAAGATTGCAAACCCCCTCGAGAACTTCAGAGAAGACTCAATCCTAATATGCGGGAGGTTGTTATGAAAGAGATCCAGAAATGGTGCGATGCGGGATTCATTTATCCCATCTCTGACAGCAAATGGGTGGGCCCTCTGCATGTGGTGCCAAAGAAATCAGGGATCACCATCGTAAAGAATGACAAAGGAGAGGAGATCGCGACCACAGTACTCACTTCTTGGTGAGTGTGCGTGGATTACAGAAGACTTAATCTCGCCACCAAGAAGGACCACTTTCCTTTACTCTTCATCGACCAGATCTTGGAGAGATTAGCTGCGAAGGAATACTTCTGCTTCTTGGATGGATACTCTTGGTATAATCAAGTTGCCATTGCTCCTGAAGACCAAGAGAAGACCACGTTCACCTATCCTTTTGGTACATATGCCTTCAGACGGATGTCGTTCGGGATTTGCAACGCCCCAGCCACATTTCAAAGGTGTATGCTAGCAGTTTTTGCCGACGTGATGGGCAACTTTCTTGAGGTCTTTATGGATGAGTTTTCGATCTATGGGGACTCATTCGATCAATGTTTGGATTATTTAGATCGAGTCTTACGAAGGTGCTATGAAGTAAATCTGGTGCTCTCGTGGGAAAAGAGCAACTTCATGGTGACAGAAGGAATCGTGCTGGGTCACGTTGTTTCTAAACGTGGCATGGAGGTTGACCCAACCAAGGTGGAGGTGATTTCTAAACTCGAGCCACCTACAACAATCAAGCAAGTCAGGTCATTCTTGGGTCGTTTCGGTTTTTACTAACAATTCATCAAAGATTTCAATAAATTGGGCAAACCTTTGACTAAGTTGCTGGGTAAGGAGAATGATTTCATTATAGATGACCGTGTGCTCCTTGCCTTTAATCATATGAAAGAACTGATCATTCAGGCGCATGTCTTGCAGCCACCGATTTGGACTCATCCTTTTGAGATAATGACCAATGTGCCAGATTATGACATTGGTGTTGTACTCGAATAGAGGAAAGATAATGTGCCATTTGCAATTCACTACGCTAGTCGAACGCTCGATGAAGCCCAGCGAAACTACACTGTCACCGAAAAGGAGCTGCTAGCGGTAGTCTTTGCCTTGGAGAAGTTCAGATCCTATCTCCTTGGATCCAAAGTAATCATCTACACTGACCATTCGGCCATCCGGTATCTACAGCAGAAGAAGGACGCCAAACCACATCTTATTCGGTGGATCCTTCTCCTCTAGGAATTTGACCTTGAAATTAGAGATAAACCTGGGGTAAAGAATGTAGTGGCTGACCATTTATCGAGGCTTCCTGAACCAGAATCTCCTGAGCTGAGCCTGCAACCAATCACAGAGACCTTTCCATACGAGTCAATTCTATCAGTCACCTCACAGGATTGGTCGAAGTTGAAAATAGATAAATTCTTGTCTAAAATCCATTTCTACTAGTGGGAGGATCCGTACTTATTTTGTGAGGGGGCAGACTGTATCTGAAGAAGGTGCATTCCTCAGGAAGAAGTTCCAAGTGTCCTAGCCTTATGCCATGATCAAGATTCTAGAGGACATCATTCGGGCAGACTAACGGAAACAAAATTTCTTCAGAGTGGCCTCTGGTGGCCTACACTATTCAAAGATGCAGACGATTATGTCAAATGTTGTACTGACTGTCAGAAGATGGGCGGAACCATAGGGATGAGAGATACGATGCCTCTGAAATCCATTCAGATATCAGACGTCTTCGACGCATGAGGCATCGACTTTATGGGCCCATTTCCCATCAGCTAGGGTTATGAGTATATTCTGCTTGTTGTCGACTATGTAAGTCGCTGGGTGAGGGCTATCCCCATCCGAACCACCGACAGTAGGACTGTCTGTCGATTTTTGAGAGATCACATCATAGCACGATTCGGGATCCCCAAGATTCTAATATCTGACGGGGGTAGCCGTTTCATAAACAGAGATGTGAAGAAGCTAACTCAGTAATTCTGTATTGAACATCGTGTTGCTTCATCTTATCACTCGTAGTCCAATGGCTTATGTGAATGTTCAAAAAAGGAGATCAAGATAATTCTATAGAAGCTTGTGCATCCGGATCGCAAGAACTGGTCTCAGCTGCTTGATTCAGTTCTTTGAGCTTACAAAACAGCGTACAAGTCACCCTTGGGAATGTCTCCCTACCACCTTGTGTATGTCAAGCCATGTCATCTGCCCGTTGAATTGATTCACAAATCTTTATGGGCCATCAATATTTGTATTTTGGATTCTGAGAAAGCTGGGAAAAATCAAAAACTGGATCTGAACAGATTATTGGAATTAAGAGACTATGCATACAACAACAGCCTGATGTACAAGGAGAAGGTCAAAACATGGCATGACAAGCATATCCACCGCAAGTCCTTCAATCCGGGTCAGAAGGTGTGGTTGTTTGATGTGAAATTAAAGATCTTTCCAGGTAAATTGAAGAGCAAATAGACTGGGTCGTTTATGGTAAAGCAAGTGTGTGACAATAGAAGTGTATTGATATCTAGTTTGTCAGCTGACGCACAATCATTTGTGGTCAATGGATAGCTTCTGAAGCCTTATCTTGAACATGATACATTCATGTCTGTCGTTGACTCTATTCAAGTGATCTACAAGGATGAACCTGATATTTCAGAAGCGGCAATAGAAGACAAAGTAGAGCAAAAACATTTTTGAATGACTTTTCTTCTTTTCTTCTTTTCTTCCTTTCCTTCTCTTCTATCTTATTCTACCGACAAGATGTCATCCCCTTCATCATTGCTACACTTAGGATGCACTTTATCCTAAGTGTAGGGGTGATGTGCATCCCGAGTTGTTCATATTCCATCTTCTGATCTCTTTTCTTCTTTTCCTTTTCTATTTTCTTCATCTACCAAAAAGGTGTCGCCCCTTTTTGTCAGTCTTCTATACTTAGGACGTATTTTGTCCTAAGTATAGGGGGGTGTGCATCTCGAGTCTTCATTTGTTTCGATCCTCTCCACTGTCTCCTCTTCTTGTCTATACTTAGGGATATCTTACCCTAAGTATAGGGGGAGACAGTCTGAGTACGATCCGCTCATTCCCACCCTTGACCCTCCCTGCTTCGTGTATAGTCTCCTATACTTAGGATTATTTGATCCTAAGTAAGGGGGGACGATCAACTTCTCATTCGTTCATTCATTCATTTATTCTTTATTCTTTTCCGATACTCAATACGAGTTATGTCTTCTCCTTTTCTCTTTGATCTATGAGGACATAGCTCAAGCTAAGTATAGGGGGGTCGTATATACTACGTATATACTTTAGCCATAACTCCTACTTTCGTATTTTTATTAATAATATGGCTAAAAATACTATTAAAATTCATTAAAATCACTTAATAAAAAAGATGTTATTATTCCTCAAATTCTTTTTCTATTTACTGATTAATAAATCAGGTGAAAATATTTTTTGCAAAATGTTTGAAAAATAGTTTGAAAACTTCTTTATAAAATCTTTTGAAAACTACTTGGAAAACATTTTGTTCAAATATTTTCAACCTTTGTAAAAATTGTTTGGTTTCGAAAATTTTATTTTCTTTGTGTGAAATAAAAATGTTTGAAAAACTATTTACAAATGGTTTGAAAAATGATTGCAAAAATATTTGAAAAATCTATATATACTGTTTGAAAAACCTTTGCAAAATGATTGTAAAATGTGTGTAAATGTTTGTAAAAATAACTTTTTTAAAAAATATTTTGGACTATAGTTTTCAAAAATAATTTGTAAAATGATTTTCAAATAAATTTAAGGAATATACACATCGCACCTAAAATCCTTTATTATATATACCTATAAAATCAATTATTTACCCCTTGCAAATTCTTAAAATCCCCTTCTTGTAAATAAAAGATGAATCCCCGTGCAAATACATGTGCCTAGCTTTTATCCAAAATCTTTTTTTTTTCAAAAATTCCAAAAACACTTGTAAAATTAAAATACCAAAAATATTTGAAAGATCTTTTTGAAAAATACAAAAAAATGCATATGCATCATCCTTTTCAGAAATCCATAAAAAGTTCAAAATCTTTGAAAATTGCATCATAAAAATATTTTCTACATTCTCTGCATAGCATTAGCATTTTTTCAGATTGAGTTTGATAGTTGAACAAGTCTAAATAAAATCTGAAGATTGGAGATTGGTTGAACCTTGAAATCTACCTAATTAACAGGAATCTTATAGGAATTGGAGTTGAGGTACTTCAGGTCTAGTTGACTTAATTATTTGAGAATCATGAGATCGGGTTCAATGGATTCTTGACTGCCTAAGTAGAGTATTTCAGAGCACACACACAACTCTTGTTGATAATGATCTAACTTGGACACATGCACCTTTCACTTGGCTCGACTCAGTTGGAGTGGTGAGAGGGTTGGATATGCCGGTATGAGACGCATACAAGTGGAAACATTTGTCCTCCTCTAGGGAGGGGAGTGCATCCCAACCCATCCAGTGATGAGGAATTCTAAAGAGAGGAGAGTGTGGGTTGCAATAAAGCTTCAAAAGATGGATAGCCTACTGGCTCAGGAGGAAAAATACTCCATATGTAAATGATGCTGTGAATAGTATTTCAAAAAAACTCCAAAAAAAGTGGACATGCCTGTATACAAATAAAATGTTTGTCGGAGTGTATATATGTTATATAGAAAATAAGCAAGCTTGAGCTTCAAAGTCAAATTATGTGAGCCTGCAGCTGGATGACTTGACTACACTAGTCTTACATCCTAGGATAGGTAGCTACACTGGCTACCGTCCATTCTACTCTTCACCCCCTTCCTCTTGAGCTGGTTGACACTTGAACTTAGAAGGGAATACCCAGCTCCTCGAGAAAGGAGTTATTGGATTGTGGAATCATTACGTTGTCATGCTGGAGAAGTCAGTCTCTTTGTCATTTCAGTTGGGGAGAGCCACTATCACTTACACTGTACGAGTCAGATTCATAGGCGTAAGGGTTTGCGTATGAGTTGAAGTATTCTGACCTGGCTATTGAGGAGACTTGAGCAGAGTTTTGGGATTCTCGAAGGCTGTTGGATTTCAAATCCGATTCCCATTAAGGTTCCGCCCGCACTAAAATTTCAAAGGTCCGACTTAAGCTCCAAACTTTGATTTTGCGAAGACAAGTTTGATAATTAAATTTAATCCAATTTTTGTCTTTTTATTTTCTTTGTTTTTCTTTTTCTGCACTTATTGCATAAGTGTTTGCTAGAGACTAGCAAAGGCAAGTATAGGGGGATGATGAATCTACGTTTCATCTTCTTTATTCTATCATTTTGGCCTTAAAAACCCTAGTAAATGTGTGTAAATAAGCTTTATTCATGAATTTTATCATTCATTCATATTGATGTAAATAATGCAAAAAATACTGTTTCTAAAGCCAAAATTCTAGAGTAAAGAAAAGAAAAGAAAAAGAATAAAATATTGCAAATATTTTATGACCTAAAACCCCAAGACCTAGGCATCTGGATGACTAGGTCGACAAGGAATAAAGTAGGGGGAGATAAGGGCCAGAATCTAATAAAAATTTATTTTATTTAATTCATTCTTTATTCATTTTAAGACCTATTTTTAGTTCCACTTTTTATACTTCAAAAAAAAGAAACTCTGTACATGAAAGTTGTAGATAATTAAATATAAAAAACACAAAATTGATTTCATACAAAAGATTGTATATATAAAAAGTTATGATCTGAATAAGATTCCAAAATCCCAACTTTCCAGACCTGTATCTCTCAAATAAAAAGTTAAAATATATCAAAATCACTTTAATTGTATCTAATTTTTAATAAGCTATTTAATAAAGGTGGTTTCATATTTTTCGGAGCTACGGTTTGAAAGTTAGGTTTTGGACCCTATTGTATAGCTATACTGATTAAAATACTCCTTTATTTATTATTCATTATTTTTATATTTTTATAATTTTGTAAATATTATTTATAATTAATGTTTATATTAAAATAAGAATAAAAATATAAAGAAAACACAAAAATAAAATACTTGTATAAAATACATAGGTATAATACCAATAAGTATACATGTACTATTAATACTTCTATTTATTCAATTAAAAAAAACATCAGAAAAATAAAATAAAAAATATTTAAGTTCATAAAATTAATTTGTAAATTTATAAAATAATAAACATAATTAATAATAATTAAAAATATAAAATAAAAAATATTAAAATTTATAGATAAATATATCTAGATAGCCCTTAAAAGGGAACTTGTTATTTTATACCTCGAAAAAATAAATAAAAATCATAATAAAAAAAACTTATAAAAAAACAAATATTTTTTATTTAATAATAAAAAATTAATAAATTCTATTACTATTTTCAAATGAATTTACAAAGCTTTTTTTGCCAGGAGTTTTCTGGTTGGTCCACGTGGACCAACCAGAATTCTCTATTAATTGACCTTGGTCAACTCTCTGACCGAGGTCTGCCTTTGTGTCAGACTGTCATTTTGACCATCTTCAACCTTTTTTCAAGGTCGCGTCTTACACTTTTTCGTGATGGTTCCTTCACGATTTTTGATCCTCGTAGATCCATTATACACGCCCATATGTCACCTCGATCCTTGGATCACTAAAGCACCTCAGATCCATCATTTTTCGAGCTGCTCTGTCAACTCATTCAAAAAGACCCCGACCATCCTTGACCTCTTGATTGCTCTTCCACCGCTCAATCCTAGACCTAGTACCTCGGCGACCTTCCTGGTGATAGCAGGAACCGGTCGAACCCTTCGGGAGGTCGAGGAGGTGTCGAATCGAGTCTGATCCACTCGCCGGAGTGCGTCACCGGATCCATCCTCGGGCTCACCTTGGTGAGTCTTCTCTTTCTTCTTTTGTACTCTTTCAAACCCTTAGGATCACGGTAGCTCTCTGTCGCACATCACTCATGTTGAGTCTTGCCCGATCTCAGCCAGAATCACCTTGTTCTACACCTGGTCGTGCTTCGAGTTTCACCGGCCACCGTAGAACTCCACGGTCACGCCATCTGTCATTTCCACCTCTCCACAAGGTCGAGGCAACTTGCCCTTGACCCTTTCACCTATCTTCTGCAGGTCCGGATCCCAAACAAGCACCAGGGGGGCATTTTGACCACCCACCGGAGATACCTGGGAGCCATCAGCTCCGCTGCCCCCTGGCGGGAACGCCACTGCCCTCCGACGACCTTTGACGCCTCAACCGATAGACAAAGCCTGCAGGAGTCGGCGAGGCCCTTTTGGAGCTTCAGACGATCACGGAGGAGGAGGATCGAGGCAAGGGTGCTCCGACTTGCCGGAGTTCTTCCCTGTTCTTGCTCTCCCTCTTTCCACAGTTGGATTGACAGCCAACCCCAGACCGTGTCTCAGCCGTTGGATACGCCAGCTGCCCACACGTCGGATCTTCATCAGTTGTCTAATTGTGCCCATTTGAGTGAAGCGACATCGTCTCACGTGGGCATGCCACGTGTCAAGTCAAGCGCATATACGCCATTGGATGGCACGTTGATCTGGGTATTTTGCTATGTAACCCAGACACATTTTTATATTTATATATTACTATTCAAACTTTCCTTTGATGTTCTTTAAGTTTTGTAATATTTGTGTAGCAGCCCCCACACTTTCATAATTACATTCGAGTCAGGCCACATCAACTCACGTGGGCGACCATGTGAGAGACATTTTACAGCCTGGACCCTTTGGCTTTTGGTTATTTCGATTTAGTATAAAAACTTTCATATTCTGTTATAATATTTCTGGCAATTTTGCATTTTGCCCCCAAGGTTTTTGTAATATTACCTTTTAGTCCCTGCTAGGTCACGTGCCTATTGCACGTGACTGTGGTGATTTTGCAGCTATACCTTTGCGGCTTTGCATATTTAGGATTAGTCCATTAATTCCCGTAATTAGTTATAAATTTTGTAGAAAAATACATTCAACCCCCTGGAGTTTGGCATAATTACAAACATACCCTGCTAGAATGTAATTTCTCTGTGTTTCTTTTATGTATTTCATGCATCTCTAAGACTCGAAAAAAATCCCTAAAAATTACAATAAGTCTCTGTTGCATTGCTCTTGTACGCCATAATTTTATTTAACATTTTTGCATAATTTTAATATTCATAAAAAATAAAAAACAAGAATTTTCATCTCTGTTTACATCTAATATATCAAAAAATATAAAAACTTTTTGAAAAATTCTAAAATAAATTATGTTTTGTGTATTTGAGTGTCTTTTATCTTCATATCAAAATCACTAAAAATACAAAAGAAAACCCCATAAAAAATTACAAAATCCTAAAATCCCTATAAAAATATTAAAAATTCATAAAAATCCCAAAAATTTGCTTTCTTTTTATAAATTTTCTCTCTTTTATTATCTTTAATTTAATATTAATTTAAAGAATTTTTATCTTTTTTGATATTTTATTTCTCTCCATTTTAATTTTAGATTTTTATTTTATTTCCTATTTTGGTTTTTGTGACTTAAAAAATATCAAAAAATTAGCAAAAACATAGAAAATCACAAAACAATTAGAAAATTATAAATAGAAAATTATAAAAAGCCTAAAATATTTTATTTCCTGTATTTTGACTATTTTTTTTATTTTTATAAATACAATATCTCTCTCTTCTTATATTGTATATATACTTTATTTTATAATTCAAAAAAAGGAATTAAAAAATAAAAAAAAGAAAATACAAAAATCAGAAATTAAAATTCAAAATATAAAAATATAAAATTAAAAATATAAAATTAAAAACCCACAAAAAGTTTCAATTTGGCTAAGTGACCAACATGATATTGGGTTCTTGACTTTTGTCTAGCCTTCTTTACTCCTTTGCTTCCTGTGTTCGACCCCTACTTGCTTGCCATTATACATTTTTAGTAGGGTATAATAAATTTTAACTCCTACTTTTAATTACTTGATTATTTGTGTGGGTTAATTATCGATAAACATGAGGATTGGAGTAGTCGCTTCAGCGACAGTGAGCCTGAGTTGTCAGGTCATTACTTAGCGACTCCTGTCTTCCCATTTTTCAGGCACGTTTGTACATTATTTCATGCTTACATTCTATTTGAAAATTATAACATTTTGTGGCATATGACATCACATTTATATTGTACATAAATCAAGTAAAAATGCATGTCATTTATTCATCATAGTTTGCATTCACATCATTTTGTGTGTTGTTTAAGCATGCATCTGCATTAAGAAAACCGAGATCAATGTAATTAATGAATCAATATTAATAATTAATTTCCCAATTAATTGACTTGAAGGCTCATGTCTCTATGTTCGACTTCAGTATGCTTGCTAAGTAAAAATTCTCCATCACATATTCAAGCTTGTGGTCGATTCTACTTATATCCAAAATCGCTTCCTGTGCGACACACTAAAAATGGCATTATTAAGTAGGTGATTTTGTGCTTCATCACCAGTCTGGCGGGGGTCATTGTGTAAAGAAAGGGGGGGATGACCTGGGGTCAATCCTTCCTCACTCCTCATTGGACCACATCCCCCGCTAAAAGACAAAACACACCATAAAGAGAAATTTTTACAAGTTTAAAATAGAAAATGATTTTATTAATAAAAACTCAAAACATAAAATTGTTTCTTATTTAATAACGTATTTTTTGGTTATTTTATTTTTTTAACAATATATTTATTAATATATATTATTTGCATATTTTATGTATAGGTATTTATACCTATGTATTTAGTATTTTATTTTTCTTTTCATAATTTGCATATAATATTATATTTGCATAATTTATTTCTTTATAATTTAATTTAATACATATTTAAAAATTTTGTGGGGTTTTTATTATTTGGTTTATTTATATAAATAAATATGCATAGTAACACTTTTTGTATCTTATATCTATATATTTAGTTGTTTAATAATTATTTTTTCTATTTTTAAATGCTTGTAATTTATTTATATTTTAATAAGTGTGAAATACTATGTACAATTAATGAAAATATAAATAAATTAAATTGTGAAATGTAAAATATATTGGCTTTATATACAGATGTACAAGCACTATAGTACCACAATTAGCCAGCTTTTGAATCTTGACTTTATTTAAACAAAAATATCTTTATTTTATATATAATTTAATTTAAAATATAATGGATGCGAGTTTGGTAAATTTCTAATTCATATGGAGGAGATATTGATCAAGTGAAGTTCTGTTTGCAGCTTTTTTAACTAAGTGTATAGAGTGATTTGTGCATGACTTATTTGTGGTATTATTTTTAGTATTTTCTTTATATTATTATGTACATAATTGGTGTTAAAAACATTTTAATTTGGTGTATATATGAGTGTATATAAAATAGTATAAATATGAGTTAAATACTGTATATAGTACACAGGGTTTCTAGGGTTCTGTGTATAATTAGGACATTAATTTACCCTTATCTCCAAGTACTTGATTCCTTGTCATCCTAATCAATATTTGAGTAGGTCGCGAGTTTAGAGTGAGTCAGTATCTTTAATACCTTCTCATTTTTTTTTCTTTATTCTTTAGTTTTGGGTTTAAATACATGTATTTACATGTTAATTACATAATAATCTTATATGTTAATTCATGTAAGTT
The DNA here is from genome assembly GCA_037367405.1 of Ottelia alismoides. Taxonomy (NCBI): domain Eukaryota; kingdom Viridiplantae; phylum Streptophyta; class Magnoliopsida; order Alismatales; family Hydrocharitaceae; genus Ottelia; species Ottelia alismoides. Next base: position 522,048 of record JAZKJV010001500.1, on the reverse strand, counting down.
AGTGATATTTTTATGTATTTTACCTAGAGATTTATAGTTAAAATAAAATAATAAATCCAAATGAATGGTTATTTACCACTTGTTCAACGCACAACCAAGGGCAACAAGTCTCTTCTCTCTACTCTCCGCTCTATTTTCTAAGAGAGAATTCTTAGAGCTACTTTCCGATCTCCAATTCACGGCTTCAGCTCTGAAGATTTATGATTACTCTTACTACCATTCTTTTATATCTGTAAGATTGTTCTAAGTTTTGCTTCATATTATTGTGTGCATAGTTAATTTGATATTGAGGTTGTTAGGTTTTGTTTAACTGTTGTGCAGTTGAATTGATTATGTAATCAACTTAGGTTGTAATAAGGTTGAGTTTCCCAGGTAAGAAATCCGATTTATTGGTAAGTTCCAGTTGGGCCAGATTTAAAGCTTGAGTTGGGAGACTCTAGCTGTGGTTTTTTTACCAAGGAGGATTTTCACGTTAAATGCATATGCATTTATGTTTTGACTGCTTATATTGTGAGTGAAAGTGCTACATAATGCTATGTTTGATTTTGAGATTATTATGACTCCATTGATCTAATTATCAGCTCAGTTTTATCTGTTTTCGGTCCTTGTGGAGGATATCATCAATGGCCTCCTATCTTCATTGAAGGTAAAACTCTTTATTGAGATATATCGAAGAAAGATATAGTTTGTAAGTGGGATTTTCACTATGGATGGTTGAATGCAGTAAGGAATAGATGGCAACTGACTCCATTAGGGCGAATCCAAGAATGCCATTTAAATTTTCGATTTTCAGTCATTTGAGTTTCCCTATCAAAATCTCTAAGTAATTGTAAAGTAAATTTCTTTATTTGCATTTATTTACAAAACCAATAATTAACCTCCTTTTTGTTCCTAGTAATTATTTCAATATTTAAATCAGCCTTAAATGAACAAGTATGATTTTCAGTCTAACCTATACAAAATTCATATACGAATGCTAAATAAGCCGGATTAAGTTGTAATGACACGATGAAAATAAAAAACTATGCCCATGTATTACTCAATGAGAGACTAATGGCAATGATGCCAAAGAGGAGGAAGTGGGTGGAAATGGGGGGACGGGATGACAAGAAACAAGAAAAGGGAGCAACGACACGACAAAGCGAGATCTGAATGGTGGCAATAGAGGATGAGGACGAAGAATGGTGGAATGGCACACAAGAGGTTGCAAACTGAGATGAGGGGATGGGGAATTAAGGATGGAGAAAAGAAGAATGATTTCCATTATATTGTTACTGTGATTTCATAGTTTCTTTTTATACAATGATAAAAGAATTCTTTGCGATGTGCTCATCATTGGTCATAAAGTGGTATCAACATAGATATTATCATTATTTCCCAATATAGAACTACAAAAAAAGCATAAATGGCATGCACATAGTGTCTTGCACTAGGCAAGTATGCGTAGGGCACATGCGCTCGCCTGGTCTGCTCGCCCATTTAAATTTAAAGGTGAGGGTCGGGCAGATGCATGTTAAAGACAAGGTGTGCACTTACGGGCCCCTGGGCAAGCACTTAAGTATGCTCGCCAGCATCTGCAAACAGAACGTATGCCCGACTCCATGGCTCATTTCTATCATTCCTTCTTCGCCAAACTGCACTGTTGGTAATTTTTGAACCCCCTCCACCATCATCGACGACCATTTTGCACCTCCCTCTTTCTCACTATCGCATTCCTTGAGATATAATGTCTACTCCTTTCATTTTTTTTAGTTTATGTTGCATATATGTAGAGAAATCTATGTTTTAAGTTTTTTTGATATATTAATTATTAACCATTGTATTGTTGATTTGTTGTTTTATGTTGTATTTAGGTTATGTAATCATTAATGCAATGTGTATATATTGATGATCTGATTCTGGATTAGCAATGTCCAAACAAATTCATATTGTAGATAAGGTGTATGACGAAATGCTTAAACCATTAGTGCTTCTTGTCAACATATGTAACATTGTTTTTCATGAAATATTAGATGTATTAATATTACAATAAATCTTTGGTGATTTGAAATTGAATTTTTTTATGTGAAGTAGTGTTAATGGTCCATATAAATATTAGTTTTCATTATAGAATATTATTGCATAGGTAATTTATGTTGCATATTAGAGGGTGTTGAATGGGTAGAATTGTTTAGATGTTTATAGTCAACATCAATGGAATTTGTCTGATGATAATGAAGGTGTAAAAAACTTATGATGGAATGGTTATTTTCTTAATGTGAATATGTTTTATGACCAGATGCATAATTTGAATGTGAGGAGGGTATGTAAAGGTATAGTCAGACAATGTTAATGTGAAATTGTCAGAGATGAAGGTGTGTAGATGTGAATGCGATGATAGCATGTGTATGTGTATAGAAGTTAGATGTGAATGTGCATGTATTTAGTTTTGAATTTGAGGGTAGTATGTATAAATGTGATCTAAATATTGGATAAACCTTGATCATTGTCAAACAAACATTAAAAGTTGTATATATGTATGTGAAGTTGTATGATGTCAACATAAAGCTATATATGCACAAGTGTGTACATGAGTTTGCTTATGGGTGGGGACATGTAGGTGTGTTCCAATAGTTACGTAGGTGTATGGGGGTGTATACATAATAATTTCAGGATAGTTATATTGTGATAATTTTTATCATATTAATTTTTAGTTAATGTTACCAAGTGTGTCATATTAACATATAGTTAGGAAGGTAATAAAGTCAAAATATTAAATTATTATTAAATTGATGAAAATAAATCACACCATGCATCTCTCCATACAGGATGGTGTGTGGCCCTATATATCGGGAGGTGTGTACAACACATTGGAAGATTTCATCACATCCAATTATGTTATATGTTTTTTATTTTTCACAATAATATTAGACTCACTTCGAGATGAGATATCACAGTCCAAGGATCGTAGATTTTAATGTGTGTAGGTGGAAGAATATTTTTTTGCAGATACATTTCCAATAATTACCATTTAAACACTTTATTAGGCATCAATTTAGGGTCACATAGGTTCATATCTCCTCCGTTAACCAATAAAATATATGTAATTACTCGGTAAATATAAATGAACAAATATTAAGATTATTTTACAGTTCTCATTTATATTATGTATAAATGTATGACGTAAACTGATCTTAAAATATTACATTCATGTTGTCTTTCCTTAGTTCGGAGGTCCTAGACTAAGGGGGTCCATAAGGATTTCAACCTTACTATAAGGTGATTGTTGTCACATGCTACTTTATGTCTGAGGAAAGTTTAGCCGCTTAACCCCTTATTCTTCAATATACAAGTTAATCATAATTACTATACATATTATCACTACGATGATAGCTTTAAGAGTTGATTGTGATTGATTTTTAGGGTATACTGCAGGGGTGCATGGTCATGCTACCTTCCTCATTTATAAACTAGCGTGTGAAAAAAATCGTCTTGTAGTAAGTTTTAATCCTTATGGATCGGACCAAGTTATAACTTAATGAAAACACTTCTTTTCTCATCTTCTAAAATTAGTTAAAGAGGTTTAGGCCAATGATGAGTTCAAGTTTAGCTTTTCTATTTTTATTTTCTGACATGAAGCCTATGCTAAATCTTTTCCCTTCATTTGACCTCTTGAATCGTTACACTTAGGTGACAACGATGACCAATATAGAGTTGATGTACAAGCGTGTAGTTGATGGTCGTGTTTTAAAGAATTTCCAAAAGAGGTGTTCAAGAACTTGTAGAATTTGCTTATGCGCAAGTTTCTCGTGTGTTTGATTCATATGGTACCATCTTATGTCCGTGTCAAAAGTGTCATTTATTCAAAAAGAGATCTAGGGATGAAATTCAGTTATACCTTTTTTAAAATGATTTTATTGAAGGATATCATATTTGTTAGAAGCATAGAGAAGTCACTGATTACACGACCAATGACTCAACTGATGCGGAGAATATTGATCCATTTGTAGAATACTAAATGGACATTGCAGGTCCAGAGGTTTTCCTTGATTGTCTTGATGAAGAGAAATTGCATGGTGAGTCAGGAGAATTCTACACGATATTGAAAAAAGCAGAAGAGCCTTTATGGTCAGGTTGTAAGACATTTTCAAAACTCTCGATAGCTTCAGAGCTTCTCTCGATGAAGATGGAGTAAATGACTGATCAGAATTTTGATGCTATTCTGATAATTCTCAAGAAAATGTTAACCAAAGATGCTGAGTTATCTGAAGTTGTTATAAAATGAAGAAAATAATGCGGAAGATGGGTTTAGCTGAAGTTAATATAGGTTATTGTATAAATCACCATATATTACGATAAACATGCACATTTGATACGTTATCCTAAATGTGATGAGCCATGATTTCAAGAATCAAGTAAGAGTGGAAATAAAATATCAAGGAAGATTTTATGGTTTTTTTTGTTTACTTTGAGATTTAAGTGATTATATTATTCTAAGGAAACAACTAAATATATGTTGAGTATATAGAGCATCCATCAGAGTTTGAATGTTGGAAAACATTGATGTCAAATTTCCCTTTGTTTTCAGAGGAAAGAAGGAATTGTCTTATATGTTTATGTACAGATAAATTTAATCGTCATGATAGAAGTAAAGATTACTCTTGTTGACCAGTAATGACAACACCTCAATATACCTCCATGGTTATGTAACAAGAGATAATTCATATTTTTATCATCGTTGGTGCCATGATCTATGCATTCAGGAAAATACATCGATGTGTATTTACATCCTCTTATAGATGAGTTGAAGACCCTTTGGATTGATGGAGTGGATACATACCATGCAAATAGAAGTCCAATATTTAATATGAAAGTTGTTCTACTCTGGACAATAAATGACTTCTCGGCTTATGGAATATTATCTGGATGGAGTACGCATGGACATAAAAGCTGCCCATATTGTATGAAGAGTGCAAAATATTTTCAGCTTCAATACGATCAGAATCCATTTTTTTATTATCATAGATATTTTCGTTCAAACAATCATTCTTATCGGAGACAGAAACAACACATGTTTAAGAGGAGTACCATCGAACTTTTTGATCATTCGATAATTAAGACTGGTGATATGATATTATCATGATTAGAGGAGTTTGAAAATTCAACAATAGGAAATGATAAAGATACACAAACTCTACCTGGTTTTGGTGACAGTCATAATTGGATCAAGAGGAATATATTTTGGGAGCTACCTTATTGGAGCAAGTTACTGGTATGACACAATTTAGATGTTATGCATATCAAGAAAAATGCCTTTGATAACATCATTGATACGATTATGAATGTTATTGATCATACAAAATATATAATTAAATATCTTTGTGATTTAAGGATTATTTGTAGTCATCCAGAATTATATACGAAATATCTTTATAATGGAAGGGTCGAATTTCCAAAAGTTAAGTATACATTGGACAGAAATCAAGTGAAATGTGTCTATGAACGGGCAAGCAAACTGAAACTTCCAGAAAGATATACATCAAATCTCTCAAATTTGGTCGATTTAAAGAATTTCTCATTTAAAGGAATGAAAATTCATGACTGTCATGTATTTATGGAAAGACTACTACCAATAGAGTTCAAAGGATTATTACCAAAAAAATATCATTTTATGTTCTATCACATGTCAGCAGATTTTTCCAGTTATATGTTCATCACGCATACATCAGTTAGAGTTGGAATTTTTTAAAAAAAAATATTTCTGTTATTATGTGTAATTTGAATAAAATATTTCCAACAGTTTTTTTATTCAATGTAGCATCTGAGGATTCATCTTCCATACGAGGCCAAAGTTCAAATGATGATGGATGTATCCATTTAAAAGGTATTTGTTTATACTAGTTTCTTACTTTAATATTTTTGGTTATTTAAAAACACAATCTGTTATTCGTAGTTTCATGTTCTTTCGAATGATCCATAAGTTCTCATTACTTATGAAGAAGCAGTAACATTTTGTGCTAAGTACTTTCCTGATGATGTGAAGACTATCCACAATAAACCAAGGAGGAATGAGACACTTTACACAGATGGAGAACCTCATATCAATGATTTTCGTCAATTGGCTTAGCCAATAGGAAAGGCTAGGGAGCGTCTACTATCGAAACAAGAGAACGATGCTGCTGAGCCATACGTATTGGACAATTTTTAGGAAATAACACCATATGTTGAGTATGTCCTTTTATTTATATTTAAATAGATGATTATTTCTTTCCCCTTAAATTTTAATTATATGCATTCCTTTTAGGGAATTTAGAAAGAAAATTGTTGAAGAAAATCCTACATATTCATAAGATCAAGTTGTGAGCACATATAGGAATCAATTTCTGGAATGGTTTAAGAATCGAACAAAATAATTGGATATAATGATTATAGTATACACATATTAAAATATTTTTCAGAAGGTCATGTTTATAAGGTCATATCTTATAATTGTTGTTGGAGTAATAGTTATCGATTTCATACAGTAAATTCTTGTAGAAACTTAACCACTCAGAATTACAGAGTGATGGTTCGTGGATCTTGTTACGGGGAGGATAATTTGGACTATTATGAAGGAACTGGTAGAGAATATACTATTCCAAGCAAACAATGTAGTTTTTTTGTACGATTGGTACGCTCCAAAAGAAGGTATAGTGATCGATAGGAGGAATAATTTCATTGATGTTATACAAAGAAATTTATAAGCAAATTTGAATCATTGGTCCTTGCTTCATAAGTGGACCAAGTTTATTATCTTCTGCAAGTGTCAAATAAGAGAAATAATGTAGCATCCTTCACTATAATAAAAGATAAATTCATGAAGTTATATTTCTAAAGAAGACCCTCCTACAAAAGATGTTACATATGAAGGTTTTATGCCTACTTATGAGCAAAATAATGTACTAGATGTAATCCAATCATTGAATCTCTTCGATTGGCGAATAATCAGGTGATATGTGCTGACCTAGTAGATGATGTGGAGATTACAAATGATGATTCAAACTCTGCTATTAATGAAACATAATATAATCACCTGAATCTAATGATGAAGATTAACTGTAAAGATTTGATAATTAACTATTATATTGAAATTAGAATCATGGTAGGTTCTAGACGTGGCGGCTTGTAGGGATTTTAGAGATCTAGTCATCCATCCTCCTCACAGTCACCTTCTTTTAGTAGGCAGTCGACCCCACCCATTGATTCATGGTCTCTTCCGAAGGAGGCTCGACAGATCTTAGCCTATTATGAGTCTCTTGATTATCCTCTTCCTCCCTTTTATGGAAGTGTATATAGAGAGCCCTTTTCCTTAACCTTTCTCGAGACATGCCCTATCTCGGTTCCTGCACGGATATCGATTGATTTCGATTCTCTTTTTTTAGATGTTTGCACATCCACAGGTCTTACCAATTGGAGGTGGATAGACTTTGGAAGTCCTTACCTCTATTGGAGGTTTTTGTAGATGGGAGGTAAAGTTCATTTATATTTTCAAGTTTTATTTTTCATGAGTATCCTCTTAATAAATAAAATTTTACAATTTTTATAGGTATTATCTTAATACCAACAGGGTTGCAAAGGAGATAACCAACATTGTGAAAACTTAATTGACTAGTACCCCATTCCAGTAGTGTCGCATTCCTACTACCGAGTAGGAGAGATTGTTTTGAGATTTTTACATTGAGAATAATACTTTATCGAAGTAGATGATAATTGCTACAACTCATTTAACTAAAATATTTTTTAAATTTTTAGAGTATGTATCGTTTTGTTCTTGGTCTGAGGAAGGAGGCTTATCGTCGAGCCCTTATCTATTTGGTGGAGAAGAGGATGAGCGATACCTTTTTCAAGGTTAGGAGAGATTCACACGCAAAGACGGGATGCGAGGAGATGAATTTTGAGGAAATGAAGAGATACCCACCAACAGGGTGCATATATGATAAGTGTTGTCTTTTCTTATATTTTAAGATGTAGTTTTTTAATGAATTTTATTTAATATTAGTTGCATTGGTTTTTTTGATGCCTTTATTTTTTATTCTGAGTTTGCAAGAAGGTTAATGATGGGAAGGACAAACCATCAAAAACAAAAGATTAGGTCGACTAGTGGCTCAAAAAGCCACAATCAGATTTGAATTGAGCTGGCAATTAAAAAAACTCTAGTTTAAACACTAACTTGTTATAGGTACAAGTTGTCATAATAAATTTTATTTCTTTTTTTAGGCTCCTAGGTTATAAAGAGAGCCCTCATTTCAGGAGTGGTGATGCAGGTCTCACATGAGTGAGAAGGAGGGAGAATCTCAATGGTTCACTTCTAAAGCAGAAGAATTAATGGTTAGTATTTAGTATTTTAAATTTAAAACAATTTGAAAGCAATTTTATAATTATATAATGCAATTAATTTCAACTTCTTTTTTAGGATCGATATTTAGCTCTATCTGTAGAGAAATGAGGTAGGACTCCTAAGACAGAACAACCCCCATTTGATAAAGCAGTTTGAAAATAAGTATAGTAAAATATTATGTATTTTATTCAATTTTTAATTATATATACATTTTTAACAATAAACATTTTAATAGGTATTGGAGGAGAGGGATGTTGTGGCAAATATGAAGCATATGCTTAGTGGTCTTCCTCCATACTGTGTGGAAGATTATCAACATTTCACAGCCAAAACCATCACATCAACTGTCACCATATACGAAGTCCCAGATGATGATGATGTCGGAGAAGGTGACCAAGCTCCATGAAAAGTCACGGCATACATGTAAGAATTCTCCGTCTAGCGTGTAATAGTTTCATAGCTCTTTAACTTCATATAATTATCTTATATATAATTTACTTGTTATAAGTCACAAGGGCATGCATCTCAGTATGAGGAGATTGAATCGAAGGACAAGGAGGAGGAGAATGACCCAGAAGAAGAGATGCATATGTATGTCAGGTCTAAGGAGAAGGAGAAAAAGAAATCGAAGCAGCGTTTTGATTTTAAAAATTTTTAGATCGAAGAAGAAATGATTTGTGATTTTTTTATGTGTAGTTGTAAATATTTGCAAGATTTAAATTTGTAAGAACTTTGATAATAGTTTCAGGTATACTTGCAGAATTCATCTGTAGAACTATTAGAACATCTATATATGACGTTAGTTCTTAGATTTGATGTTTTTTGCATATATTGAAGATTTCTAAGAACTTATATGTTAAATTTGCAAGTTTATATCAATATTCTCGAATTAATCTAATTTAACCAGTATAAGAAGATGTCGTACTCTAGATGGCAAATTGCATGTATTTATCTCAACTCTAATAAGCACCTGTAGTGATTTCTAAGTATGTTTTACAGGTTCGATGGGGCAACTTATACATGCCAAACCTGTAACTTTTTTTGCAGGCTTACAATATGGGTGAGCACAATGTGCTCACCGGGTGATGAATCTCTATTTCATCATCTTTATTCTTTTGGCCATAAAAACTCTATTAAATGCGTGTAAATAACCTTAATTTAGGGATTTTAGCATTCATGCATTATTGTGTAAATAGTGTATAAAATATTGTTTTTAATGCAAAAATTATAGATAAAGAATATAAAAGGACAAGAATAAAATATTTCAAATATTTTATGACTCGAAATCCCGACACCTAGGCATCTCGATGACTAGGTCAAAAAGGAATAAAGTAGGGGAGATAAGGGCCAAAAACAAATAATAATACCCTTTTATTTTATTCATCTCCCATTGTTTTTAGGACCTATTTTTAGTTCCACTTTTTATACTTCAAATAAAGAAACTTTATACATGAAAATTGTAGATAATAAAATATAGAAAAATACAAAATTTATTTCATACAAAAATAATGTATAGATAAAATGTTATGATCTGAATAAGTTTCCGAAATCCCAACTTCCCAGACCTGTATCTCTCAAATAAAAATTCGAAATACATCAAAATCACCTTTAATTGTATAAATTTTCAATAAGCTATTTAATGAAGGTGGTTTCATATTTTTCTGAGTTACGGTGTGAAAGTTAAGTTTTGGACCCTTATTGTATATTTTACCTGATTACAATATTCATTTTATTTATTATTAATTATTTTTGCTATTTTATATTTTTATAATTTTGTAAATATTATTTATAATATATGTACACATTAAAATAGGAATAAAAACTTAAGGAAAATACAAAAATAAAATACTTGTATAAAATATATAGGTATAATACCAATAAATATACCTATAAAGAATAAACTTATATTTATTTAATTGTTTAAAATACATCATAAAAATAAAATAAAAATATATTTAAGTATGTAAAAATAAGTTATAAATTTATAAAATAATAAACAAAAATAATAAAATTAAAAATACAAAATAAAAATAAAATATTAAAATATATAGATAAATATACCTATATAGCTCATAAAAGGTAACGTATAATTCCAAACCTCGAAAAAATAAATAAATATCATAATAAAATAATTTATAAAATAATAAATATTTTTTATTTAATAACCTAAAATTAATAAAATCGTTTATTAGTTTCAAATGAATTTAGAAATGTTTTTTTCCATGTTCCTGGTTGGCCCACGTGGATCAACCAGGAGGGTCGGAGAGTTGACCCGCGGTCAACTGTCTGACCCACTGCCTGTGGTTGTCAGAACTGCATTTTTTCCCTCGTTTCTCCCAATTTTGGGGCTCGCACCCTTCATCCTTTGGCGTCGGTGTCTTCTTGGATTTTCTCCCTGTATATTCGTGATTCACACCGAGTACTTGGATCTTTCAAGATCTTCCTCGTTTGCCCGTAATCTTGCATCGAAAGTCACGCCAGAACCATCCTGTCAAAAACCACCCCTACTTCCGCATTGCTCTTTGAATCTCTTTTGACCGTTGTTGCCCTCTTTTTTGGAAAGCTCATGACTGGAGCTCGTGATAGGAGCTCCTCCAGCTCCCTGGAACCGGGTTAGGCGTGTTGCAAGTTGGTCTCCACCCATCTCCAGCCAAGGAGGTTGTGAGGTATTATCTCAAGTGCTTCTGCCTTTGAGGTCATTTTTCTTTATTTTTCTTGCAATTTTTTATTCATCGTAGCTTTAGGAACCTGTCGGTGCCTTCCACTGAGATTGAAACCCATCCATCCACCTTCACTGACCACCTCACCGGAGCGTGCTCCAACGAGCTTCGTTTTTGCCTTCGTAGCCCATTCCACCGCTTTTTGCCCACTAGAGGGTCGTGACAGTTTTCCCCGACCCTCGTGACATCATGCAGATCCTGTAAGATGAAGACCGCTTGGAGGCAATTTTGCACCACGCTAGAGGCTTCTTGAGTTCCTTCTCGACTTCACCGTCGTAGGAACGTTCTTGAGGTCGCCGGCTGATTTTGACACCTTCAGACGCCAGAGGACCACCGTAGGACCATAAGGAGCCAGTTTTGAGCATGAAAGCCTGCCGGAGAGGTGCGATTTGGTCGGGTTAAGTTCGTTGTGGCAGACCTTCTTCCCAGTTCCTCCTCCTGCCTCTGTCGCCGTTCGATCAAGGCCCTCCGCCTAGGCGCTACAGCGATCGTCATATCTCCTCGCACCTCAGCCGTTGATGCACTTTTGATGATCTAATCTGGAGCTTCCTCGCTCAACCATCATCGGCTCACCAGACCGCGATGCCTAACACTAGTGGATGATCATCTTCCATCAGATCAGCCATACCTTGGGTATTTTGCACCATTATCCCAAGCCATTTTTATATTTAATTATTAGTATATAATGTTTCCTTTGCAGTTTTTTTATTTTTGTATATTTTGCAAAAGGAACCCCGTATTAATTGTATTTGCATTTACGTCCTTGTCCAGGTCAGCCGACAGAACTTGGTTATTTTGCAACCAAGCCCTTGCGGGTTTTGGTATTTAATATTTAATCATATTTTTAATTAATTAAGTTATAACTTTTTGGTAGATTTGCAAGTAGGTCCTTGACTTTTTGGAATACAGTTGTGCCCCCGCTAGGTGCGCACGATGTTACCCACGTGATCCTTGTCATTTTTGCATATATATATCCTCGTGGCTTTTTGCATTGAGTTTTGGTCCCGTAACTTTTTGTATACGTTATAATTTCTGGAAAAAAAATAACACCTAGCCCTTGCACTTTTCCACATTTACAAAAATACCCCTATTTGCTTTCTCTATTTATTTAATTTCCTTTTTGTTTTCTCTATTTATTTCATACATCTATAAAATCCTAAAAAATCCCCAAAAATATATTTAGGTTCCTATTGCATTCTACTTTAATGCCATTATTTTATTTTGCATTTTTTAGCATTTTAGTATATATAAAAAATCAAAGACATGCATTTTAGTCTTTATTTGCATTAAAAAATTCATAAAAATTATAAAACATTTTTTGAAAAATTCCCAAAAAAATCATATTTTGTGTGTTTTTGCATCTTTAACCTTCAGACCAAAAATCACTAAAAAACATAAAAAAAATCAAAAATTGGAAAACACTAAAAATCTCTATAAAAATATATAAAATCCATAAAAAATCACAAACATATAGTTTATATTTCCTAATTTTCTTTATTTTATTATATTTAATTTAAAATTAATTTGGAGAATTTTTATTACTGTTTGATGTTTTTTATCTCCAATTTAACTTCGGATTTATATTTTATTCCCTATTTTGAGTATTAATGACTTTAAAAATACCAAAAAATAGCAAAATATAAATAAAAAACACAAAAACATTAGAAAATTATAAAAACACAAAAAAATATTTTATTTCCTAAATTTTGCTTATTTTTACCTATTTTTATAAATACATTATCTGTCTTTTCCTTATTGTATATATATATATATATCTTATTTTAAAGAAAAAGAAAATACAAAAAAATATAAAATATAAAAAAAATATAAAATCAGAAAATTAAAAATAAAATTAAAAAATATAAAGTTAAAAACCCACAAAAAAATATTACATATAGACAAGTACATCGCAGTCGCATTTTGTGCATTCTTCGCCCTGTTCTACCTGCTTGCTCCTTGTGTTCGACACTCTACACTACTTGCATTATACACATCTTTTGTAGAGTTATAATAAATTTTAACTCCGCATTTACGATTGACCCGGGTTTCGTGAGCGGCCGCCTCAGCGACATTGTGATCCTGCCTTGTGTGGATTACTCTAGACCCTCGCAAAATCTTTGTTATTAAATGGCGTCGTTGCCAGGGAGCAACAACGATCAGGTTGAGATTGCTTGATTGATTGTGATATTATTTGTCTATTTTTTTCTCTCTTATTTTCTCTTTTATTTGATATATCTTGTTTAGCTGTCTAAGCATCTCTTTGTTGACTTTGTACGAGGGACCGCGGATCGAGGGAGGCACTCTACCCTAGGCACCTACGCACCTACGAGAAGACGGCTGCTACCTGCCAACCTAGCTCAAAGAAGACTTAGATAAATTTTGCAGACTTAGCTCCATTCATTTTATTGTATCTATTTTGTGTAATTTGAAGTGAGAGAGAGACCAACTAATTTGTAATATTCAGGACTCTACTACACTCCACACTTCACGAGGTCCAGCGCCCGAGGGATTATTTCCTTGGGGGCCTCGTTGGTTTTACCGCGGTTTTCCTTCGCAATTTTTATTTTATTTCCCGATTTTATTTTATTTATTTTGTGTGATTGAGCCCTTAGTTTTAGGAATTGCCTGATGATAGTCTTAAAACACCTAATACTTTGCATGCTCTTATAGTTTACGTTTAGACTTAGACAAATTTAATTTCTATTTCTTTGTATTTGAGATCGAGCGCCGAGAGAAGTGTTATACAACGCGTGTAGGATCTATCGTGGCGGACACCAATGCACTTCCTAGACCAGACTTTTGGATCTCACCTCTAGATACTTAGCATCTCGTTCTTCACGATAATAGCAATTTCTGAACTTAGGGCGATTTCATCGCCTTGCATTTGCATATAGTTTAGGTTTCAATTCTGCTGAGCATCCTTGCATGTAGAGTGATGGAGGCAAGGTGAGCATTTACGCTTTAGCATTCATCATCGTTTGCCGCTTGCATTGCTTTTCTGCCTCCCCCTCTGATTTTGATCACATAGGTGCTTAAATGAATTGATTCCTCGTTAGGCTTTTGTATTTCTTAACAAAAATACAAAAAAAGTGATAATCAAATAAAATTGGGACTGCTAATATTACTTGACCCTAAAACAAAGACAAAAAAGAAAAATCTTGTCCTGGGGTGAGTAATCCCCTCATTGTCTTCATTTTACATTGCTCACGCACACACTAAGGATTAGTATCCAAATCCCATTTCAGCCTCCTAAGTGTTTGCACAATTTTTAGACTTCTCACCTAACTCTAAAACAGACAAGATAAAAAAGACCGCTTTTGTGGTCTTCAACGAGTTGAGTAGGTGAACTGAGGGTTTGTATTGTGTGAGTTTGATTATGATTGTTTTGTGTGCACTCTAGATCGCTTCTGCGCACTTGCGCCTTTTTCTCACTCGCTTGATTTGACCTTCGTGCTCTCCCGATCATTTCCTTTTATTTTTGAGATGGACCCCTGGAGCTTATTTTATCTGGACTTTACGGATCCCTCGTTCAATCTAGTCGGTCCACCTCCCGTTTATCAGGAGGATCCTCCTCCTAATTTTTCTAATTTTTGTACATATTCGCCTCAGCCACAGATTCATGACTCGGAATCCTATCCACATCCACCTCCACATCCATATTTTCCACCTTCACATCCACCCGAGACTGATCTGTTGGAGTTACCTTTCATGGAGTCTACCCTTGAATCCGTGACCCAAATGATGGACCATATGAGATAGAGGATTGACACCCTCACTAGTATAAAAAAGAGCGACCATGAGTTTTCACCATTTGACGATATGGGTTCATTTGAGGATTTCCATGAGAGCTTGCAATCGCCTAAAACACAAAAAATGAGAAAAATTTAAAAATACAAAAAGAGTGCGGGAGATCTTTGGTTGATTCAGACTGTGAGGAGAGGGCCCACCTGCCAGATCCCTTGGCCACACATCCATTCACACTTTGTCCCACCTTTGACCCCGAGGATGCCGCTGTACAGATTGCTCTTAGCATGCCTCGTGTAGATGCTGATTCCGACCTTCTCCCTTGTATGGAGGAGGTCCAAAATTTTTAAAAAATTATTGACTGAACACGAAGTGGTGGCCACCATTCATGAGATCATATGTGCCCCACTTCAGCAGGACATGATCGATTTATCTGCTCCTCTTCCCAAGAAGAGAAAGTAGAGGAGCAAATCTGAGCGTCATATTTTGACCATGGACACTGCCCACGCCTTCACACACTGTCCCATTCCTAGGAAAAAGAACACTGCCACACCTTTCATTAGTTGCACCATCTCTGACCATACCCGTGGTCACACTCTCCTCAACGATGGTGCTTCTATTAGCATATTTCCCTTCTCGCTGGTATAGTATCTTCACTTAGGGCCTCTTAAGAAGACCAGGATGATCGTTCAGTTTGCGGATGGATCAATAAAGAGGCTGAATGGTATCCTTGAAAATATCGTCATCTCGATTCAGGGTACTAGGCACAATGTACACTTTGTTGTATTGCCCATGGAGACCTCCACAGGGGAGCACTCTCCAATCATCTTGGGACGACCATTCCTCACCTCTGCGAGGGTCTTTATTGACTACGGATTAGGAGAGATTCGCTTCTGTCATGCTAACGAAAGTGAAGTGGTCATCGCTGCACCCATTGCCGATCAGAGACCTGCACCTGATGTGATTTCGTCGATATTAGCTGACCCCGAGGCCTATGACCTTTATGCGGATATCAGAGAGACCTTCTTCATGACCGATGACGAGACCCGAGAATTCCTCTCCAAGGAGGAGGACTCGGAAAGCATAGACCTTGGTGTTTCTGCTTCTTGTGATTGGCGATGCGTTGATGACATCCGCGAGATTTACACGATTGACACCATTGAGCAGAGGGAAGATTTAGAGACTAGGCAGGATAGACATGATTCGACTACTTTCACTGATGAGTCCGTGTATATTCATTTAGATTCAGATGAGACAAAGGCTGAATTTGATTCGGTTTCTTTTATTTGGGAATTTGGGCCTTTTGATGAGAAAGATGATCCAGATGAGATTGTAGAGGACAAACATACTTCGACTACTTCTACTGATGAGTTCGTTCCTTTTGGTTTTGACCTGGATGAGACCTCGTAGGATGACACTGACTTACTTCTTCCGATGATGATGAGTTCGTCCCATTTCACTTCGATATCAACGAGACACCCAAGGCTAGACCTAGCAGTACTACTTCCACCAACCCGTCTGCACCTTCACTCCCTAAGACCATTGAGGATCTTCACCCTGCTGACCCAGATCGGCTTCCATCTACTGTGGACCCCGATGTCGACCTGCACAATACCAGATCTTTCCTCAGCGGTCCTGCAAGAAGGTTTGCTTTCAACCTTCTTGATCCTCTGTACATCCACTCTGTTGTATATCTGCTTTTGTTCATCTTTGTCCATCTCTCGTATTGCTCATCCACCCATTCTCTTATTTTTCTTGCTTAGGACGTACTTTTTCCTAAGTAAAGGTGGTACACGAGCCGAGTGTTCAGTCTTCGTTCCATTTCATTGCTCCTGTTGTTGCCTATACTTAGTGCTTCTTTTATCCTAAGTATAGGGGGAGTGATACATCCTCTGATCTCTTCTTCCATCTTCTGATCTCTCTTATTATTTTCTTCTTTTCCTTTTCTATTCTCTTTTTCTATCGAAAAAGATGCTGCCCCTTGTTGTCAGTCTTCTATACTTAGGATGTACTTTGTCCTAAGTACAGGGGGTGTGCACCCCGAGTTCTTCTATTCTTTGATCCTCACCATTATCTTCTCTTCTTGTCTATACTTAGGGATATCTTACCCTAAGTATAGGGGGAGACAATCTGAGTATAATCTTTTCATTCACACCCTTGACCGTCCCTGCTTTGTGTATAGTCTACTATATTTAGGATTATTTGATCCTAAGTATTGGGGGGACGGTCAACTTCTCATTCGTTCATTCTATTCATTTATTCTTTATATTTTCCTATACTCAGTACGAGTTATGTCTTCTCTTTTTTCTCTGATCTATGAGGACATAGCTCAAGCTAAGTATAAGGGGGTCTTATATACGCCATATATACTTTAGCCATAACTCGTACTTTCGTATTTTTATTAATAATTATGTCTCATTAATACCTATTAAAATTCATTAAAAACCTTAATAAAAAGATGTTATTATTCCTCAAATTCTTTTTATATTTACTGATTAATAAATCATGTGAAAATGTTTTTTGCAAAATGTTTGAATATAGTTTGAAAACACATTTGAAAAACTATTTGGAAAATATTTTGTTCAATATTTTCAACCTTTGTAAAAATTGTTTTGTTTTGTAAAATTTATTTTCTTTGTGTGAAATAAAAATATTTGAAAAACAACTTGCAAATGGTTTGAAAAATGGTTGTAAAAACATTTGAAAAATCTATTTATGTTGTTTGATAAACCTTTGCAAATTTGTTTTCAAATGTGTTTACATGATTGTAAAAAAGTGTGTATAATTATTTTAGACTATAGTTTTTCAAAATTGTTTGTAAAATCTTTTTCAAATAAGTTTGAGGAATATATACATCACACCCAAATTCATTATAAATATTTATAAAATCAACCACTTACCTTATAAAATTCCTAAAATCCACATATTGTAAACATAAGATGCATCCCTGTGTAAATATTTTGACGTAGTTTTTATCCAAAATCTTTTGTTTTTTTTAAAAAAACACAAAAACATTTGCAAAATTAAAATACCAAAAATATTTGAAAAAACTTTTTGAAAATACAAAAAATGCATATGCATCATCCTTTTCAAAAATCCATAAAAAGCTCAAAATCTTTGAAAATTGCATCACAAAAAATATTTTCTGCATTCTGCATAGCATTTGCATAGCATTAGTATTTTTCAGATTGAGTTTGATAGTTGAACAAGTCTAAGTAAAATTCGGAGATTGGAGCTTGGTTGGACCTTAAAACCTACCTAAATAACAGGAACCTTATAGGAGCTGGAATTGAGGTACTTCAGGTCTAGTTGACTAAATTCTTTGAGGATCACGAGACTTGATTCAATGCATTCTTGACTACCTAAGTAGAGTATTTCAGAGCACACACATGACTCTTGTTGATAATGACTAAATTGGACACCTGCACCTTTCACATGGCTCAACTCAGTTGGAGTGATGAGGGGGTTGGATTTTCTGGTATGAGACGCACACAAGTGGAAACATTTTTCCTCCTCTAGAGAGGGAAGTGCACCCTAACCCGTCCAGTGATGAGGAATTCTAAAGACGGGAGAGTGTGAGTTGCAATAAAGCTTCAAAAGAGGGATAGACTACTGGCTCAAGAGGAAAAACTCCTTATGTATATGCTGCTGTAAATAGTATTTCAAAAAAAACTCCAAAAAAGTGGAAAGGCCTGTATAAAAATAAAATGCCTGCCGGAGTGTACATATTTTGTATAGTCAATAAGCAACCTTGAGTTTCAAAGTCAAATTTTGTGAGCCTACAACTGGATGACTTGACTACAATGGTCTTGCATCCTAGGATAGGTAGCTACACTGGCTACCGTCCATTCTTCTCTTCACCCCCTCCTATTGAGTTGGTTGTCACTTGAACCTAGAAGGGAATACCCCGCTCCTCGAGGAATGAGTTATTGGATTGGGGAATCATTGGGCTGTCGTACTGGAGAAGTCAGTCTCTTTGTCATTTCAGTTGGGGAGAGCCCCTATCACTTATACTTTACGAGTTAGATTCATAGTTGTAAGGGTTTGCGTATGAGTTGAAATATTTTTGACCTGGCTATTGAGGAGACGTGAGCAGAGTTTTGTGATTCTCGAAGGTTGTTGGATTTCAAATCCGATTCCCATTAAGGTTTCACCCGCACTAAAATTCCAAAGGTCCGACTTAAGCTCCAAACATTGATTTTGTGCAGACAAGTTTGACAATTAAATTTAATCCATATTTCTTCTTTTTCTTTTCTTTGTTTTTCTTTTTCTGCACTTATTGCATAAGTGTTTGTTAGGGACTAGCAAAGGCAAGTATAGGGGGATGATGAATCTCCATTTCATCATCTGTATTCTATCATTTTGGCCTTAAAAACCCTAGTAAATGCGTGTAAATACCCTTAATTTAAAAGAAAAGAAAAGAAAAAGAATAAAATATTGCAAGTATTTTATGACCCAAAACCCCGAGACCTAGGCATCTCGATGACTAGGTCGACAAGGAATAAAGTAGGGGGGGATAAGGGCCAAAAACCAATAAAAATACCCTTTATTTTATTCATCTAACTTCATTTTGGGACCTATTTTTAGTTCCACTTTTTATACTTCAAATAAAGAAACTTTATGCATAAAATTGTATATAATAAAATATAGAAAAATACAAAATGTATTTTATACAAAAATAATGTATAGATAAAAAGTTATGATCTGAAAAAGTTTCCAAAATCCCAACTTCCCAAACCTGTATCTCTCAAATAAAAACTTGAAATTATCAAAATCACCTTTAATTGTATATAATTTTCAATAAGCTATTTAATGAAGGTGATTTCATATTTTTCTGAGTTACAGTGTGAAAGTTAGGTTTTGGACCCCTATTGTATACTTTACCCGATTAAAATGTTCATTTTATTTATTATTTATTATTTTTGCTATTTTATATTTTTATAATTTTGTAAATATTATTTATAATGTATGTACACATTAAAACAATAATAAAAACATAAATAAAATACAAAATAAAATACTTATATAAAATATATGAGTATAATACCAATAAATATACCTATAAAGAATATACTTCTATTTATTTAATTGTATAAAATACATCAAAATATACTTAAGTATGTAAAAATAAGTTATAGATTTATAACATAATAAACAAAATAAATAAAATTAAAAATACAAAATAAAAATAAAATATTAAAATATATAGATAAATATACCTATATAGCTCATAAAAGGTAACTTATAATTCCAAATCTCAAAAACATAAATAAAAATCATAATAAAATAATTTTTAATAAACTCATTTATTATTTTAAAATGAATTTAGAAATGTTTTTTCCAGGCTTTTTCCTGGTTGGTCCACGTGGACCAACCAGGAGGGTCGGAGGGTCAACTCTCTGACCCACTGTCTGTGATTGTCAGAACTACATTTTCCCCTCATTTCTCCCAATTTTGGGGCTCGCACCCTTCATCCTTGGGCACCGATGTCTTATTGGATTTTTCTCCCTGTATATCCGTGATTCACGCCGAGTACTTGGATCTTCCAAGATCTTCCTTGTTCACTGTAATCTTGCATCGAAGGTCACGCTAGAACCATCCTGTCAAAAACCACCCCAACTTCCCATTGCTCTTTGAACATCTTTTGACCGTTGTTGCCCTCTTTTTTGGAGAGCTGAGGACTGGAGCTCGTGACAGGAACTCCTCCAGCTCCCTGGAGCCGGGTTAGGTGTGTCGCAATTTGGTCTCCACCCATCTCCGGCCAAGGAGGCCGTGAGGTACTATCTCATGCGCTTCTGCCTTTGAGGTCATTTTTCTTTATTTTTCTTGCGTTTTTTTATTCGTCGTAGCTTCAGGAACCTATCGGTGCCTTCCATTGTGATTGAAACTTTTCCCTCCACCTTCACCGACTACCTTGCCGGAGCGTGCTCCAGCGAGCTTCGTTTTCGCCTCTGCAACCCATTCCACCCGCTTTTGCCCACTGGAGGGTCACAGCAGTTTGCTCGCGACCCTCATAACACTTCCTGCATGTCTTGTAAGAAGAAGACCGCCTGGAGGCGATTTTGCACCACGTCGGAGGCTTCTTGAGTTCCTTCTCGACTTCACCGCCGTAGGAGAGCTACTGAGGTTGCCGACCGATTTGACGCCTCCAGACCCGGAGGACCACCGCAGGACCATCAGGCACCAATTTAGAGCACGAAAGCCCGTCGGAGAGGCGTGATTTGGCCGATGGAAGTACGTTGCGGTGAACCTTTTTCCCGATTCCTCCTCCTGCCTCTGCCGTCGTTCGATCAAGGCCCTCTGCCCAGGCGCTACAGCAACCGTCAGATCTCCTTGCGCCTCAGTCGTTGATGCACTTTTGATGATCTAATCTGGAGCGTCCTCGCCCAACCATCATCAGCTCACCAGATCGTGACGTGTGGCACTAGTGGATGATCATCTTCCGTCCGATCAGCCAGGCCTTGGGTATTTTGCACCATTAGCCCAAGCCATTTTTGTATTTAATTATTAATCTATAATCTTTCCTTTGCAGTTATTTTATTTTTGTACAATTTCCAAAAGGAACCCCGCACTAGATTTATTTGCATTTATGTCCTTGTCCAGGTTAGCCAACAAAACTTGGTTATTTTGCAGCCAAGCCCTTGCGGGTTTTGGTATTTAATGTTTAGTCAGATTTTTAAGTTATAACTTTTTGGTAGATTTGCAAGTAGCCCTTGACTTTTTGGAAATTACACTTGTGCCCCCACTAGGTGCGCACGTGGTTACATACGTGATCCTTGGTGTTTTTACGGATATATCCTCGTGGCTTTTTGCATTGAGTTTTGGTCTCGTAACTTTTTGTATACGTTATAATTTTTTGGAAAAAATACAACTGGCCCTCGCACTTTTCCACATTTACAAAAATAACCCTACTAGGGTTCCATTTTCTTGTTGTCTTCTCTATTTATTTCATGCATCTATAAAATCCTAAAAAAATCCCCAAAATATATTTAGGTTCCTGTTGTATTCTATTTTAATGCTATATTTTTATTTTGCATTTTTGTAGCATTTTAATATTTATAAAAATTCAAAGACATGCGTTTTAATCCTTGTTTACATTAGAAAATTCATAAAAATTTTAAAACATTTTTGAAAAATTCTCAAAAAACCATATTTTTGTGTTTTTACATCTTTAACCTTCAGACCAAGAATCACTAAAAAATATAAAAGAAAAATCAAAAAATAGAAAAACACTAAAAATTTCTATAAAAATATATAAAATACATAAAAATCATAAAAGTATAGTTTCTATTTCCTAATTTTATTTATTTTATTATCTTTAATTTAAAATTAATTTAGAGAATTTTTGTTACTGTTTGATATTTTTTGTCTCTAATTTAATTTCAGATTTATATTTTATTCCCTGTTTTGAGTATTTGTGACTTTAAAAATACAAAAAAATTAACAAAAATATAAAAAATCACAAAAACATTAGAAAATTATAAAAAGCATAAAAATACTTTATTTCCTGAATTTTTCTTATTTTTACCTATTTTTATAAATACATTATCTCTCTTTCCATTATTGTATATATATATTATTTTAAAAGAAAAAGAAAATACAAAAAATATAAAAATATAAAAAGAAAATACGAAATCAGAAAATTATAAAATAAAATATAAAATAAAAAACCCACAAAAAATAGCACATATAAACAAGTACATCATAGTCGCATTTTGTGCATTCTTCGCCCTGATCTACCTGCTTGCTCCCTTTGTTTGACACTCTACACTACTTGCACTATACACATCTTTTGTAGAGTTATAATACATTTTAACTCCGTATTTATTTTCATTGCTTGATTTATTTGTTGTGGGTTAATGACTCGAGTTTCGTGAGCGGTCGCCTCAGCGACATTGTGATCCCGCCTTGTGTGGATTACTCTAGACCCTCGCAAAATCCATGTTATCACTAGGGGCACTTAAAGCGCTTGTCTACTTGTGTGTGAGAGAGCCTTTGGTTGACCGTGTTGTGCATGCCTGATCAACGGGCGAGCACCTGGCGGTTACAGGTGCTCGCCCGCTTGACCTTGTGACTAGGCGATCGACGAACACGGTGCACATGGCATGCACATGACGAGAAACCATGTGCACGCCAATCACACTATTTCGTGTAGACAATATTATTATTTCTTAATATAATCATATCAACGAGGACAATCCTCAGAACGTCCTCCCAAATGTTTTTATATGGATTTATCATCACAATGTTTTGATCACAGTATGCTAGATAAAATATAGTTTCTAGTAATGTCACAGGAAGATTGATTGTCCTTCACTGAGAGACCTCAAAGTAAGTTGCAGAAGTCTCAAACTGCATTAAGTCAAGCATACATAAACCGTACGCATGTATCAGATACATGCATATCTTCACATTACAAGAAGAGATGCAATTGGTGAGCATCGGAGTCCTTGTTTAATCTTCGCCCTCTCCTTTCTAGGTCCTCACCAATGTAGAGCTCAGGTATTGGGCAGGATGTCCTTACTAAATAGCCAATCACTAGCGAAGATGAGCGGGGATGTATGCTTGTCAAGTCCTCGCCAACCAATGTGGGCGAGCTCAGCGTGTCTTGGCATAATATGGACTTAAGTCACGTGTCAAGCTATGTGCAAGTAGAAATTCAAGCGGGCGAGGTGGAGCAACGAACACAATCTTGATCAAGTGCTCTCCCTTTTGGCGAGAATACGTGCTCGCCACTCGCCAGTCATTTCCAGGCAGTGCTAGCCATTACTGCATTTTCTTGGAGTGTCACACGAATGCCTAATTCACAATCACATTAGAAATATTAGGTAGAAACAAAGGATTAAATCATGAAGAACAAGAGGATGTAGTGTCAAATCCATCTCAATTGAATAAAAAAATCACGAGAGAGGATGTTCTGCATTTACAGGTGAGCAGGATCACTACAATAAATGGGCTCTATATTGACATTTATTTCAAATCTGTTGCACCGTTTATTGTTATCTATATAAAAATGAATATTATTCATTGTTAAATTTTTTATACTAGAAGTTAGGGAAGAAAGTCATATCCGTTGCCATGTCATTAGTGACACCATACGTAGCAATGCTTATCTGTTGATTTTAAATAAATGAGCTAATCATCACTAATTCTTTAGTTCAAAATTTAGCGACAATTAGCTTAAATTTTGAAAAATACAATAGATAGGTGTTGCTATATAGAATGTTGCTAATAATATATCAATAATCATACCATTCATCAATAATATTTAGTATAAAAAATCATATAGCAACAGATAGGATTTGTCACTTTATACTTAACAATGAATGATATAGTGACATTTTTTTGCAGTGGATTGTGTTCACTTTCTAGCTATTGAAAAAGGAGAAATGAATCACATATCTAGACGCATAGAATTAATAGATTCTCACCCACAATTAATCCATTGACCCCCTTAACATGAAACAACTCAACATGACATATTATATCTTTCAACGTTAAAATTACTGTTAAAAATACTATATATTACATAAGTCAATAATATACTTTGAAATTCATAACGAATAAGACGTGCTCCTAGATCATTACGAAAAGAACATCAGTAATGATTCATATAGCAACAATTATCTATTTCCTTTCTCAAGATTTTTCTCTTAGTTGTTGATTACAATTGCCACAATTAGTATACATTTAAAAAAGAAAGAAATAATTATTGTTATATGAATTATTGTATAGTAATCCAGCAATGAATATTACTTTCTTCGCAAATTTCAAATATCAAAGATAACTCTGAAACTATAGCATTTTTTTAAAATAATCATTATTGTATGATCCTTTTGTTCTTCTAGGAAACTTTAATCACGACAATTAAGATAGTTCTTTTGAAAATATACCTACAGATTTTTGATATGTTTGATCTATATTTCATTATATTGCATTAGCTTAGGGTACGTTTGGTTGCTGGGTTAGCCCGGGTTAAACTGGGGGAGGGTACACCGTTTTTGTGTTTTGTTGTTTGGATAGAGGGAGGTTGAGTGGGTTTGTTGTGATGTGATTGTATTGAAGTTTGGAAAAGTGAGTAGTTATTGTGATGTGATTGTATTGAAGTTTGAAAAAGTGAGTAGAAGTTGAGTAGTTTATAATTTTTAGATGATATAATGGTATAATATATTATTTTTTGATGGAATAGATGAAAGAGAAATTATTTATTTAATGTATAAAAAAAGAGAGAGGGAGTGGGTCCCACAAGTGTGCGAAATAGTGATTTGGGGGGGGGGGGGGTAAACCCGTCAAAGGGAGTTAAACCTCCAACCGAACACAGCCTTAAAGTTCGTGTTGTATTTATATATATCCTGCACTTGTTCGAGTCTATATCAGACTCTGTCATTAAACTCATCAGATGTTAATTGTAGAATTAATTTCATCTCTTATTATCACGCATTCTCTTTAATTTATGTTAGAATTATTATATTTACATTTATGTTTGTAACCTTTCGGATCTGTAACCCTCGTGATCCTTCGGGTTTTGTAATCATCTGTGACCCTTCAAATTCTGTAACCCCCCGTGACTCTTCGGGTCCCGTAATCCTTTTACTCTCTAAGGTTTTCTCTCTATATAAGAGATCATATCTTCTGTATCTCTTCTAAACATGGTATCAAAGTGACGGTCCTACACCGGAGCCTAATACCCTAACCTGTCGCCACCACCAGCCCTCTCTCCTTGCATATGATCCCTTGATGAGAGAAGGGGTCCCGCACAAGGCAGTTTGAGTCCCCAACAACACCAATTGCCATTTCCAACAGCACCTAAAGCGTCGTTCGAGGCTCCAGCAGCTCCAGTCGCACCTCCTGCATTGCCGGCACCACCTGGAGCCTCCCCTCCCAGAGCCCATGCTTCTCCGCGACTTGTTTCTCCTAACTTTTGTTTATCCCATCTTGATGTTGCAATGTCTTTATTCTATCAAGTATTGGAGAAAGGGGGACTCATAGATGATTCTTCATGATGTATGCTGCCCTACTATGACTGACAGATCAAGACTCCAGACTGCTACTCAGATCATCAGTCTTCACTGAGCATCAACTTCTTTGTTAGTGAGTATAATTCTTGTTTTACGACCCGACTACTACTCTCCATTGGACTTCTTCTACAACGATTCTTCTCTAAGCGTGACAGAGATATGTTTCGGTGACTTGTAGGCACGATAGAGATACGTTCGGATGACTTGATATAGCAGCTACAGACATGACAAAGATAAGTCTGGTGACCTAAAAGACATAGACTCTTCCTTGAGCGAGGTCTTATACTAGCAGTGGACATATGTTCTTATGATGAATCGTGTGAAGATATGATGCGTACTTTTTCTTTTTGTTACAAGCTGCAACTTTATCAGCTCCAGCTTGAGGGGGAGCATTAGAGTTATTATATTTACATTTATGTTTGTAACCTTTCGGGTTCTGTAATCCTCGTGATCCTTCGGATTTCGTAACCATCTCTGACCTTTCGAGTTCTGTAACCCCACGTGACCCTTCGGGTTCCGTAACCCATTTATTCTATAGGATTTTCTCTCTATATAAGAGACCCTAGTTCTATATAATAAATGTCTCATTCGTCTCTCTTCTCAACAATGTATATTTCGAAATATTTTATAACTTTCATTTGAACCCTCCCTTAATAATCATCCTTAGCTCGTCATTCTTCAAGTGTGCATGGTTCGCGAATGTATTATTCGATTTTCTAGGATTTCTCTATTTAGTCTTAATAGCAGTTATTGGATTTTATATGTTAAAAGATACAAGGGAAACGGAAATTTCTTGGGATTTATTAAAAATACATATGTTTATTATAATAAGAAAAAGTTTCTTTGAAAAAATTGAGACGTTCACGATATATGAAAATTAAATAACCCTTGCCAAGTTACGTAAGGGTGATACGTTACATATTTCCATATATTGAAGATTGTCCAGATGACTCTACTATACATATACCTAAGCTGAAATCCGTTTTCTTGTGTCTCCGGGTTGGGAAAATTCATTTGAACCAAAGCGGAGTGGGACTTTCTTAATACCCATAGCATCAGGGTTTGGGGTTTAGTCAGGAAATTTCATAATTGTCTTCATTCTCTTGATGAAGTCTTCAATTCTGAATATAATAATCGTAATTTGATATACCGCATATCAAATTCTTATCTCGAAAAATATAAAGCAGCGCAATAATAGTAACTTGACAACTATTTAAACCTTGTTTTCAACAACATATGTCACTGGCATAAAAAAAAATCGCGGCATTTAAAATTCTCACATAGTCTTAATATCAACTACACCTTTATTAAATCCACATGTATATGGCACAACATATCTTTCACATATAGGCTATAAACGGACAATATGAATGAGAGAAGACAAAGTACAGTTTGCTTCAATTCCTTCGCATACGAAGTAGCATCGTTCCCCTCCGCAAACCATACATGCAGCTATTTCTTAATATCAGAAATCTGTATATGCCATCCTCCAATTAATGCTTCTCGGCATGGTCAGCAGCAGCACTGGCCCCGGCCTCCAGAGATGCAGCGACCTGCGTGCAGGCGCCGAGGACGCAGAGCTGCCCGAATGGGCAGCGGTTGGAGCAGCTGCCGCAGTTGAATATGTCCACCATCAAGTTGGAGCATATGCGGTTGCAACAGCTGAAGGTCGGCGGGCAGCGTATCCCGCAGAAGCCGCAGTTGTTAACGTCAGCGCTTACGTTGAGGCAAGTGTTCATGCAGCACAGCACCGGCTCAAGGATGAAGGGTCTACTCCGGCAGACCCACGGACGGAGGAAGCACCCTGTCGGCGGGAAGTCCCAGTTACCGGTCGCGACGGTGGAGTTGGCATTCTCTACTAATTTCTCGGGAGCAGCGGTGGCCAAGACAGCAAGGAGGAGGAGGTAGTGGAAGGGGCCAGGCATGATGATGATGTTGGACTGCGGATTCGATGTGGGATGGGAAGGTTATGCGGTGTGGAGAATTTAAGGAGTGGACTGCCGTTACACATGACATGGGGGACATCGCGGGAAAGGTGGCGTGGATTGTTTGCGGGAGTTTTCTTTTAGAGTGGTTCCTCTGCTGTCAAGTAATGCATGCAGGGGAGCAGGTGCATGAGGATCGAGATGACCAGCTATCTGCAGCTTTCTCAGAGAGCCGTCGGATGCTCATCGAGAAGCTCTCCTGAGATCCGCTCTCGTTTTCTTCAGGCGTTACCATTTTTGTGAGGTGACTAATGTCTCACATCTTTCATGTTCTCTATAGTGGAAGCGTGATTTTTTTTCAGCGCCCGATACCAAGGAAATCTACCAGCAAAGGCATGCATGTTTCCCGAGGAAAATGACCAAATCCTAACTAATTTATTCGGAGAGAGGCTAAAGTGAAGTTGAGCATTAGCTTCCCCACTTGGGTAAGATACTATTAAAAAAATAGAAAATAAAAAAGGAAATATTTTGCTTTACAAAGAATAAATGTAATATACATATTAGGGAATACTATATCAGCATAAGAAAACAAATCTCCAATGATAATATCAATAAAAATGGAAAATAAAGAAAAGTAATATTTTGTTTCAAAAGAAGAAAATGAAAAATACATGTTAGGGAATATTATGATGGGCATACACAGAAAGAGAAAGAGAGAGATATAGTGTTTGAGAAGGAGAGACTAACTAATAGGAAAATATATACGACGGTAGTCCAATTGAGGAATTCATTAAATTAGTATATATTTCTATGTTAGAAAAAGAGACTAATTAAATCTCCCCGAAAGGTAAATGGTATTTGATTGGGGAGGTCATTTTTTTCTTAAATTGTAGGACATATGGGGGTTGTACGGTTTCAAGGCTTCCTCCTGTCCCTACTCCCCATGTCCCTCTTCCTGAGCTACTTACTAGCAGTAATTAGGGTCATGTTAGATGGTAAAATACCTTGATTCCATCCATTTTAATGCTTCTTTCTTACTTTCAATCAAAGCTTACCAAAGCGTGAAGCTTGTTTTCCTTATTTACACCATGTTAGAAGGCACCATAAAAACTATTCCTTGATCCTTCTCGCTATACAAGTAAAACAGAGAGGATCGTCTACTGTAGCATCCGATACTGTAATGCAGGGGATGCGTCGGATGAGGAATGGACGACCCAGAAGGAGGATTCGGGTCGTCAATTCCTCATCCAACGCATCCCCTATGTTACAGTAGGGGAATGCTACAACAGACGACCCGACCCCCAAGTAAAAAGGAGGAAAAGTAAAAACTATAAGAAAATATCATTACTTGTAATTAGATTATATATTTTTAGACGGCCTAGCTAACTAAGATCGTGACATGATCCACATTTGCACTATTAATTTATGAAGCATATAGATAGGAAGACTAATGTTTACTTTGTTTAAAGAAAAGTTCCTATGTGCTATCAAAAGGGGAGTGAGGCCAGGGATAGCTCCGGAGAAAAACTATTGCATTCCAAATGCCGCCAACAAGGGCAACACTTCTGAATATCTTGCTACTTACATTATTTAAATTGTTAACAAAAAAAGGATTGGTAAAAAGAGGCACATCCTAGCATGGGCACGATTGCTAGGTCAATATTCATGCGTATGACAAGATTTTCTTCTTTCAAGGTTCCAGTATGGTCTACCTCCTTTTCACCCATTTTCCATTTATAAGCACTCTTCCTTGCGAGTTTAGGTATTGCGACACTACTAGAGGGGGTGAATAGTGGTTCGAGATATTTTTTTAATCTTTTTATGGAATAACCAACAAGCCTAGAATATTCAATTAAGCCAGCTAATTAGCACACTGCACAATGCTTTAACGTGGAAACCCATGGTTAAGGACCATGACCTGAGTCTCTTGACTCGGGATTTTCTGGCTAGCCAAGTCAACCAACTATTTTACTATAAACCCAGAGTATTTACACGAATGTCTCAACTATTTACAAAGCATACAACTTCACAATGTTGGATCAAACACCAGGACCAATACAACATATCACACACTGTAGTAACCATAAAAAGAACAGACAAGCTTCAACTTTCTTCTGACTTTAATTTGAATAAGCAAAACCTATAGATCCAAGTACTTCCTACAAACATGTGGATCTAACACCAACAAGTTCCCGTAGAATTTGATAACAACAGAAACAAATATAGTTTGCAACAATCTTTTCTGGAACAGTAATGATTTCTAGGATAATAGACAAAGTATAATTTCATCGATATTAAAAATAAACGTACAACAATTATATCACAAGTAGCATATTTGAATAAGCAATAATTGATAGAATAAATATCTCTGAGAGGTTGTCAAAGGTATTCAGACTACAATCAGAAAGACTTGAAGAAGAGCACTGCTAATCTGATAGCCTTCCCTTGAACAACTATCTTCATAAACTTATCTTCAGATGATCGAGGAGCTCAAAAGACAAGAGAGAATTCTGGAAAAATCACTCAGAGAATTTTTCTCAACTTTTCTAAGAGAGAAAGAATGATTAGGCATGAATGGTTTATTTTTTAACTGGGGTATGGGGTCCCTTATATAGGGATTTGAAATAAAAACTTGCCATCAAATTGATCGGTGAAGATTTGCATACGGTCGATCAGAAAACTGGTAAGATCAATCAGACCAAAATGATCGATGGGTGCAAATTGGTTGGTGATGATTGCATGATCATAGAAATCAATATTCAAATTATGATCGATCAGAGCTGAGTTCCTTTGATCTCCTGAATTGAAAACTTTCTAAAAATGCAGTGGAGATTACAAACTTGTCAAACATACAATGTAAATAATACAACATTTTTTTGAACAAATCAAACAGACTACTAAGCGTTTGCAATTTTTATGTTGAAGTTAATTTTAAGGAGTTTCTAAGATGAAAGATAAGGTAGTCATGCACTCACAATACACAAGAAGGTGACAGACCATTTGGACCCCCTTATTAATTTGTCATTTTTATTGTAGTACGGAAATCCAACGATCGATAAAAACCACATTAAAAATAATATGAAGATTAATCTCAATGTGACAATTTATTTTTTTTATAAGTCCCAAGGTCGAATTCAGGAAGGTAATATAAAGAGTTTAGAATTAACTTTTAAACAACTCATATTGTTATGTTTTCAAAGAAGATTTTTATGGTTCTTTTTATTTTTTGTAAATTTTTATGCTCTTTTTAAATAAAAGAGATGCAAATAATTAAGGCAAGTATGATGCATGGATTTTTGCAAATATTATTATGCAAGAAAATAATGTTAAGCAATGTGAGAAAGAAAATAATTAATACAGTTTTTATGAATTTTTAAATGAATGTGAGTAAGCAAAGGTGAATGGTGCAATAGAACAAGCAAGATAATTAATTTATTTAAATCCAATCCCCAAGCTTTAATGATAATGTAATTTCAAAAATATGTGTTCAATAATTTCCAAGTTAAATCCATAGAGATACCACAAAACTTTAACAATTTTATTGAGCAATAGAGATCAATGACAGAGAATATATGTACTCCAAATAAACAAATGAATTCCTCAAATTAATGATGTAAAAAATATCTCCACAATGAATG
This sequence comes from Ottelia alismoides, assembly GCA_037367405.1. Classification (NCBI taxonomy): domain Eukaryota; kingdom Viridiplantae; phylum Streptophyta; class Magnoliopsida; order Alismatales; family Hydrocharitaceae; genus Ottelia; species Ottelia alismoides. The sequence continues at coordinate 490,647 of JAZKJV010001500.1, read as the reverse complement.
GTTATGTATTCTATATTATAGGCAAGTTGTGAGCTTCAAATCGACATAATGAACACTAAAATCCGATAATGCTCAAGATATACATAGTAGAAGTTAAGGGACATAAATGTAATAAAAATAAATAAATGATCTCAAATTGGACATTCTAGGGGCTTCGATGCAAATTCTAGAGGTCACCGTGGCTCCTTGGTAAAGTTACCCTTTGGCGGGGGTATCTGATGTGAATTCCAAGAGGAAGAACATTACAAATGTAATTTTGCTAGGGACTCACGCATGATGTGTGTGGCCGGCCCTCTCTGTGATTCTTCTGAACTAAGGGGTTGTGCCTTCAATTTTCCCCAAATTCACATGTGGAGTGAAGTAACCGAGTTGGTTAATCCAGTGGCCGAGATGCGACCAACTATTGATCAACGGTAGTTATGCACCCTCGTTAGACAATGAGGATGATCCTGAAGACTCAAACAAACAACTACTGTATGAGTGAGGTTCTTCTTCATCATCTGTTCTTTAATCAACCATGGGTCTCCCATGCTGTGCTCCGAGTTACAGGCGACACATGCCAGGTCAAGGCATAGTCAAAGGTCATCGACGAAGGTTTGCAAGCTGGAAGAGCAGAGATAGGTGATGAATATTTAATCATCTACATTTGTTCTTCCATTTTGCATTTAATTCCTTATCAAAACACAAGTGAATACAACTATATCATACATATTAACATTCATTAGTTGTCTAGAGATATTGAGAAATATATGTATTTAAATCCAAAATAAAATAATAAAGAAAAGAAAAATAAATTAAGTATTAAAGATACTGAATGATCCTAAACCTCGATACCATGTCAATATTGACTTGGTCGACAAGGAATAAAGTAGGGGGAGATAAGGGTCTATACTATATTAAAAACCCAAAAATTCCCTTCTCAAATAAGCCATTATTTCACCTAATTTATTTATAATTTTACACACTCAAATAAAGATTTACTATGCATAAAATTTGCACATAAAAATACATAGAAAATTATAAAAATAATTACGCATAAAAATAACACCATGTGCAACTAGGACAGACAGATGAAAAAGTCAACCGAACTTCACAGACTAATATCTTCTCCATATAGGCTGAAAGTTCATCAAACTCACCTTCATTATATTCTAACTTAATTTATCTATTTAATAAAAGTGGTTTCATTTAAAATGTAGTTAAGATGTAAAATCCAACTTTCCAAGGACACATTGTACAATATACCTATATACTTTATTCATTTAATTTATTCTTTATATTGTTATTATTTTTATATTTTTAAATATGTGTAAATATTATTTAAAATATATTTAAAAAATAAACATATAATAAACCAATAAAATGCATTAAAATTGATAAAAAAATATACAAGTATAATATACATATCATGTATACACTTTTATTTATTTACGTATACAAATAAAATTAGGAAAATAAAATAAAAATATGTAAATATGTATGTGATTATATTATAAATGGATAAAATATGTATATATAATAATAAAATATAAATACACAAAATAAAAATAAAATAGTTCAAGTATAGGTATTTATACCTATGTATATACTTGTAAAAATTAACACCTAATATATATAGTTATAAAACTAAATAAAAATCATATAAAAAATAGTACATAAAAAACAAACAAGTTTCATGTTTTGAGTTTTTGTAAATAATATTTATTTACATTTTATTTCCCGTTTTCTTTATATTTTCACTTCGTTTTTTATCATCTTATTGTTTTATGTGGACCAATGGTATGCGTTCTTTTGTAGACTTCCAAGCAACTGTGCGGCCTACCTCTCTGACCCTTGTCAGAATGCACGACTCCACCTACCACCCTTTTTCTCCCCATTTTGTTGCTTGATGCACTGCAACTTCTTCACGAAACATCTCCACATTACGATCGCCCATCTTGACATGTCGTGGTCTTCATCATTCGAACACTCCATCTCCAGAGATCCTGTGATCTTTCGAGCTCCTCCACCTATCTATAATTAAGCTCCCAATCCCATTTTTTGAAGCTGGAGCCCTTTTCTTCCCTGTAACGCCAATATGATTCATCTGGGTCGAGTATCCAAGTTACAACATGTATTCCCCAACCTTGTCGGCATGGATAAGGTGGAGAAGAAGCATTCCAAGCCATCGTCAGAGTACTTTCGATGAAGCTTTTTCTACTCCCTGATTCCCCAATTATGAGTTGTTTTTTCTTGTCATTTCTAGTGTAATTTCGCTCTAGCATCTTAGTGTAACTTTCCTTTCATGCAATTAGTCCTTACATTAGCTCTAACTTTAAATGTACACCTCACTAGAGCATAGAGCTCCAACCACTATCTGACCATTGTTCGACCTTGTTTTTACTTGCTTTCACTCCCATCTAAAATACGCATAATGTTCTCCATCAAATCCTTCATCTGATCACTTCTGATCTTGTACAAATCAGAGAATCTAAGTTCCTTCCTCCCCTTGCATAGCAGCCTCAATACCAGATCGAGATCCTTGCTCTTGATCCCTAGAATATTTTTTGTGCAGGAACGAGACCCGAGCAACCCCTTGGAAAGTGGAATCAAAGCAACATATTTGCTCCATGTCATGGGGAGCGACAAATACCCCAGGTCCCTATTTATGGGGCTTGGAAGCCATTAAAGTTCACTTGTAGCTGCGGTGTGGCCCAAGGAAGGTGTTGTACTCATCAGAGAAGGAGATTCCTGAAGCTCAAAGAAATTGAAGATTGAAGGGACATCGATGATTTGTTCTTGGGTGTTCTTCCATATCACCTCAGTGACGTTCGATCAAGACGCAAAGCTAGGTTCTACCCGAACTGCTGGATCAGAATGAAGTGGTACGCTTCCTACTCCACGTGGAACACATTGAGCCAACAATGAGCGTACTTAAAGGGGTAAATTTTATATAACCCTCACTGCCTTTTTGTATTTAGCTTTAGTATTGTAAATAAGATATATATCGTAAACTTTCATGTATATTTTGCATGAGAACTCTGTGAAGTTCTTATTATTCACATATTGGTCCTTCGACCTCACGTGTTGCTACACGCGAGGCCTTGTAAAAATAGCTGGTGTATACCTGTAGTTCATGGACCTGTTCTTAAGTGCATTAAAAAGTTAATTAAATAGCAAATTGGTCCTTTATCTTCTACAATTTTTTTGTATTAATCAATAGTTTTATTACTTTAAACTTAGTTGGAAAATTACATCACATGCCTGACATGATGCTTATTAACATATACATTTTTACTTGGAATTTTATGCAATTTCCTAATTATTAAAAATACAAAAAGATGTTTTTTTATCCTTGTATAATTATCAAAAACCACAAAATATTATAAAACCTATTCCAAAAATTATCAAAGAAATTACTATATTACATCATATATTAACACATACATCGAAATCACTAGAAAATACAAACTAGAAAACTTAAAAATCACAAAACCCAATCTTATAAAAATCAATAAATATTCTTAATAAATACAAAAATCTTGATTTCTATTTCTTATTTTTCTTCACTATATATATTATCTAATAAATTAGTTCTGGGAAAATTTTGAATTGTTGTCTATTTTTAAAAACCCGAAACAACTTTGGGTATTTAGACTATACATTGTTTGGTGCATTTTAATACTTTAAAAATATAGAAAAATTAACCTAAAATAAATAAAAATTACTAAAAAGTAACAAAATATAAAAGCCATAAAAACATTTTATTTTATATATTTTAAGTATATTCTTTCATATTTATACATATATATATTGTCTATTATTATCTATATTACTTATATTATATATGTTATCTTTATATTATTATATAAAAATATATTTTTATTTTCAGAATAAAAAGAAACTAAAAAATTGAAAAATTAAAAAGAAATTAACATTTAAATATTTAAAAATAAAAACATAAAACAACTAAAAATCTATAAAAAAATTAAATATAATTAAAAGCCCACATAAAAATTAGGAAAAGTCTAAAAAAGGTACACAAATAATTATTATTAATTAGCAATAATTAGTAATAATGTAGCTATCTTTCATTGTTCTCAGTGGTTCGACCCCTACACGTACGCATTATACACACATTTTGTAGGGTATAATAAATTTCCGCTCTCCTTGACTTCGGTGCAATATATTATTCGTGGCTTGATTATTGATTGAGAGGCATAATTCAGATACTGAGTACCGAGAGAGCGACCGACACTATGATTGCCAGATCCCGCTTATCGGACACTACATGTCCTTCAAGATCAAATATTGGGTATCCCTTTTTGAACGTTCTACTATCGAATGGAACCATTGCCGAGGAGCAATACGTAGGGTAGCTTGTAGATAGATACATATTTATTTTATTTTTAGTTTTGTTAATAATTTTTTTATCTGTTCTAATCATCTTTCTTTATTGAATTTACTGCGAGGGCCTGCTACGCAAGGACGGACTTCTAAGAGACCGAGGCAGCCAAGACGAGCAGAGATTGGCTTCCTTGCTGGGCCGATAGGAGAGAGTAGTAAATCTGACCGAGGAGCTTATTAGCATTAGTTTAGCTTAGGTTTTATTTTTTTGACAGAGAGTGTCTCATTTGAATTGTAATAATACAGGATGAAGACTTTGGACACTAAGACTTTCATGCATATTTTACTAGGCGCTTGTTCACCTAGGGGCATGCTCGGTTTTTATCGCGGTTTTTATCATCTTCTCATTTTCTTTATCCTTATTTTTCTCTATTATTTCACTTTGTTTCCCGTTATTTGAGTTTTCAGATTTTTTACAGTTTACATCTTATGCGAATGAGCCCATAGTTTGAAGTATTGCTTGACTCGATAACTAGGTCCCAAGCTTAATTGATTGCATGCGCTTATAGTTTGATACACTTGGACTTAGTCAAACTAATCTGGTTCTCCACGCTAATAACAATTCCTGCTTAGGGTGATTTCATCGATTGCATTTGCATGTTTGTGTAATTTAAATTCTTGTCATGCATCCTGCATGGAGAGAGTTGGGAAGGACTGTAAGTAATTCTAACTGGGAATTCATCATTCAAACACAATGGTGAGTATTTCATTGTTGTGTTTACTTGCATTGCTTTTCTTCCTTTTCCCTCTGTTTTTGCTTACTTAGGTTTAAGAAAAATCCAAAAAAAATGTTAGATGATTATTTTTGAAAAATACTCAGAAAAATGGAAACCAAAAATTAAAACAAGGGGGGCATCTTAATAAACTTTGATAATAATTAAAATTCTTAATAGACTTCATTATATTGGGTTCATAAAGCCCACATTAATTTTTGGTACTTTCCTATTGATCGATTGATACATGGTGCCTAACATCCAGTCTTGGAGGGCCTGCGGTATTTTGCATGTTAGATTCGACAATCTCTATATCGTCGCCTCTCTTGGCTCTCGATACCCAAACCAATCAAATCATACAAACAATCAACCCACAACAATATATAACAATGAAAACAAGGTGAGGTGAAAATTATTATACACTTTAAATGTGTATAGTGAACAAGTAGTAGGGGTTGAACCACTAAGAGTAACATAGAATAGGTATAATTATAACAAATAAATAATAATTAATGATATTTTTTGTACTTCCTATTTTTTGTACTTTCCATTTTTTGTGGGTTTTTAAATATACGCTTTTTTTATAAATTTTTAATCAATTTATATTAATTTTCTATATTTTTGAATTAGTAAATTTTTATATTTTATTTTTTTTAATTATGACATTTTTGTTTATTTTTATTTTTAAATTATAATATATATATTTTTATATAATAATAGTAATAATACATACTATATAAGTAATATATAAAATATATAAGATATATAGGGTATAATAATTTTAAATATATGTAGATATCGTCCAAATATATAAAATAAATGATTTTTTCTAATATTTTTCTCTATTTTTAGGAATTTTGTTATTTTTATGTATTTTTAGTGTATTAAAATATACAAAATAGTGAGTAAAATAATACAGTCGAATTATTTTGGGTTTTAAAAATAGATATTTTGTTCAAAAATTGCCAAAACTATTTTTCATATATAGTAAAGACAAATATAGAACATAAAACCTTTTTTATTTTTAATGAAGATTTTCTGATATTGATAGTATTTTTAGGATTTTTGTAGTTTTGAAGTTTTCCTTTTGTATTTTTTAGTGACTTTCAATTTGAAGGTAGAATATATAATAATATAGACTGGAGATTTTTTTGAATTTTTAGACGTGTTTTGATAATTTTTTAAGTTTTAATAATTAGATAGGGAAAATAATATGTGTTTTTGTTTTTTATAAATATGAAAATAACTTAAAATGTCTGGAAAATATATATATGATAAAATTATGTTACAGGTACCTTAGATAATTTTCCTACATTTTTTAGGTATAATATGCTATTCTTAATAATAAATATAGAAGAAATAAAAATTATGGAACTAGTAGCGACCTATTTGCAATTTAGGCAAAATTTAAGTGCATTTAATATCATCAAAGTAAAGTTCAAGGGTACATAACAATTTATTCAACTAAATTCGTATTTAATATATGCATGACAGGGGTGTAAATACAATTTAACAAATTAGCAGGTCCTTGCATGCATTTTTTCTAAAAATATTACATTTTGTTTACAAATTTTAGTACTAGAAATAAATATCCAAACGTGAAGGTGATTGGATGCAAAATACCCAGGTCCTCACATGCACGAGCATGTGAGGTGACCTAATAAAGGACCAAACTGCAAATAAGATGAACTTTGAGGATCTTTATGCAAATTATACAAAAATATATAAAAAAGTACTTAATATTTATAGGGCTGAATAGTAAATACAAAAAGCAGCGAGGTTGGCTGATATTTACTCTTTAAGAGGCACGATCAAACGACGAGGAAACGCCACATAGCTTGCTTAAAGCAATCAGACAGCCTGGGCAGACGCTTCATTTCGCTTGAACGACCCAGATTAGATTTGGGCCATGTTCTTTGTCCAACAACTCTAGAGGTGTCATGAAGAATGGGGAAGAGGGTGTTCTTCATCGACCTTTAGCATTGATTTCTCCTTGCTATGACACTCATTCTCTTCTCCGTTGAGTACAGAAGCTTCGTGGTGACCTCGTGTGTCTGCAGGTGGGCCAAATAAGGCCCAGGTCCCAGTGATGGGGACCTAGAGGGTCTCTGATGTTCACCGACCTGGTGCAATAGATGCTACTTTGATTATTTGCTCTAGAGGGGTTTCAAACTCTCAAACCTGCACAAAATGATAGAGGGGCTCGGGAGCAGTTCTCTCAATCTAGGTTGAAGTTAAATTGCTCTGTCGAATGGAGGGGCGAATGAGATCCAGGAGATGGCAGAGGAGGAGCTGGTTTAAGCTTGATTCTTATAGAATCAGGATGGAAATGATAGGGGTTCAGTGAAGAACACAACGTGGAACGAAATGGGGGTGAAAGTACTACTCAAAACGTTCAATTTCACGATAAATTAGGGTTGGAGCTCGAATCTCTAGCAAACTAAGATATCTAAATTAAACTAATTCTAACGAATAATTGATTAAACTAATAAGTAAACTACACTAAGGAAAAAAATGCTAACTAAAACACTAAAGCTAGTAGCTCGTACCTGCAAGAACAGGGAACAGAGGAAGTCTTCATCTGAGGAGCTCTGACGGGACCTGGACCACATCGTTCTTTACCTTTTTTCCACGCTGACAAGGCTGAGGAGTTCACGCTATCATCGGGACCTCAACTTAGATGGGTCCTATTGGAGTTACAAGGAAGAAATAGGGATCAAAGATCCAAAAATGGAGGTTTGGTTTTATTTATAGACAAAGTCTAAGCATGGAAAGATTACGGGTATGCCATTGATTGAGTGTATGTTTGATCGTTGTAGAGGCATGGCGTAATGGACCATAGTATGGGGAAGAGGTTTTGTGAAGAAATTGGGGCATTTCGAGCCTAGGACCATGCACAAAATTGGGCAAAAGACAGTGGGGCACATGCTCTGATAGGGGCAGCTAGAAGGGGAAGGATAGTTGACCTAGAATCAACTTTCCTTGACCTTTGGTTGTCCATGTGGACTAACCAGAAAAATGTAGGGCTAAAATTCCTTATTTAATCAATAAGAAATAATAAATGAATTTATTAAATAAAAGTCAAAACATAAAAGGTATTTCTTGTTTTATGTACCATTTTATGGGTATTTTTTTATTTTTACAACATTATTTATTAGGTGTTACTTCTACCAGTATATACATATGCATAGGTGTTTTATTTTTATTTTGTATTTTGTTATTTTATTATTATATTTACATATTTTAAATATTTATAATATATTTAAATACATATTTACATAATTTTATTTATTTATTGATTTTATTTTTATGCTTATATATTATGGGTAAAATGGGGGTGCCCACTCGGGTGGCTCCCTCATCCTATTTTCTTCCATTTTTTATTTATTTGAAAAATACTTTCATGAATTTTCATCATTATATCCCTATGTATTGTCATTCAAGTTTCGTCTTCCATCTAGACAATCATTTTTTAACGGTCGCAAAGCTGTTGAAATCGACCCCATCCAAATGGAGGAGGCTGTTGGAGTCTCTGCTTCGCACAAAACTTTAATGTTACAATATAGGTATATAGTTATTAAAATCCACAAAAGTATTTTTCAAAAATAAAAAATGGGAAAAATGAGGCGGGCGGAGCCAAGTTAGCCCCCCCAAGGGGCAGTCCGATTTTACCCATATATTATAGGTATAGTATGCCTATGGGTCAATTTGGTTGTTGGGTTGGGTTGGGGTACCCCTGTGAATAGTAAACTGTGAGGAGGGTTGGGAGGGTTGGAAGGAGGGGTACACCGGTGTACCCCAACCCAACCCAGCAACCAAACATGCCATATATCTTATATTATATTTTTTATTTTAATACATTTTAATGCTTTTATTTTGTATTTATATAGTTACTATATTTAAAATTATATTTACACGCATATAAAAATATAAGAGAGGTAAAAACATTAAGACTGAATAAATTGAATAAAATACATGTATTTGGGACAACGAGAAGCCAGAAAGTCAACTTTTGCATCTTAACTCTATTTTTAATGAAATCACTTTTATTATATTGATAATTTAATTTTATGAATAATAAATGTGAGTTTGATGGATTTTGAGTTCATATGGTAGTTTGCGACTTTTTCATCTTTGTGTCCAAGTCACACTGTATTTTATTTTTATGTGCAATTATTTTTGTATTTATATGTATTATTATGTACACGTTTCATATCAAGGGTTTATTTATTTGAGGTACATATTAAGGAAAATAAAATAGTATAAAAATGATCGTTTATTGATGAATTAAATTTACGTTTGGGTGTGTTATCTGTACACATTACACCCTATCTCCCCATACTTTATTCCTGGTCGACTAGGTCAATATTGACTTGGTCTCGGAGTTTAGGGTCATTCAGTATTTTTGATACTTCATTTATTTTTCTTTTCTTTCATGTATTCTTTTATTTTTAAATTAAATACATGTATTTATTCCAGCATTTGTAGGTTAAATAGTGAATGTTATTTTGCACAAATTAATGATATTTACATGCATCTAACTAGGATTTTAAGGCCAAAATGAAAGAATTAAGGTGATGAAGTGGAGAATCATCAATTCTAGATAGAGTGAGGCAAAACCCTAGGAAATAGTGCCTAAATCCCAGAACATGTACTACCTTCTTGTTGACTGGATTCATGACGTAATTGCGCTTCTATCGATGCGTGGGTGAGTACAATGGAGTCTGCTTGTAGGCTTAATCTGAAGTATTGAGCATTGGGGAACTACGACGGTGGGTCCCTATCTCATCGTTCCACGACTAAGTACCCTGCAAGGGGGAAGTAATGGTTTATCCTATCAGCTTCCTCCTTTATTCTTTGGTTGAATAGTGGATCCAGACCCAATAGCAAGGATTCTCTTAAAATGTAAATGTTACATGCGACAAAGGAAGTGAGAAGTACATGATACTTTTCTGGCAATACTCATGCGTCAAGATCTTATGGCTTCACCGGTGTTGAGTTGGTGAACGCAATTGCTTTGTGTTTGTTTGGATCTAGTTTAGGTCAAAGATCAATACCGCACACTTGCTCCTTTTCTTTTTACTTCTATTTACATATCTTTTCACTTTTATCATTTTGAGCCTTGTTTTGTATTATATTTATTTCCTTTCTTGTTCAACTCCGTGCTCGTTATTCTTCTTATATATTCCTCTTGTATATCAATATGGCGGATCGTAGATGGCTCAGCATGGACTCCATACATCGATTCTACGACTCTGACATCTCCAATAATTCAAGGTGATTCCCAAGAGATCGGTTCACTCTAGTTCCGACATTCCCCCTCTGTGGATGGAGATCGATTTCTCTTCATATCAATTACTCCATTCACCCATGTTTGGAATTGACCCTACTTCCAGGAATACCTCTACATTTGGTGCTCAATGCCAATCTGATCGGGATGTATTTCTTTTCATCTGAGTCTGATCTAGAGATGGCTCCATACAGACAAGGGAAAGGACCACAATAGCTGAGTACAAATCTTAGTGCATATCGGAACGAAGTGAATAATCAATTTCTTGCATGCACTCATGCCATCCAACTGCAACTCAGTGACCAAGCACTTGCCCATGTCTCTTTCCAAGAAATACTCACTGATCTGAGGAGAGATAGAGAAGTCAAGAAGGAGGAAAGGCTGAGTAAAGATAGGATGGTGAACAGTCTATAGGAGGACCATGTGGATGAGGAGATGAGGCAAGAAGAGAGGCTCCCAAGCCTACACTGAAAGAAATATATAATCCAGGCACTGTCCAGATGATTGAGTGGATCTAGACCCCACCGATTCATGCACATTTTGAGCTCAAGCCGTAGCCCTTGGCTCTTCTGTCCACATTCCATGGGAACACAAATGAGGAACCCTACATCCATCTACAACAGTTCACTCATATCTATGATACCACACACTACCCTAACATCTTGTTAGGCATACTCAAGGTGACTGCCTTCCCATTCAGACTTCAAGGCAAGGCATTATACTGAATTAATTATTTAGGGAAGGTAGTGATGACGTGGGAGGAACTTAAGTTCGCATTCCTCCACAAATTCTACCCTCTTGGTCATCTGCATCAGATGCAAGCCGAATTTCCAACTTCTACCAAGGACTGCACAAGTCCATCCATGAAGCTTGGAAGAGATTTAAAGATCTATAAGAAAAGTGCCCCCGTCATGACATTCCTTGGACCATCCTGGTCCAACACTTATTCGGGAGATTAACTCAAAAGAGTCAGATTCTAGTCGATGCCGCATGTGGAGGATCTCATTTCAATTAGGATGAAGACGTCGTTGGGCAGATTTTGGAAGAAATGGTCGAAGGAGAGGCTGCATTGTCTTCATCTCGTGCCTACCATAAACAACCGTAGATCACCACAAGTCTGTCAACATGGCGTCATCACGTGAAGATGACAGGACCTGGAGCTACCTATCTAAAGTAGACATAATTGAAAAGAGATCATAGGACCTGGATAAACTTGTTGTAATCGAACATATAACAGAGAGTTTGGTAAAACTACACCATATTGCCATGCAGATGGAGCTATTGGTGAGTACAATCAACTGCTGTCAGTCTACGAGCCCATCAGCCGTGACTCCCACTGAGCCGAAGGAGCCATCATTGCCACAACCACCTCAGCTGAGTCCAATGCAGCCTCAACCGATCCAGCATGTATACTACGTGTAGGCTCTTGATCAGGCACCGCCACAACAGTCGTAGTAGTAGATGGTTGTCTACTAGCATATGCCCCATCCATCATATGCCGAACCATTCTCCCCACCTCTACCCCGAATTCAGGAGGTGAATGGCATCTGGAACAGGGATACACAATTGGCCCGTCCAAGCAGACATCATCAGATCCAATCTTCTGCCATTTAGCCATACAACCAATCTCATGGTTGGAGGTTTGTCCAATAACATCATCCTCAACAACACTAATCTCCACTAAATGCTAACATCTGGAGGTAGAATTATCAACGTCAGCAACCAACATATTTCCAACACCAACTGTATCACAATTACATGACTATTGAGGGTAACTAGTATCCTCCTCCTCAAAACTATCAGCAACATCCTCCTAAGCACTTGGAAAAGAAAAAAAGTAAGCAGAGGAGAGAGTCTTGTGGTCACACAAGGCATACCATGGTCGATGTGTCGATTTCTCCAAAGAACCTCATCCAATTTCAATAATCAACCCATAATATAATGATAAAGCAATAAACGAATAAGATGTGTATCAAAATTTATTATAATAAAAAAATATGTATTAGACAAGCAATCTGGGTGTCGAATCATAGGGAGACAAGTCGGTGTAGCATGTATATTATTTATAAATAAATAATGAATAAATAATATAAATGTATTTGTACAATAGTTACTTAATTAACCAATTAATGTTTTTATGGGTTTTATATTTTTAATAAATTAATTTTTTGTTTTTTATTTATATATATGTTTTATTTTTTTAATTTATAAGTTTTGTTTTATCTTTATAAATATTTTATTTCTATTTTTTTATATATAAGCGTATAAATAACTACATATGTTACATGCATACTATATGTGATGTATAATATAAAATATATAAAAAATATATATAATCAAAAAAATATAAATAAGTATAGTTCTTTTTGTTTTTAAAGGTTTTGAAATAGTTATAAGGTATTTAGAATAACTTATAGTAATATTAATTATATATAACTATATATAGGTATATTATTCATTATAAGGTATTATAATTATAAATATAGGTATAAATATAAAAATCTACAGAATAATTTTTTTATGTTTTTGATATTCTTCTAATGGTTTTTGTGATTTTGAGGATTTTTTTGCTAATTTTAGATATTTTTTAAGACCTAAAATATACAAAATCAGGGACTTTTTAAATGGGTTGAATGTTTTAAGGTATTAAAAATATATAATAAGTCCAAAATTCCTTAACTATTTTTTAGAGATAATATAATAAAAAGAAAATTCATAGACAAAATAAAATAATTTTTTGAATTTTAAAATATTTTTTTATAAATTTTATAAGGATTTTGAAGCTTTTTAATTTTTAATGATTTTCATTATTTATCTTTTGGGTCTAGAGGTACAAAATACAATAAGCAATTATTAATTTTTTTTGGAATTTTAAAATATGATTTTAATTTTTTTGGATTTTTAAAGATTACAGGGAATATTCGTGCTATTTTTTTTAATATATAGGAAAAGTACATAAAATATAAATCCATTTATATTATGTGAAAGAGCATGCAAGTAGGCACTTTATCCTATTTTTTGTCATAATTTTCAGAGCAAGGATGACATTTTTAGAAAATTGGAAATATATACAAAAATTAAGTGAACTTGTAGGGGTATTTTTGCCTTTAAAATAAAAGACATGGCATAATGCAAAATTACCAGAAATTTTGAACTAATATTCTAAGTTTTATATTGAATCCTAATTACAAAACCCGATAATTGTCTAACTATAAAATGCCCAGCTCGCGTGGGGGGACACGTGAGCTGAGCTTGCAAGGACCTAGATATAATATCCAATAAGTTCGAGGGTCCTTTTGCTTTTTACAAAATAATTACAACTACTGCTGAAAGATTATATATTAAATACTAATACAAAAAGAAAAGGGGCTACTTAGATGTTTACCCCACGTATGTGCAATCGTGCGACTGTTGCTTCTTCACTTGGACGCGTGGCACATTATGGGCGTACGCTGACGCTTCATCGTCGATGTCTAGGATTATATCCCAGTGGAATCCAAGATGGAGGCTCGTACTGATTGGACGTCTCCTGCTTGATCTAGAGGCTATTTTATCATCAGACGCCTCGCAAGGGTGGTGGAAGAACAGTTGAAGAACTCGCTAGTAGAGAGTTTGGATCCATTGCTGCACATATCTCTGGACACCTAGAGCACCGCCGAAGGGCTCCTAGCACTCCTTCCATCATCCCGCACCTCCCATAATCTCAAGATATGCCTGAGGGCCACTGATAGGCCCTTGGAGCTCGAAGTTCCTACAAAACAATTGGGGGATGTACTAGGTGCGATTAGCCCTCAGATAGGTCCTCTAGCTGTTATACTTGCAAGGGAAGAATGGAGTAGTTCTGGTGAAGTAGCTGGGCTATTATTGATGAATGTGGAGTGTGAAATGTAGTCAGATCGAGGATGTTCGACGAAGGGGTGATGGAGGACCTCAGTGGACCAGATCGAAGATCGATCTAGGTGGCTGGTGAGTGGGAAACGGTAAAGAAGTGGAGGGGGCTAAGTAGTGGGTTGGCTTGTGAGGTCGGAACAAGTATGTAATGATGAAGAATAGAGGACAGCCCTCGAGAGCCCCATAAAGTTTTGCTGAACTAAATCTACCCTAAAATCGTATATAAAATGCGAAATAACGTAAGGAATCGGAAGGCAAGAAGGAAAAGTACCAAGAAAACGGGAAAGGTATCCAACTTGGCCGGACTTGATGAATACTCATTCATCACTCTTTATTCTTTTATTTTAGCTATTTTTCTTGGCAAAATACCATGCATATAATTGTAAACACAATAAGTTACCAATAAGCATGCTTTGTGTAAATATTAATAATTAGCATGTATTTTTGTGCAAAAATAAAAGAATAAAGAAATAAAGAAAAAGAAGGAAATATTTAGAATAAATATTGAGTGACCTGAACCCAAGAGAGGGCCCAATATGGGCCTGATCGCTAAATAAAATAAGTAGAGAGAGATAGGGTCATTCAACCTTGTAAATTTCCCTTCTATATGTACATATTTTATTTTCACAAAAATAAAATTAAAAATCTGTTTATATTATCTTGTATATATTTCTAAAAATAAAATAAAAATCAGAAAAATAAAATTAAAATAAAAATAAAATAAATTCTCTCTCCACCTTATACATACCATGTATATAGGAATAATCTACCTATTTATTTCACTCTTGTAAATAATCAATAAAAATAAAATAAAAATTATTTTATACTCTAAATTTTATGTTGTAAATAAATAAAATATAAAATTAGAGTATTTATACAAAAATAAGAAAATAAAAAAACAAATATAAAATACATTGGTATTTTATACCTATATAGAGTATAATATACTGTATATACCTTAATTTATTTTTCAAAAAAATAAATAAAAATCACTAAAAAATGGTTCGAAAATAAATAAACATTTTTCATTTTGTAAATATTTTAAAATAAAATCATTTTTATTTTAAATTTAATTTATAAATAATTTTGACCCTGCTTAATTCTGATTGGTCCAGGGGGATTGTTGACCTCCAGGCAACTCCCCCTCCCGGATCCTCTCTTCGCCCGAACCCGGTTTGAGCCCCACTTCTCAAAATTTTCTTGATCAGGTTCCTCTATCTTTTGCCCTGATTTCACTGCCTGCCTCTTCCCCATGGATCAGCCACCCTCGCGGATCCCTAGGGAGTGTCGGATCTGCATCAGTTCGCGTGCATGTGCCCGTTCTTCATCGTCACCTGGGACCTACTATAAAATGTTCATTTTGATCCCCAGCTCAGTAGCTCGCGCGGCAAGCCCCCATTCTACCATAAAGGCCTTCCCCTCGGTGACAGCGTTCGGAAGCACCCCTTGGTGGCCGGATTAAGTGGCTGTAGCCGAAGCTCTACGTATGTGGCGAGAACACCACCGCGTTCGAGCCTCCCCGCCTGTTGTAGCGTGGTCGGGCGAAGACCTCCATCGACCTCATCTCCTGGAGCTCAGGATCGATCTTAGACCCTCAGGTATACCTCTAGTCGACCCTAGTTCCGCTTATCTTTGAATCTTTCATCGGACCTCCACCGGCTCTGACCCAGTGGTCGGAGCTCCTTCAGCCATCCTTCGACGTTCAGATCATTTCCCCTATCCACTGTCATCATCCTTCCGCAGCCTGATATTCCTGATCTTGGCTATCCGAGCCAAGATTGGGCTAGGTTCCATCCCTCGCCTTCGCTGGAACCTCCCTTCGACGTTCCCCGTCGCTTCCCGTAGCTTTTAATCAAATAACCATCGCTGGAGCCAACCTCCGAGCAGGAGCTTTCACCTCGCAGGTCGTGTTGCGCGTGGAGACCCCCATATCTCCTTTAGCCACCTTCGCCGGAGCCATCCCAGGTCGCAGCCACTTTCATAGAGATCTAACCGGTGGATGTTCCATCAACCACCACCACCCGACGCGGAGGAGCGTCGTGAGGAAGCCACAACAGCCTCAACAGTATCAGTCTCAGCCCCCTTATCTCTCTTACCAGCAGCAGCAGGCTCACTACCAGAGAGGCAACCCGTCAGGTTCTCATGGGCCCGCCTATGAGAACCCCACTTTAGACGACCTATCCCGTCTCATCACCGAGCAGCAGACCACTTTCCGACGGGAGATGGCTGAGTTCAGATAGGAGATGAGAGAGATTGTGAAGGGGAAGGCTACCATTCCTGCCCAGATCGAGCCCAATCTGAACAACCTTAAGAGGAAGTCTGAGCAGGTAGATTTCACAGAGGTTACCTCTCCTAGTGATTCCCTTGGTGATATTATTGCATATATGTTTGATGCTGATTTTGTCACACTTAGGAGCGGTAGGATGCCAGCAAGCGGCGCCTCATCTGAGCGACGACCCCACGCAGCTTCAGGAGCGCCAGACGAGGAGGAGAGCGGTGCTGATGTCGCTCATGATCATGAGATGACGGTGGTGCTGACGCCACCAAGGACGTTGTTCCAACCGACGGTACTGATGCCGTCGCTTCACCAGATGGAGGAGGTGGTACTGATGACACCATTGTTGCTGAGCCAGAGTGCGGTACTGACGCCGCGAGTCCAGATGCCATGGGTGGTACTGAGGCCACCAATTATTCTCCTGTTGCTTTTTCATTCAGTTCATGTACCTCAGGACGATTCTGTGAATAAAGGAAAGGGCTTATTATTTGCAGATCCATCTTTGTTGATTGATGATTTGTGTATGGATTCTACTTCGCCGCAGCATCATAGACCTGATCCTAGTCCTTCATCTGAGAAGGACCCAACCGTCCCCTTTCCTCAAGCACTCCGCTTGGCTAAGGGGACCAAAGAAAATCCAAAAAGATCGCACCTGCTAGAGTTCAGCCAGCAAATGATGGACAAATTTCACATACAACTGACTCTACAGGAGTCCTTGGAGCACATCCTTCTCTTCCATAGGAACCTCAGAGATAGGACTACCATTCGGAGAAAGAGGAGGAACCACCAGTCAGAGATCCATGTTCTCACTCGCGCCACTTGCTTCTCCATCCAGAACCATCTGCCAACCAAGAGGCCAGATGCAGGAGCCCCTTATGTCAGATTCCATATTCATGAGCAGAGGTTCGACCATACTCTATTAGACATCGGTTCGTCGATCAACCTACTTCCGACAACATTGCTCGACCGATTCGAGTTGGGCCCTCTATGACAGAGTAGGATGGTCCTTCAGTTTGCTGGTCGATCTGTTAAGAGGCCAAAGGGGTTGCTGAAGGATGTTGTCGTCATGATTTAGGGCCTGAAATTCCCTGTGGACTTCGTTGTGTTGGACATGGAGATCCCTGAGTCCATGATCGATACCCCCATCATTTTAGGACGCCCGTTCTTGGCCATGGCCAAGGCAGTGTCCGATCATGATAGCGGGAAGGTATACTTTCACGTCGAGGGAGAAAGTATACAAATAGAGACGATCGAGGAGACTAGAGCCATAGATTCAGCTTGCTCGGACCCGCGTACAGATTCAGAGCAGATGACAGAGGCAGAGCGAGACATCCACCAGGATTGTGATTTTGTGATCACAGATGATGAGGTAGTTTGGGCAGACCCAGTTTCACGAGCCATCCTCTCACCTTCAGATCCCGTTGATGCGCAGATTCCAGTAGAGGAGAGCTTGGAGAGCACATTCCTGGTACAGGGTACATTTCAGGCAGCAGAGCCTGTTTCCGATCGCGAGGCAGTTGATTTTTGTGATACTGATTCAGATCCCTCAGAGTCAGATATTGATTGGGCAGAGTTCGATGAATTGATACCGTATCTGACTTCCCAGAGCCAGCATCTAGGGTGGAGGCTAATCCCATGCAGAGCACAGACACACCAACATAGCAACCTTCACCAGATTCAGAGTTTCAGCGAGATTTCTCATTCTCCCATGCAAATTTGGTCGCATTCACTCAGACTTTTCAAAGGCCAGATCCGCCAGCACCCAGTTGTCCAGAGCTGAAACCCTTGCAGTCATCGCTGAAGTATAGGTTCCTTGTGGGTGAGCATGAGATGCACCCAGTCATTATCTCAGCGGATATGACTGGAGAGCAAGAATCCCTTCTGATGGGGGTTCTTGAAAAGAACCGCAAGGCGATAGGATGGAGCGTAACCGATCTCCAGGGGATAAGTCCAGCCCTGTGCTCCCACCATATCTACCTCGAAGAGGACGCAAAGCCATTGCGTGAGTTCTAGCGGTGACTGAACCCGAACCTTCGAGAGGTTGTCATGAAGGAGATCTCGAAATGGTGGAGCGCCGATTTTATCTACCCCATCTTCGACTCCAAGTGGGTCAGTCTATTGCATGTGGTGCCCAAGAAGACGGGCATCACCACAGTTGTTAGTGAGTCTGGAGAGGAGATCGCTACCCGGGTACCCACTTCTTGGAGGGTCTGTGCAGACTACAGACAATTGAATCATGCCACCAAGAAGGATCCTTTCCTGCTGCCTTTTCTTGATCAGATTATAGAGAGGCTAGCAGGGAAGAGTCACTATTGCTTTTTGGACAGATACTCTGGATATAATCTGGTGGCCATTGCGCCCGAAGACCAGGACAAGACTACATTCACCTGTCCGTTTGGGACATATGCTTTCAGACGGATGCCCTTTGGTCTATGTAACGCCCCGACAACATTCCAAAGGTGCATGTTGTCCATCTTTTCAGACATGGTGGGAGAGTGCTTGGAGGTCTTCATGGGCAACTTTTCGGTCTATGGCAATGGGTTTGATGCTTGTCTTGACTGCCTAGACCGCATCCTTAAGCGATGCATTGAGTTCCATCTTGTGCTTTCATGAGAGAAGAGAGTCACTTCATGGTGACTCAAGGGATGGTGCTTGGCCATATCATCTTCAACAGGAAGCATGGAGGTTTATTCAGCCAAGGTGGATATCATTAGGAAACTCAGTCCACTGTCCAACTTGCGACAATTACGGTCTTTTCTGGGGCACGTCGGTTTCTACCGACGATTCATTCATGATTTCAACAGGATTGCCCGGTCGTTGATTGATTTGCTGATGAAAGACACCGAGTTCATTGTGGATGATAAGTGTCTAGCGTCATTTGAGACTCTCAAGAGTCTAGTTGTTGAGGCTCCTATCCTCCAGCCGCCTGATTGGTCTCTCCCATTCGAGATCATGACGGATGCCTTCGATTTTGCCGTAGGGGTCGTGCTGGGACAGAGGAGGGATGCAGCACCATTTGCCATACACTACGATAGCCGGACTTTGGATGCCGCTCAGCGGAACTACACCGTCACTGAGAAGGAGATGCTAGCCATAGTGTTCGCCCTAGATAAGTTCAGATCGTACATCATTGGATCTAAGGTGACCATTTTTACAGATCATATCGCCATCAGGTACCTCATGGCAAAAAGGATGCCAAAGCTAGATTGACCAGATGGATCCTTCTACTACAGGAGTTTGATATTGAGATTAAGGACAAGCCTAGAGTCAAGAATGTGGTGGTGGATCATCTCTCCCGATTGGAGTTTCTTGAGGATTCTGAGCAGATTGAGCCTATTTCAGAGATCTTCTCAGATGAGGCGATCCTTGCTATCGCCTCTCTCCCGTGGTACGCTGACAGTGTGAACTATCTTGTTGCCAAGAAAGTTCCACAAGGTTGGCCCATGCAGCGACTTGAGACCTTCCTCATGAAGGCCAAGTTCTACCATTAGGAGGATCCCGTCCTTTATCATGAAGGAGGGGATAGCGTCTGGCGTCGGTGCATTCTTCAGGAGGAGAACCATAGCTTCCTCACTTACTGCCACAAGCTTGAGGCAGGAGGACATCACTCTGGGAGGAGAACGACATAGAAAGTGCTCCAATCCGGACTATGATGGCCTACCCTCTTCAAGGATTCTGATGATTTGTGAAGTGGTGTACCGACTGCCAGAGGATGGGCACTTGTGGACAACATAATATGATGTCGATGCAACCCATTCACTTCTCTGAGATTTTTGACGCATGGGGCATCGATTTCATGGGTCCATTCCCTAAGAGTCAGGGATTCGAGTACATTCTGTTGGCCGTGGAATATGTTAGTCGTTGGGTTGAGGCCATCCCCGCCTGAACCGCAAATGCTAGGACTGTATGCTGATTTTTTAGGAAGAATATCATTTCAAGATTCGGAGTGCCTAGAGTTTTGATATCTGACGGGGGGTCTCATTTTGTCAACGACAAGGTAAAGGCCCTTGCTAGCGAGTTCAGCATAGACAATTGAGTAGCCACACCGTATCATCCTCAGACCAATGGTCTTGCTGAAGTGTCGAACTGGGAGATTAAGACTATTCTGCAGAAGGTCGTCCGCCCGGACCGAAAGGATTGGTCACAGCTTTTGGACTCGATCTTGTGGGCATATCGTGCGTCCTTCAAGACGCCTTTGGGAACATCTCCCTTTCGCCTCGTTTATGGAAAGCCCTACCATTTACCTGTTGAGCTGAGACATAGGTCACTTTGGGCAGTCATTGATATACTTTTGTATCCAGTGAGTGTCGGAGATCAGAGGAGGGCAGAGTTGGCAGCCCTGGAGGAGCTTAGAGATGCAACCTTTTCGAGCAGCCTTCAATATAAGGAGAGAGTGAAGGAGTGGCATGATTCTCATATCAGCCACAAGCAGATTGAGCCAGTACAAAGAGTATGGTTGTTCGATGCCAGGCTACGATTATTTCCAGTGAAGTTGCAGAGCAAATGGAAGAGACCCTATCTGGTCCAAAAGGTACACGATAATGGAAGCATCGACATATCCGAGTTGTCATATGAGTCTACCTTTCGAGTTAACGGGCAGCGGCTCAAACCATATCTAGATCATGAGCCACTGATCGTTGACGTTGCCCCTATTCATTTTGCGTGAGATGTGGTCTCTTGACTCACATCTATTGCATCTCACGCCTTATTATCACTGTTCTCCCGCCTTGTATAGATCCAGATGTCCATATCACACTATTCTTCAGTCCAACACCCCATTTGCATCTTTAATTATGCTATACGCAGGGTGTACTTTACCCTATGTATGGGGGGTGAGACTTTTGATTTTCTTTTGATTCTTTTCTATCTTTGTTTTTCTGCCGATACTTAGGGATATTTTACCCTAAGTATAGGGGAGGTAGACCCTATACATTCTCTCACTCGGATTTCTCTTTGTGTACAACCTGCTATACTTAGGATTACTTGATCCTAAGTATAGGGGGAAACCCTGAGATCTTTTCATTTCTCTTCTTTCATTCATCTTGATTCACTATGAGGACATCGTTCGAGCTAAGTATAGGGGGTGCCGTATATATTCCATATATACTTTAGCCATAACTCGTACTTTGTGTGAGTGTGTTAATAAATAAAATGGCTAAAATCCTTAAAATTCTATACAAATTAAAAAATTTTCTTGTACATAAAACTCTTTATTGCACATACAAAGCTATTTATACAATTATTTGTGTAAAAATGTTTTGTGTAAAGATTTTGTAAATATTTTCATATCAAAATTATGTATATAGTACAAAATATTTGTGAAATGTTTGAAAAACAAAAAGTTTGCAAAAACCCTTGTGTAAATGTGTGTAAATATTTTGCAAAACTCCTGCATTCATGCATACATCCATGTTTTCAAACATTTTCAAAAATTTTGCATACTTCCAAAAATCTTCAAAAATTGCATTTTTGTAAATATTTGTACAATTTTTCTTGAATCATAGTTGACATTTAAACTAGCCTGGAATTAAATTGAAAAATGGAGCTTGGTTAAGATCTTAATCCACCTAATTCCAAGAGGAACCTTATAGGTCCATGGTGACTTAATTCTTTGAGTCAACTAGTCTATGATCATATGTCATCTTGATGAGACTAAGTAGAACACTTAACAACACATGCATGACTCTCACAGACAATGGCTTTACTTGGACTAGCACTTTACACCTAGCTCTCCACGGATGAGGTGGTGAGGAGGCAGTCTTCTTTGACTTGGGGTAGCATATGAGGGTAGTACTTCTAGGCGGAACCTCTCTACTTCTTATAGTGAAGGAAGTGCGTCTCAACTTGGTCTGGTAGCAGTGAGGTCTAACGACAGGAGTTGTGGGTTGCAATAAAGCTTTAAAAGAGGGATAGTCTACTGGCTCAAGAGGAAAAACTCCTTATGTATATATGATGCACCATGTAGATATGTTGTACATATGCACATCAAAAAAAATGTGCAAAAAGAAAAGAACTCCAAAAAAAGTGGTGGGTCTGATAGAAAATAAAATACCCACCGGAGTGTATATAGTCAAATAAAAGCAAAGCTTATGTTACCCATTCCCATCTCATGAAGCTTGCAGCAGGGAGACTTAGCTACACTAGTTGAGCTCCCTAGGATACATGGCTACACTGGCCAAGGTCCATTCTCTTCTTCTTCCGCTTCTTGAGCCGGTTGAACTTGAACTTGGAAGGGAATACCCCGCTCCTCGAGGAAAGAGCTTCCAGACTAGGGTATTAGAGTTACCTTGCTGAGGGGGGTTGTCACTTTGCCATTTCCGAGGTGGGGAACTACTATCACTTACACCGTACAAGAAAATATTCATGGTCATCAGAGTTTGTGTATCTAGGCTTGTTCTGATCTGGATTGTTGAGGAGTCTTGACTATAGATTAGTGGAGCTTAGAGGCTGTTGAGTTTTAAACATAAGTCCAGATAAGGTTCTGATAAATTAATAATCCAAAGATCTGACTGAGCTCCATACTTCAATTTAATGAAGACAAGTTTAATAATCAACATTGATTCACCTTCTTTTTCTTCTTCTTCTTTTCCTTTTTCTTTTTCACTTCTTTTTCAAATAAGTGTTTACTAAGGGACTAACAAAAGTAAAGTATAGGGGGGTGATGAATACTCATTCATCACTCTTTATTCTTTTATTTTAGCTATTTTTCTTGGCAAAATTTCATGCATATAATTGTAAATACAATAAGTTACCAACAAGCATGCTTTGTGTAAGTATTAATAATTAGCATGTATTTGTGCAAAAATAAAAGAATAAAGAAATAAAGAAAAAGAAGGAAATATTTAGAATAAATATTGAGTAACCTGAACCCAAGAGAAGGCCCAATATGGGCATGATCGCCAAATAAAATAAGTAGAGAGAGATAGGGTCATCCAACCTTGTAGATATCCCTTCTATATGTACATATTTTATTTTCACAAAAATAAAATAAAATGTGTTTATATTATCTTGTATATATTTCTAAAAATTAAATAAAAATCAGAAAAATAAAATTTAAATAAAAACAAAATAAATTCTCTCTCCACCTTGTGCATACCATGTATATAGTAATAATCTACCTATTTATTTCACTCTTGTAAATAATCAATAAAAATAAAATAAAAATTATTTTATACTCTAAATTTTATGTTGTAAATAAATAAAATATAAAATTAGAGTATTTGTATAAAAATAAGAAATTAAAAATAAAAATATAAAATATATTGGTATTTTATACATGTATATAGTATAATATACTTTATATACCTTAATTTATTTTTTTAAAAAAATAAAAAAATATCACTAAAAAATAGTTTGAAAATAAATAAATATTTTTCATTTTGTAAATATTTTAAAATAAAATCGTTTTCGATTTTTAATTTAATTTATAAATAATTTTGACCCTACTTAATTCTGATTGGTCCACGGGGGATTGTTGACCTCTGGTCAACTCCCCCTCCCGGATCCTCTCTTCGCCAGAACCCGGTTTGAGCCCTACTTCTCAAAATTTTCTTGATCAGGTTCCTCAATCTTTCGCCCCAATTCCACCGCCCGCCTCTTCCCCATGGATCTGTCACCCTCGCGGATCCCTAGGGAGTGTCGGATCTGCATCAGTTCGCGTGCCCGTGCCCGTTCTTTGTCATCACCTGGGACGTGCTATAAAATGTTCATTTCGATCCCCAGCTCAGTAGCTCGCACCGCAAGCCCTCATTCTACCCTAAAGACCTTCCCCTCGGTGACAGCGTTCGGAAGCACCCCTTGGTGGCTGGATTGAGTGGTTGTAGCCGAAGCTCAACGTACGTGGCCGGAACTCCGCTGCAATCGAGCCTCCCTGCCTGCCGCAGCGTGGTAGAGGCGAAGACCTCCATTGACCTCATCTCATGGAGCTCAGGATCGATCTTAGACCCTTAGGTATACCTCTAGTCGACCCTAGTTCCAATTATCTTCGAATCTTTCATCGGACCTCTGCCGGCTCCGACACAGTGGTCGGAGCTCCATCAGCCATCCTTCGCCATTCAGATCGTTTCCTCTATCCATTGTCATCATCCTTCTGCAGCCTGATCATCCTGATCTTGGCTATCCGAGCCAAGATTGGGCTGGGTTCCATCCCTCGCCTTCGCCGGAACCTCCCTTCACCGTTCCCCGTCGCTTCCCGTAGCTTTTAATCAAATAACCATCGCCGGATCCAACCTCCGAGCAGGAGCTTTCAAACCGCAGGTCACATTGTGCGTGGAGATCCCCAGATCGCCTTCAGCCACCTTCATCGGAGCCATCCCAGGTTGCAGCCACCTTTATGGAGATCTGACCGATGGATGTTCCATCAGCCGCCACCACCCGACATGGAATAGCGTCGCGAGTCGAGCCACCAGTTCTCGATCATCAACCGCTCAGCGTGCCACCAGTTTTCCGGCGAACTTTGTCAGGGAGGTGTTCATCCAAGACCCTCCTCCACCATCGGATTGACACCACCCACTAGATAGCATCTAGACCGTCCGTTGCCTGCTCGTGTCAGGCCGTTAGATCTGACATCTAACAGCCCCGTACCCCCACGTGCGTCCTTTCAGTAGAGCTGTTAGATTCACTAGGTGCCGTCGCCATCACTGCTCGTCGCGTGCCATTCACCGCCTGCCACCTGTCACCAACGTGAGTCGCACGCCCAGCCTAGGTAAATTGCTCCCTTTTCCCTGCAGTTTCTTTATGTTTTTATTTAGTCTGTAAAAAAATTAGCACTGTGGACTATTTTGCATATTAGTACCTGTTGTTTTCATTATTTACATTTTAGTCCTCCTTGTATGGTTGCACGTGCATCTTCATGTGTCTTTCTGGAACAATTGCATGTATGCCCTCAGGTTTAATGAGTGTTATGTTTTGATGATATAGTTTCAATTGTTTGCACTTATACCCCTGTGCGTGGTTTTCTGGACATGTACTAAATTTGTGGATAAATTGTAGTAGGACATCAGGACTTTTTATACATGTTAATCTTTAGTCCCTGAAACTTGTTTTCTTTGCAACTAGGTCTCTGTGTGCTGTATGGTTTTGATTGGTTGAAATAAATATCAAATCTCGTCCACATTTCATGAAATTTGGATACGTGGCTCCTGCCACTGTGTAAATATTTCCGTGAATTTTTAGGCCCTTTTTGTTTTCATTTTCTAAGTTTAAAAATTCAAAAACCTCTGACTTTACTTCTGTCTAATTTGAAAAATCAACTAAAAATATTAAAAGCCCTCTAAAAATTTCAAAAAAATTACTTTGTGTTTGCTTTGTTGTGTTGTTAATTTAATACAATTTTTTTTGTATTTGGATTTATAAAAAACCTAAAAATTGAAAAACACTAGTAAACTTATAAAAATCATTAAAAATTCTTGAAAAATAAAAAAAATAACATTTCAATTTCTTTAGTTAACTTTAATTTCTACTTTACAATAAAATTGTTGCTGGGATTTTATAGGCTATTTGGATATTTTTAAATATCCATTAGATTCTGGCTGTACAGTAGCTTGCATTTTTGACCTTATTTCATTTTTATAAAATTAACTAAAAATCAGAAAATATAAGAAAAATATCAAAAATACTTGAATATTTGCAAAATTCAAAATTATTTTTATTTCAATTTTCTGGTCTGTTTTGATGTGTTAAATATTTGTTGGTTTGTGACTTTTTTGCCTTCTTTTACATTTTTTCTTAAATTAAAAATCACAAAAAAAATTAAAAATATAAAAATCCACCAAAAATATTTTTTTTGAGTCCCGACTACTTGTAGCTTTTCTCAATTCGTGCTCCTTGTGTTCGACCCTGGTAGTTAAACCAAGTAAAATAAAATAGCAAGACCGCTATTTGTTTGACTTGTTTGATTCATTTGTTTTGGTGGTCTTTATTTTCTTGATTGAGACCTGCCCGAGAGGTTGAGGTTGCAACGACCATTGATACCTTCTTGCCTTAGTTGCTCGAGACGCTCATCAAGAGCCCAAGAGATGAACCTCACAGTGGAGAGCTCACTGGAGATGCTGGGAACTGCTTCCTACGCTGCCCTCCTTTCTACAAATCGGCGTAGCAAGGCTCTTATCACAAGCCTCGTTCCTTATAGCACAATTTGAGGGTCTAAATCGAAGAAATAAGGGAACCCCTCAAGATGGTAAAATGGAGAAACTATATACATGGGTGAGTTGACCGAGGGTTTTCATGTGAATCAAGGGTTGTACGATGAAGAAGAAGGGTCCACGTGATGGGTCGATGTGCTGAGAAGACTGTTTATCATGAAATAGAAGTGCCTCGAGCAATGGGTCATGCGGGTAAAGATCAAGAAAAAAGCATGGTCCGCAATTTGATAGGGGTTCGAGTGAGGTCTGAAGAGTTGACCAAGAGTCAACGACTGGATGGCTCCCATTGGTCCAACTAGATCACTAGAAGACAAAATAGATTGGTAATTGATAAATAATTAAAAATAAAATAATAAATGAATTAACTAATTAAATAAAGTTTATAATATAAAAATTATTTAATATTTTATTTAGTTTTTATTATGATTTTTATTTATTTTTACAAGCTAGTTTATTATAGGTTTCTTTTACAAGTATAATTATAGGTATATTGATCTATGCTTTGAATATTTTATTTTTTCTATTTTAAATTTTACTATTATATATATGTATAACTTTATTAAATCTACTTAAATATATTTTTTAATTTTTGTTATATTATGTGCACAGTTAATTAAATATGTTTATTTATTATCTAATTATATGTATTTGGTATTCATCTATGTATTTTAGATGTATTATTTATTTTTATTTTATTTTGATGGCTTTACTTCATTTTAATTGTGTACATATAATATAAAAAATATTTATAAAATTATAAAAATATAAAATTGTGAAATGTAGAGAATAAATAAAATTAATATTTTATTCAGGTATATTTTACAATAGGGGTCCAGAACCTAACTTTTGCATCTTAAATCCAAATTAAATGAAGCCGCCTTCATTAAATGACTAATAAAAAGTTATATACAACTATATTGATTTTTTATGAATTTTGAGTTCATATGGAGAAGATACAAGTCAGCGATGTTTGGATTTTGAATTTTCATTCTGAGTGTAGAGAGTACAATATGCATTATTTTTACGTGAAATAAATTTTGTATTTTTCTTTTCTAAAATATGCATTATTTTTATGTGAAATAAATTTTGTATTTTTCTATGTATTTTTATTAATAACTTTCATGTAAAATGTTTATTGATTTGAAGCATGAATAATAAATAATAAAGTATGTCACAAACTAATTTATTGGACATTTATGAATTAGGGTTTCTTGTATTATTGGCTCTTATCTCCCCCTACTTTATTCCTTGTCAACTAGTCATCATGATGCCTAGGTCTCGGGGTTTAAGGTCATTCAATATCTTTGGCATTTCATTTATTTTTCTTTTCTTTTATTTATTCTTTTATTTTATCTTTAAATATTGTCTTTAATACATTATTTACACAATAAATAGAATGTGTTATTTCATGTAATGTAATGTTATTATATGCATTTAGCTACGGTTTAAAGGCCAAAATAGAAGAATAAAGGTGATGAAATGGAGATTCATTACCCCCTATACTTGTCTTTGCTAGTCCTTAGCAAATACTTATGCTTATAAATGCAGAAAAGAAAATAAAAAAAAAGAAAATAGAGAAAAGAAAAAGAAAGAACTTGGATTGATTTTAACATTTAAACTTGTCTTCATAAAATCAAAGTTTGGAGTTCAGTCGGACCTTTAGAAGTTAAGTTTGGTCGGAACCTTATAGGAAACATATTTGAAACACATCAACCTCTAAGTCCCACAAGACCATGCCCAAGTCTCCTCAAAAGCCAGGTCTGAAGAAGTCGATGTCATACGCAGTCCCTTATGACTATAAGTCTATCTTGTACAGTGTTAGTGATATGTAGCTCCTCTCGGTTGAAGCTGTAAAAGTCAGTCTTCTCCAACATGATGACCCTAATTCCCCAATCCAGCAACTCTTTCCATAAGAAGTAGGGTATTCCCTTCGAAGTTCAAGTGCAAGCGGCTCAAGAAGAGAAGGTAGAGAAGAGAATGGATGGTAGCTAGTGTTGCTACCTATCATAGGATGCTTGACCAATGTAGACAAGTCATCCGACTACAGGCTCACATACATATTAACTGTTAAGCTCAAGCTTGCTTATTTGATTACATACTCCGATGGTTATTGATTTTTCTTTGATTTTTGCCTGTATTTTCTTTTTTGAGTTTTTTTATACTTTGTACAGCAACATTTACATAACGACTTGTTCCTCTTGAGCTAGTAGACTATCACTCTTTTGAAGCATTATTGCTACCCACAACTTCTGTCATTAGACCTCTTCGCTACTGGATCGGGTTAGGGTACAACAACCACAAATGTGTGACTTCTTATGTTTTCGTTGGATTGTGTCTCATGTCGGTAAATCCAGCCCTCTACCACTTAAACTGAGTTGAGCAAAGTGTAAGGTGCAGGTGTGTAAGTTAGGTCACTATCAACAAGAGTCATGCGTGTGTTCTGAAATATTCTACATTGGCAGTCAAGGCGACATATTACTGTCTCGTGGTCTCAAAGAATTAAGTCTAATAGATCTAAAGTATCTCCATTCATGTTCTATAAAGGTTTCTGTGATTAAGTAGATTAAGGTTCAATCAAGCTCCAATCTTCAGATTTTATTTAGACTAGTTCAATTATCAACATCAATCCCGAAAAATGCAAATGTTATGCATAATGCAAGGAAAATATTTTTGTGATGCAACTTTCTTATTTTGAATTTTTTATGGATTTTTGAAAAGTTTTACAATATTTTATGCAAGTTTTTGAAAAAATTTTGCAAATTTTCATAGATTTTTAATTTTGCAAATTTTTAATGATTTTTCAAAAAACAAAAAGAAATTTGTGCAGGTATTTACAGGGAGTGCATCTTTGTTATTTACAGGTTATTTACAAGTTTTATTTATAGGGTTTATAACAAAATTTCTACAATTCTCAAAATAATTTGGAAAAAAATTGAAAGTATTTTGAAAACTTTTATTTACCAAATAATTTTTACAAACATTTACAAAATTTGAAAATTATTTTGCAAAGATTTTTCAAACAATATATATAGATTTTTCAACTATTTTTGCAACATTTTCCAAATCATTTGCAAAATAGATTTTCTCAATATTTTCTTGATCAAGTTCCTCCATCTTTCGCCCTGATTCCATCGCCCGCCTCTTCCCCGTGGATTAGCCACCCTCGTGGATCCCTAGGGAGTGTCGGATCTACATTGGTTCGCGTTCCTGTGTCTGTTCTTCATTACCTGGGACCTGCTATAAAATGTTCATTTCGATCCTCAGCTCAGAAGCTCGCGTCGCAAGCCCTCATTCTACCCTAAAGACCTTCCTCTCAGTGACAACATTCAGAAGCACCCCTTGGTGGCCGAATTGAGTGGTTGTAGCTGAAGCTCGATGTACATGGCCGGAACTCCACCGCGTTCGAGCCTCCCCGCCTGCCGCAGCGTGGTCGAGGCGAAGTCCTCCATCGACCTCATCTCCCGGAGCTCAGGATCGATCTTAGTACCTCAGGTATACCTCTAGTCGACCCTAGTTCCGATTATCTTCGAATCTTTCATCGGACCTCCGCCGGCTCTGACCCAGCGGTCGGAGCTCCATCAGCTATCCTTCGCCATTCAGATCGTTTCCCCTATCCACTGTCATCATCCTTCCGCAGCCTGATCATCCCGATCTTGGCTATCCGAGCCAAGATTGGGATAGGTTCCATCCCTTGCCTTCGCCGGAACCTCCCTTCGCCGTTCCCCGTCGCTTCCCGTAGCTTTTAATCAAATAACCATCGTTGGATCCAACCTCTGAGCATGAGCTTTCACCACGTAGGTCGCGTTGCGCGTGGAGACCCCCATATTGACTTCAACCACCTTCTCTGGAGCCATTCCAGGTCGCAGCCACCTTCATGGAGATCTGACCGGTGGATGTTCCATCAGCCACCACCACCTGACGCGGAGGAGCGTCGCGAGTCGAGCCACCAGTTCTCGATCATCAGTCGCTCGGCCCGCCACTAGTTCTCCGATGAACTTTGCCAGGGAGGTGTTCATCCAGGACCCTCCTCCACCGTCGGATCGACAACACCCACTAGATAGCATATGGACCGTCCGTTGCCTGCTCGTGTCAGGCCGTTAGATCTGACATCTAACGGCCCTGTACCCTCCACGTGCATCCTTTCAGCAGAGCCGTTGGATTCGCCAGGTGTCGTCGTCATCACCTCTCGTCGCCAGCCATTCACCGCCCGCCACTCACCGCCCACCACCTGTCACCCACGTGAGCCGCACGCCCAACCTGGGTAAATTACTCCCTTTTCCCTTCAGTTTCTTTATGTTTTTATTTAGCCTGTAAAATAAATTAGCACTGTGGACTATTTTGCATATTAGCACCTGCTGTTTTCATTATTTGCATTTTAGTCCTCCTTGTATGATTGCACGTGCATCGTCACGTGTCTTTCTAGAACAATTACATGTATGACTTTGGGTTTAATGAGTGTTATGTTTTGATGATATAGTTTCAATTATTTGCACTTATACCCCTGTGCGTGATTTTTTTGGACATGTGCTAAATTCGTGGAGAAATTGCAGTAGGCCCCCAGGACTTTTTGTACATGTTAATCTTTAGACCCTGAAACTTGTTTTCTTTGCAACTAGGTCCCTGTGTGTTGTATGGTTTTGATTGGTTGAAACAAACATCAAATATCGCCCAAATTTCATGAAATTTGGACACGTGGCTCCTGCCACTGTGTTTAAAATTCCACGAATTTTTGGGCCCTTTTTGTTTTCATTTTCTATTTTTAAAAATTCAAAAAACCTCTGACTTTGCTTCTGTCTAATTTGAAAAATCAACTAAAAATATTAAAAACCCTCTAAAAATCCAAAAAAATAGTGTGTGTTTGTTTTGTTGTGTTGTTAATTCAGTACATTTTTTTGTATTTGGATTTATAAAAAGCCTAAAATATGAAAAACACTAATAAACTTATAAAAATCATTAAAAATTCTTAAAAAATCAAAAAAATATCATTTCATTTCTTTACTTAGCTTTTTATTTCTATTTTATAATAAAATTGTTATTGGGATTTTATAGGCTATTTGGATATTTTTAAATAGCCTTTAGATTCTGGCTGCACAGTAGTCTAGGAAACCCATATTCTCCTCCTGATGTATACACCTCCTCTAGATGTAGCCTGCACCCTCTTGGAATAGATGTGGTTCTTCCCACTAGTAGAAATTGATGTCAAACAAGAATTTGTCTCGTTTGATCTTCAGCCAGTCCGACAGAGTCACTTGGAGATGAGATAATTAACAATGTCTACATACCAAGGGAGAGATAATATAGATATGACTGCCTCATTCGGGAAGGTCTCTGTGATTGGAATTGAATTGTGCTCAGGAGGCTCTACATTAATGATTTTGGAAAGATGGCCTGCCACCACATTTTTGACACCTTGTTTTTCACGAATTTCCAAGTCAAATTCTTAGATTAGAAGGATCCAACAAATCAGACGATGCTTGGCATTCTTTTTCTCTGAAGGTACTTGATGGCAGAATGGTCAGTGCAAATAATAATCCTTGTATGATGAGATGTGATCTGAACTTCTCCAAGGCAAAATATGTCTCATTACAAATAATAATCCTTTTTCTCCATTTGCTCTTTCTCTGTCACGGTATATTTCTTCTGAGCTTCATCAAGTGTTAATCTAGCATAATGAATAGCAAATGGAATCCCATCTCGTCTTTATCCTAGGATAGCATAAATTACAAAATCAGGTGCGTCTGTCATGATCTCAAAAGGTGGAGTCCAATCACGTTGCTGCAGATCAAAGCATGTATGATAAGGTTTTTCAACTGATTAAATGCTTGGAGAACATGGTCATCCAACACAAAATATGTCTCCTTGCCTAGAAATTCTATCAACAGTCAGGCGATCTTGCTGAAGTCTTTGATAAATCATCAGTAGAAACCAACATGCTCCAAAAATGACCATACCTATTTTAGATTGGTAGGTGGTTCAAGCTTGGAAATCACTTCCACCATGGCGGGGTCCTCTTCCATGCCATGTTTAAATACAACATGACCCAGCATGATCCCTTTAGTCACCATGAAGTTGCTCTTCTCCCACGAGAGCATGAGATTCACTTCACAACACCTCCTCAAAACTCGGTCTAAATAATCAATACATTGATCAAATAAATCTCCAAAGATCGAAAAATTGTCCATGAACACCTCAAGAAAAATTCCCACAATGTTAGCAAATACGACGATCATACATCGCTGGAATGTAGCAGGGGCCTTACATAGTCCGAGCGGCATCCGTCGTAAGGTGTACATCCCAAAAAGGCATGTGAACGTGGTCTTCTCTTGATCCTCAAGTGTGATTGCAACTTGATTATATCCAGAATACCCATCCAAGAAGAAGAAATATTCCTTCATGACCAGTCTCTCAAGAATCTAGTTAATGAAGGGCAATGGGAAATGGTTCTTCTTGGTGGTGAGGTTGATACGTCTGCAATCTATACAAATTCGTCAGAATGTTGGTACTCTGGTCGGAATATCCTCTCCGTTATCTTCATTTTGAAATCAGTATTGATAGTTACATTTCAGAAGGTACTGGCAATTACAATGATAATTATATCTATGTCATTAGTAACAATGGTGATATCTGACTTCTTGGGCACTACGTGTAGGAGACTCGCCCACTTGGATTCGAAGATGGGATAAATGAATCATGCATCACGCCATTTCTGAATTTATTTCATTACAACCTCCAGGAGAGTTGGATACAGCTACATTGGAATTCACGAGATGACTTGTTGTCGTCATCCAAGTAGATGTGATGAGAGCATAAAGATGGATTAATCCCATGGAGATATAATATCATCTAGCCTATCGCCTTGCGATTTCATTCAAGAACCTCCATTAGACGAGATTCTTGGTCTTCAGTCAAATGAGCATTGATAATGACCGGGTGCATGTTCATCTCTCTAGCAAGGAAGGAATACTTCATATTAGAGGGCAAAGGTTTGAGATCTAGTGGTATGTGAGCGACTTCAGTGGTCACTTCAGTGATAATTTAGGTGCAAGCTATTTCAACTGTCGTTTGTCCACCTCTGGCAGTTCACACAGATCGATAATGAAATCTTCGTGCTCAAACGAGAGGGATTGTTCAAGTTCATCTAATGGCACATCAGTGAAAATCTCATCTTCATATACTTTGGTTAATTGGACTATGCCTTCCCGTCCTTCCTATGGGGAGAGGAAGTCGAGTGTTTCTCTATCATTAAGAAATATATTGGTGTCTCTGATCTCTAATAAAAAGTCACAGCCCTTTGAACATTCAGATTCAAACACCCTCATCTCAATACAATTATATACAACTTATGTAGGATTCGGTCTAGGAATAGTCTCTATCTGTATCGTGCTTGTGCTAGAGTGGAATGCAATCTCTCCAGTGCCATAGTCCACTACTATCTCGACCGTTCGAAGGAACGCTTGAGCAAGGATGATTGGGGTATGGAGCAGAGGTGAGGAGGTGTCCATATCCAGGACAATGTAATCCATAAGGAATTGCATCCCTTGAATAGTGACGATCACATCCTCCAACATGCCCTTCGGTCATTTGATAGATCGATCTGTGAACTGCAGGATCATCTTGGTTGGCTTGAGCGAACCTAACCCAAATTATGTGAGTAGTGATGCAGGAAAAAGGTTGATAGAAGACCCGCTGTTGATGACCGAGAAATCCGAGCAACTAAGGTGAAGAAATATAACTAAGGTCCTTGCGACCTCAGTCGCTCAAGGGTCAATCGGTCAATCAAGAACAAGTAAAGCAGACCACCAAAATAGGATAAAAATCAAATAAAGATAATAGTGGCCCTGGCTATTAGATTAGCCTGGTATAGCGACCAGGGTCGGACTCAGGGAGCACGTGATGGCCTTGCGACCTACGAAGTAGTCTAAAATGCAATAAAATAAAAGAAAGTGATTTTTTTGGTGGATTTTTAATCTCTTTAATTTTTTTTGGATTTTTAATTAATAAAAGAAATAAGAAAATCAATAAACAAGCAACTACAAACAATTATTTAACTACTCAAAAATCATCCAAAAATTCAAACAAAAATGTTTTTATGTTTTTTTAATTTTTTATCTTTTTGGTTAATTTTTTTGGTGATTTTTTGATTTTTATTGAATTTTCTAAAAATCAAACAAGACAAGAAAAGAGAGGTACTGTCCAGTCAGAATTGGAGGACCAAAATAAAATGGATAATGGTCTATCAAGGTCTGAAGGTAATTGTCCAGTTTAGTAGAAACTACAAGGAAAATTTAGGCACCGGAATTATTAATTTTTTATTTTTCTTTTAATTATTAGAATTTTTATGGGTTTTATCGGGTTTTGTAATTTTTATAGGTTTTATAAATTTAAAAATGACCAAAATTGGTCAGAAAATCAAACAGCACAAAACAAAAACTATATAATTGTTTTGTAATTTTTAAAGGTGTTTTAATATTTTTTTGTGTTTTTTAAAGCTAGACAGTAAAGAAAATGTGTGTTTTTGAATTTTCAAAAATATCAAAAATAATAAAAAATGTCTCCAAAATTTAGAGAAAATTATACACCATGGCAGGAGCCATATGTCCAATTTTCATCAAATTCGGAGTTAGTTTGCTATTTTATTAAAAATAAAAACAAGGGTACAGTGCATAGGGACCTGTACGCAATTAAGAAAAGTTCCAAGGGGTCCGGTGCAAATTCTCCAAGGACTCACGTGCAAAGCTCGTGACCTGAGCACTCAGGGACCAAATTGCAAGAAAACTTAAGTCCCTAGACTAAATAGTAACACGTACTAAAAGTCCAGGGGCTCAAGTGTAAATTTCCCACGGTATATAGCACAAGCACAAATAAAACATTCACAGGGGCATTTCTGCAATTACTAAAAACTTAATCTCATTCATGAACCCCCTGAAACATAAAGCCCATACATGCAAATAACCCACAAAAGCGCGTGTCGAAGCACGTGTTCCACTACATACAGGGGTATAAAGGCAATTACAAGAAATGACAGGGTCCTCTATGCAAATTACCAAACTAAAATAAACTTTCTAAAATATTTACAGGACTAAAGATTAACAACGAAAAATCTAAGGGCCTAAGAGATATTTACCCTTTATTAAGTCGACGGTCAGATGGGCGCCACGTGTGAGATCCAATGGTCGGGGGAGGGTGGCGCCCAGCAAAGGACTCCTCAGCGCCTATCCAATGGCTGGGGACGTACCACATGTAGATCTGACGGTCGAGGGGCACTGGGTCACCTTCGCTGGATGGAGGGCTGAGAGGAGGCCACGTGGAGATCCAACGGTGGCTGCTGGCTTCCTCTTAACCCTGATCGGACGGTCCGAAAATGATCTGGAGCTGGGAGGAAATCAGACGGTCGGGGAGGATGCTCGATGAACTGGACGCCGGCGAGTTTTGTCGGGCTCGTGTGGGCGCTGGAGACCTTCCTCGCGGGCTTCTAGTGATCGGAGAAGGTACGCCTTGGCCTCCCGCGTCTGATGGTCCTCTCCAATGGCACAGCGGAGCTCTGGGGAGCTCAGGCGGCGTTGGCGGAGGCGGAGCTGCTGCTCGAATGAACGAAGCCCTCAGATGGGCTCCTCCGGACCTGCAATGCTACGCAACAGACTCCTGGGTCGAGGGCAAAGTGCCTCGACCCGGTTAGGGGTGGTGCAGGTGAACGGTGCGTCGGAATGAAGGGGCTCCGGCGAAGCGACGGTGGAGGAGTCCCAATCCCAGTTCCTGTGCGAACTGGGTTGGATGAGTGGGTGGAGAATGTGCGCGGAGGAAGGGCGGAGATGATGGGCGACTCCGATGATCGGGACGAAGGCGAGGGTGGTCGGAATCAACGATGGTCGGTGACGGGTCGATTTGGGCGAAATGTAAAATTAGGGAAATGGAGAAGGAAAGAAGGCTACCTACAGGATGTTGTCGACTGTGGAAGAGCTGGGGATACTCCAAGTCCTCTCGAGGGCCGTCGGTGCCCGAGGCTCGAGCACCACCTCCAGGCGGCGCACGGCGGCGCAAAGACGCCGGATCAGTGGTCTGGTCTCTCCCTCCTCGTTGCGACACGGCCAACTGCATGCTGTCACTCCTGCGAAGGCTATGGAGGTCCTAGGGTGAAGAGAGATGAGCCAAAGATGACAAAAAATGGAGGCGGAGCTCAGGCTATATACGAGTGCAGGTCCGAGAAGAAGAGGTCGGGCAGGGTTCCACGAAGCGCGGATCCCAACGCGGATGAGCGGGCGTGGATCTCGGATGCACGAGGAAGAAGGAGAGCTCGTGATTTGCGGGTACGGGCGTCGGATCGAGTCGGGAAAAAGTCGATATATCGGGCCGCGGGCTCGGATCCGGGGCTCAGTGGTCCTGGGGGGGAGTTGACCGGGGGGGTCAACGACCCCCGTGGACCAATCAGGGATGACCATGTCAGAAATGTTTAGAAATTCAAAAAGAAATAATAAATGGTCGAATTATTAAAAACTCAAAACATGAAAAATGTTTGTTTTAATTTTTTCTATTTTTTATGGTTTTTAATTATTTTTTTGAAATAAAAATAAGGTATTTACACTATAGTGCTATATATAGGTATATACACATTATTGATTTTTAATTTTTGATTTTTTATTAATTATTTTTGTACAATTTTATTCCCATTTTATATTTTATTTATTTATAGCATAAAATTAGGAATATTTTGATGTTTTTATTTTATTTTTATTATTTATTTACAAGGGTAAAATAAATAGATATATACATTTATATACATGGTATATATACAATGTTCTTTTTGGTTTTTAATTTTGTTCTTTTTATTTGATTTTTGTTTTTATGGTTTTTATTTTATTTATTTACTTCAT
Organism: Ottelia alismoides; assembly: GCA_037367405.1. Lineage (NCBI taxonomy): Eukaryota > Viridiplantae > Streptophyta > Magnoliopsida > Alismatales > Hydrocharitaceae > Ottelia > Ottelia alismoides. The sequence continues at coordinate 453,082 of JAZKJV010001500.1, read as the reverse complement.
AAAAGATAGAATATATACAAATTTTTAGGGATTTTAATTTATTTATTTACAAGGCTAAATAAATATAGGTGTAGTCTTATGTACATGGTGAATATGCACAATGAAAGTTATTTTTATTTTCTTTTTAGTTTTTTTTCTATTTTTATTTTGATTTTGTATTTACAAATATTTACAAATATATACAAGCCCATTTTATTTTATTTTTGGAGGAAAATATTTTTATTATATTTACAGGTATATTTACACACATGAGCTCCCTATCTCTCTCTACTTTGGCTTTTATGCGGTCAGGCCCATGCTGAGCGCTCCCTTGGGATTAGGTTGCTCAATATTTATTCTAAATATTTCCCTCTTTTTCTTTTAATTCTTTATTCTTTTATTTTTGCACAAAACATGTTATTTATTAGTTTTTACACCATGCATGCTTTTTGGTAATTATTTGTATTTACAAACATATACATGCATTTGCAAAGGTTTTTGTAGCTAAAATATAAGAATAAAGAGTGATGAATGAGTATTCATCGCCCCCCTATACTTAACTTTGCTAGTCCCTTAGCAAACACTTATTTCAAAAAGAAGTGAAAAAGAGAAGGAAAAAGAAAAAGAGGAGAATGTACATGGATCAAGGTTGAATATTAAACTTGCCTTCATTAAATTGAGGTATGGAGCTCGATCAGATCTTTGGATTATTAATGTGTCGGAACCTTATTTGGACCTAAGTTTAAAACTCAATAGCCTCTAAGTTCCACAAATCTATAACCAGGGCTCCTCAACAATCCAGATCAGAACAAGTCACCAAACACAAACCCTGAAGACCATGAGTCTTTCCTTGTACTGTGAATGTGAAGTATAAGCTCTCCACCTCAGAAATGGCAACTTGACAATCCTCCCCAACAAGGTAACTCTATGACCCCAATCTGGCCACTCTTTCCTCGAGGAGTGGGGTATTCCCTTCTAATTTCAAGTTCAACCAGCTCAAGAAGAGGGGGAAGAAGAGAATGGACCATGGCCACTGTAGCCATGTATCCTCGCTCAACCAGTGTATCTAAGTCTCCCTGCTGCAAGCTACATAAGGTGGGACATGAATCTCAAGCTTTGCTTATTGTACTATACACATACTCCGGTGGGATTATCATTTTCTATCAGACCCACCACTTTTTTGGAGTTATTTTCTTTTTGCATTTTTTTTTCAAGTGCATCTATACATCATATACATGTGCAGCATATATACAAGGAGTTTTTCCTCTTGAGCCAGTAGACTATCCCTCTTTTGAAGCATTATTGCAACCCACATCTCCCGTCGTTAGACCTCATGGCAACCAGACCAAGTTGAGACGCACTTCCTGCCCTAAAAGAAGAAGAGAGGTTCCGCCTAGAAGTACTACCCTCATATGCTACCCCAAGTCAAGGAAGACTGCCTCCTCACCACCTCATCCGTAGAGAGCTCGGTGCAAAGTGCTGTGTCCAAGTAAAGCCATTGTCTATATGAGTCATGTGTGTGTTGTTAAGTGCTCTACTTAGGCTCATTGAGATGACATGTGATCATATCCTAGTGGACTCAAAGAATTAAGTCACCATGGACCTGAAAAGCCTTAACCCTAAGCCCTATAAGGTTCCTCTTAGAAATTATGTGGATTAAGATCTTAACCAAGCTCCATTTCCCAATGTAATTCTAGTCTAGTTTACATGTCAACTATAATCCAGGAAAACTATATACATATATACAAAGATGCTATTTACACAATATTTACAAACATGCAAAATTTTTGAAAAATGTTTTGAAATCATGAATGGATGAATGCATGAATGCAAGTTTTGCATAAGTATTTACACAAATTTACACAAGATTTTTGCAAACTTTTGATTTTCAAAACATTTTGGAAAAATTTTGTACTATATACATAATTTTGATATGAAAATATTTACACAAACTTTACACAAAAAGTTTTCAAAACATTTTTACAAAAATAATGTGTACACTAGCTATGTATGTGCAATAAAAGAATGTTTATTTACAGAAAAATTTTTAATTTTTGTGAATTCTAGGGGTTTTAGCCAATTTTATTTATTAACACACTCACACAAAGTACAAGTTATGGCTAAAGTATATATGAAATATATACACCCCCCCTATACTTAGCTCGAACGATGTCCTCAGAGTCAAGAGCGATGAAGAAGACATAACTCGTGCTTAGTATAGGGAAGTGAAAAGGAAGGCTATATACAAAGACGAATAAATGAATAGAAAATCAAGAGAGTCTTGTCTTTTCCCCCTATACTTAGGATCAAGTAATCCTAAGTATAGCAGGCTGTACACAAAAGGGAAAACCGAGTGAAGAATGTACAGGGTCTACCCCCCCTATACTTAGGGTGAAATATCCCTAAGTATAGGAAGCAAAAACAGGGGTGGATAGAATCAAAAGAAATACTCAAGGGTCCTACATCCCCCCTATACTTAGGGTAAAGTACACCCTAAGTATAGCATAATCAAAAGATGAAGACAGGGATGTGGGACTAAAGAATGTGATGATATGGACATCTGGATCTATATAGGTCGGAAGAACAGTGATAATTAGGCGTGAGATGCAATAGATGTGAGTCAAAAGACCACATCTCACATAAAATGAATAGGGGCAACATCAACGACCCGCGGCTCATGATCTAGAAATGGCTTGAGCCGCTGGCCGTTCACTCGAAAGGTACTCTCAGAAGACAACTCGGATATGTCAATGCTACCGTTGTCGTGTACCTTTCTCACAAGATAGAGTCCCTTCCATTTTCTCTGTAGCTTCCCTGGAAATAGGCGAAGCCTAGCATCAAACAGCCATACTCTCTATCCAGGCTCAAAATGCTTGTGACTGATATGAGAATCATGCCACTCCTTCATTCTCTCCTTGTACTGTAGGTTGTTTGATAATGCGGTATCTCTAAGCTCCTCCAAGGCTGCTAACTCTACCCTCCTCTGGTCTCCTACACTATCTGGATCAACAAGTATCTCAGTGACTGCCCAAAGTGACATGTGTCTTAGCTCAATAGGTAAATGGCACGGCTTGCCATATACGAGGCGAAAGGGAGATGTGCCCAATGGTGTCTTGAAAGACGTCCTATATGCCCACAAGACCGAGTCCAAAAGCTATGACCAATCCTTTCGGTCAGGGCAGACGACTTTCTGCAAAATAGTCTTGATCTCCCTGTTCGACACCTCGGCTAGACCATTCGTCTGTGGATGATATGGAGTGGCAACTCGATGGTCTATGCCGAACTCGCTAGCAAGGGCCTTCACCTGGTTGTTGATGAAATGAGACCCCCGATCTGAAATCAACACTCGAGAGACCCCGAACCGCGTGATGATGTGCTTCCTTAAAATTCTGCAAACTGTCCTGGCATCAGCGGCTCGGGCGGGGATGGCCTCAACCCAACGACTCACATAATCAACGGCTAGCAGAATGTACTCAAATCCCTGACTCTTAGGGAATTGACCCATGAAATCGATGCCCCATGCGTTAAAAACCTCACAGAAGTGAATGGGCTGCATCGGCATCATATCACGCTGTCCACAAGTGCCCATCCTCTGACAGTCAGTACACCTCTTCACAAACTCATCAGAGTCCTTGAAGAGGGTAGGCCACCACAAGCTGGATTGGAGCGCTTTTTGTGCCGTTCTCCTCCCAGAGTGTTGTCCTCCTGCCTCAAGCTTGTGGCAGTAAGTGAGGACGCTATGGTGCTCCTCCTGAGGAATGCACCTACGCCGGACGCTATCCCCTCCTTCGTGGTAAAGGATGGGATCCTCCCAGTGGTAAGACTTGGCCTTCGCGAGAAAGGTCTCAAGCCTCTGCCTGGGCCAACCTTGTGGGACTTTCTTAGCAACAAGAAAGTTCACAATGTCGGCATACCACGGGAGAGAGGCGATAGCAAGGACCACCTCATCTGGGAAGGTCTCACAAATAGGATCAATCTGCTCAGAATCCTCAAGATGCTTTAATCGGGAGAGATGATCCGCCACCACATTCTTGACTCCAGGCTTATCTTTGATCTCAATGTCGAACTCTTGGTGTAGAAGGATCCATCTAGTCAGTCTGGCCTTGGCATCCTTATTTGCCATGAGGTACCTGATGGTGGTATGATCAGTAAACAAGGACACTCTAGATCCAATAATGTGCGATCTGAAATTATCTAGGGCGAACACTACGGCTAGAATCTCCTTCTCTGTCACTGTGTAGTTCCGCTGCGCGGAATCCAATGTGCGGCTAGCGTAGTGGATAGAAAATGGGACTCCATCCCTCCTCTGTCCCAGCACGACCCCCATGGCAAAATTGGAGGCATCTGTCATGATCTCGAATGTGAGAGAGCAATCAGGCGGCTGGAGAACATGAGCCTCAATAACACACTGCTTGAGAGTCTTGAAGGATGAAAGACACTTGTCATCGACAAGGAACTCGGTGTATTTCGTCAGCAGGTCAGTCAACGGTCGAGCGATCCTGCTGAAATCATGAATGAATCATCGGTAGAAACTGACGTGCCCCAAGAATGACCGTAACTGCCGCAAATTGGACGGTGGTGCGAGTTTTCTAATGACATCTACCTTAGCAGGATCAACCTCCATGCCCCTGTTGGAGATGATATGGCCAAGCACCGTCCCTTGAGCCACCATTAAGTGACTCTTCTCCCAAGATAGCACCAAGTGAACCTCTATACATCGCTGAAGTACTCGGTCTAGGCAGTCAAGACAAGAGTCGAATCCGTCGCCGTAAACCGAGAAATCATCCATGAAGACCTCCAAGTACTCCCCTACCATGTCCGAAAAGATCGACAGCATGCATCTCTGAAAGGTCGCAGGGGCATTGCATAGCCCAAATGGCATGCGTCGGAAGGCGTATGTGCCGAAGGGATAGGTAAAGGTGGTCTTGTCCTGGTCCTCGGGAGCGATGTCCACTTGGTTGTAACCCGAGTACCCATCCAGAAAACAATAGTGGCTCTTCCCCGCCAGTCTCTCAATGATTTGATCTATAAAGGGCAGGGGGAAATGATCCTTCTTGGTGGCAGGGTTGAGTCTCCTGTAGTCAACGCAGACCCGCCAAGAAGTGGGTACCCGTGTAGCAATCTCCTCTCCAGACTCACTGACCACTGTAGTGATGCCTGTCTTCTTGGGCACCACATGCAAAGGGCTGACCCACTTGGAGTCGGAGATGGGGTAGATAAAATCGGTGCTCCACCATTTCGATATCTCCTTCATGATAACCTCTCTCAGATTCGGGTTCAGCCGCCGCTGGAACTCAAGCGACGGCTTCGCCTCATCCTCGAGATAGATATGGTGGGAGCACAGGGCCAGACTTATCCCCTGGAGATCTGCTACGCTCCATCCAATCGCCTTGCGGTTCTTTTAAAGAACCCCCATCAGACGGGATTCCTGCTCTCCAGTCAAATCGGCAGAGATAATGACTGGGTACATCTCATGCTCACCCGCAAGGAATCTGTACTTCAGTGAAGTAGGAAGCGGCTTCAGCTTTGGACAACTGGGTGCTGGTGGATCTGGCCTCTGAAAAGTCTGCGTGAATGTTGCCAAATCTGCATGGGAGAACTGAAACTCTCTGTCACTCTCAAGAACTGGAGAAGGCTGCCCGGCTGGACTGTCTCTGCTCTGCTCGGCATCTACCTCATCCTCATCTGCAGGCTCAGTGGAAGTCAGGTCTGGCATATAATCATCACAATCTGCCCAATCAGACTCTGACTCCGAGGGATCTGTGTCATCCAAGGTGGCATCAGCACCACCATCATCACAAGAATCTGTCTCACGGTCACGAATCGGCTCTGCTACCTCTGAAGTATCCTGGACCAGGAATGTGCTCTCCAAGCTCTCCTCTGATGTCGTCTCTGCATCAGCGGAATCTGAAAGTGAGAGGATAGCCTGTGCTGCTGGGTCTGCCCAAACTGCCTCGTCATCTGTGATCACAAAGTTACAGTCCTGGTGGATGTCTAGCCTGGCATCTGTCATCTGCTCTGTATCTGAAGTGGTCTCTGAGCATGATCTGTCTCTGGCTCGGCTGTCCTCGATCGTCTCTATTTGTACACTTTTGCCCTCGACGTGAAAGTATACCTTCTCGCTATCATGGTCAGTCACCGCCTTGATTGTGGACAAGAACGGACGACCGAGAATGATGGGGGTATCGGTCACTGAATCGGGGATCTCCATGTACAACACTACGAAGTCCATGGGGAATTGCAGGCCCTGAATAGTGACGATAACGTCTCGCAACAACCCCTTCGGCCTCTTGACAGATCGATCAACAAACTGAAGGACTGCCCTGCTCTGTCTAAGAGTGCCCAACTCGAAGCGGTCGAGAAGGGCTGCCAGAAGTAGGTTGATCGACGATCCGCTGTCTAATAGAGTGCGGTCGAACCTCTGCTCATTGATATGGCATCTGACATATGGGGCTCCTGAATCTGGCCTCTTGGCCGACAGACGGTTCTAGATCACGAAACAAGTGGCTTTCGTCAGCACATGGATCTCTGAGTGATGGTTCCTCCTCTTCCTCCTGACTGTACTCCTGTCTCTAAGGGAACGCTGAAGAAGGGGGATGTGCTGCGAAGCTTCCTGAAGAGTCAGCTGTATGTGAAACCGATCTATCATCTGCTGGTTGAACTCTTCCTGCCCTCTCTTTTTTGGGTTTTCTTTTTCTTCCCCTTCCCCATCTAAAGGGCTCTAGGGAAGGGGATCACAGGGTCCTTCTCAGATGAAGGACTAGGAAAGGGTCAAGACGGTTCGATGACCGAATCCACACATACATCATGCACTACAGTGGGACCAGAAGAAAATAAACCCTTTCCTTTATTCACAGAAGTGTTCCGAGATACATCAGTAACAACAGGAAAAACAACAGGGATCTCAGAATGAACATGGGTGGCATCAGCACCACCATCGGTTGGAAGACTTGCGGCCTCAGTACCGCGCTCTGGCTCGGCATCCTGGGTGGCCTCAGTACCACCTCCTCGAACTGGTGAAACGGAGGCCTCAGTACCGCCAGTGGGATCAGCATCCATGGTGGAATTAGTACCACCGTCATCATCTCTAGCGGCCTCAGTACCGCTCTCCTCCTCCTTGTAGGGCGCTCTGGGTGTATCCTCATGGTGTCGCTCAGACGAGGCGCCGCCTGCTGGCATCCTACTGCTCCTAAGTGTGACAAAATCAGTATAAAAAAGATATGCAGACATATCACCAAATGCATCACTAGGAGTGGCATACTCAGTACAAGCTACCTGCTCAGATTTCCTCTTCAGATTGTTGGGATTCGGCTCAATACGGGCAGGGATGGCGGCCTTCCCTCTCACGATGTCCCGCATCTCCTGGCGGAACTCATCCATCTCCCGTCGAAATGTAGCCTGCTGATTGGTGAGAAGGCGGGCTATATCATCCAAGGCGGGGCTCTCATGAGAGCCCGACGGGTAGCCTCTCTGGTAGTGAGGTTGCTGGAACTGCTGCTGTGGCTGAGAGGGGTAGGAATGTGGCTGATGCTGCGGCTGGTGAGGCTGATCACGCCTCTACGGTTGTCCCTGCTGATAGGGACGAGGACCATACTATGGCTGCTGTTGCTGTGGCTGTGGGTAAACTGGGGGCTGCTGCTGGTGGTGATCTCTCTGATGGCCGTACTGGCCACCCTGTCCTGACGGCCGCTGCTGGGGTTGGGTACCTCCAGTCCCCCAACGGAATCCGGGATGGTCTCGTCGGATATCGGGCTGGGGGCGGTTATACCAAATCCCGTTGACATCCATCAACGGCTCTGCATCGTACTGGGGTGGTGGAAGTACTGCCAGAGGCTGATCCGGCTGGTATGCCACCATCTGCATGTCTGAAGATGGCGGTGACTGGTAGGTGGGCTGCGGCTACTGGTACGGCTCCACCTGTACAAGGTGAACCTGTCTAGACTGTTGGTGGGAGCTGGAGCGCTGGGACGAGCTGCTGCTGCTACTCGGATCGCCTCGTGCCTGAAGACGGGGCTGTGGAGCCGTCTGTGCCTCCTGGAGACACATGAGCTGTGTCTTCAGGTCACTCAGATTCTGTGCCATCTGCTCCATCTGCGTGATGCCCTGGCACTGCTTCTTCTCGATAATTTCCATCCGGTCCAGCTTCTCGTTGATAATCCCCATGTCCGCGGCTGATGACTCGGCATGTGCTGCTGCTACTACGGACGAACTGGAAGGACCGACGTCGACCCGTGCTATCCTCTGGTACTGCACGGTCTGTGGCTGCTGGGGTCTGCCCTGAGTGTATAACCGGGTCTGGGACATCACCATGTAGTTCTCAGCCATCTCCTCGTAGATGGCCCAGACCTGGTCATGATCCTTGGCGAAGTAAGACCCGCCACAAGAAGCGTTCACCAAGCCCTGAAGCTCTGGTGTCAGCCCGCTGAGAAAGCTCTGAACAAGGTTCGGTTTGGAAATGTCATGGTGCGGGCATCTGTCTGTCAGCTCTCTGAACCTCTCCCATGCCTCTTGGAACTGCTCGTTGGGGAGCATGGAGAAGTTGCTGATCCGGGCTCTAGCGGCATTGGTCCGCCAGAGTGGGTAGTACTTATGCAAGTACTCAGTGCGGAGCTGCTCCCAAGTGTAGACAAACTTCCCCAAATGCTTCAGCCAGGTGGCTGCTCTGTCAGCTAAGGAGAAGGGGAAGGCAATCATCCTGATGGTGTCCTGGTCCACCTGACGGTCGTGGACGGTGCTGCAGATCATCAGAAACTCCTGGAGGTGGAGATGGGGCTCCTCAGTGGCGAGCCCGTGGAAACGGGGAAGGAGCTGCAAGGTGTTCGGGGGGAACTTGAAGTCCCCCACGATAGCTGGTAGCACAACCCAGTGATGCATCAGTGTCGATCCGGGGTTGTGCAACTCCCGCATCGGTCTCGGCTGCTCTGCTCCTACCGCGACGGCTGCCGCTGCAGCTGCGGCTGCTACTACTGCCTCATCTGGGATCCTCGGCCCATCTCTACGCTGCTCTCGCTCTGCTCTCATCTCCTCCATCTCGCGCCTCATATCCAACATAAATGCTCCCTGATCCCTCAACTGCTGCTGCACTGTCTCGAGGGAGGCGATCAGGGTGGAGTTGATCGTACCCTGGTCCAGAACAAAATGCTCGGGATGTGGACCTCTATTGCGATCATCAGAACTGCTGGCCATAGTCTCTGCAAAATCAAATGATCCAAACTCAGGTGCCGATAAATCTGATAGTCTCTCCTCTGGCACTGGTCTCTCGGAACCAAAAGAAAGGGGGTCGAGGGGGAACAGGGTGGAGTCGTACTCGGGTTCGGAGAGCGGGTCTCGGCTCTCGCGAACCAACCTAGATGAGCGGGTAGACGCGCCCGAAAGCGGTGCAGCCAGAGGCTGCCTAAGAGATCGTCTGTCCATCATCTTGATGTGGCGAGTAAGGCGGATGAGATCTGGAAAAACTATGATCACAAGCAAACCCCCAAGTTCACCAACGCAACACGAGCTGAAGACCGTAAAGGCTCGGTCAATTTATCTTGTCAATTTTATTTTGGTGAACAATCAAGATATTTAAGCGATTACGTGACCTGTTGGGATACACGATACTTTCCCAACCGACTGTCCCGCACAGAAGTAGTTCATAATCAGTAGAGAAGAATATCGGAGGGCTCTACCTAGTGTTCGGGGTCACTCTCTCGCGCAATCAAACCAAACAATGAGGGGGTTGTGTTGAATAGAGAAAAATGAGGATCGTACAGTTTCACAAGGCGAAACCGCAGTCGATGCGGTGACCGCTCAAAAATCCCGATTCAAACAACAATTAACCCACGACAATCAAGTAAAGCAGTGAAAGTGTGTGGAGTTAAAATTTATTATAACTCTACAACAAGATGTGTATAGTGCAAGTATGTATAGAGGTCGAACACAGGGAGCAGAAAGGTTAGATCGGGGCAAAAAGGCACAAAATGTGTGTGTATGTGATCAAGAGTCTATGATGCTAATTTTTTGTGTGTTTTTAATTTTATATTTTTTTATTTAATTTTTAATTTTATATTTTTGTATTTTGATTTTTAATTTACTGATTTTATATTTTATTTTCTTATATTTTATTTATTTATTTTCTTTTTCAATATTGGAATATATGAACTATGTAATAAAAGGGAGAAAGGGATATTTATAAAAATAGATAAAAAAAGTCCAAAAATTAGCAAATAAAGTCTTTTTGGTCTTTTTATACTTTTTTACTGTTTTTGTGATTTTTGAGAATTTTTAAGAATGTTTTTGGTATTTTTAAAGAGCAAAATAAAGAAAACAATGAATAAAATGCAAGGCTGAAACTAAAATGGAAAAATAAATTAGAAAATAGTAATAAAAATTCTCCAAATTAATTTTCAATGAAAGATAATAAAATAAGGAAAATTTAGACACCAAGATTACATTTTTAGGGTTTTTGTAGAATTTTTAATATTTTTATAAAGGTTTTTGGGGTTTTGTGATTTTTATGAGTTTTCTTTTGTAATTTTTAATGATTTTTGGCTGGGAGTTAAAACAAACTAAAGTATGCGAAATATATTTTTTGGGGATTTTTCTGGAGTGTTTTTATATTTTTTATGGATTTTTTTAATGCAAACAGTGCTGAAAACAACTATTTTTGATTTTTAATAAATATTAAAATGCAATAATTATGGAAAATAAAAATATGATGTTAAACTACACTACAGCAGGAACTTAATGTGATTTTTGGAGATTTTTTGGGGTTTTATAGATGCATGCAAAAATTAGAGACAACGGCAAGAAAATGCATGTGTGCAGGGGTATTTATGTAATATGCAATAAGTCTGAGGGCTACAATGTAATTTGTCCAACAATTTAAAGCTCAATTCAAAACTTTGCGGACTCAAAACAAATATTCAAAAGCCTTAGGGTAGTAATGCAAAAACGCCAGGGCCACGTGCGTACGCACGCGCCTAGCAGGGACAAAATTGCAAATGTCCAAAACTCCAGAGGCTTTGTAGCAAAATGTCCACCAAGATTTATACTGAATAAAATAGTGCTTGGGCTAAGTATTAATGGCCAAAATCGAATGCCCTTTCCCGCAAAATACCGATGCGCACGTGCTCACGCACGTGCGCCTGGCTGGCAAGGGTCGGAATATAAAAATGAGAAGTGCAAGGGGGTTTTCTGTAAATATTACAAAATCAGATAACGGCTGAAGAAAGATTCAGAACTAATAAAATATTACAAAAAGCGAGGGGGGGGGGATTGTGCAAAATACCCCGCGCGATCGAACGGAGGATGCCCGCCCACTTAACCACGTGTCAAGCGCCTGGCCCGCGATGCCCCTTCGTAGCCGATGGCCGAGATTAGAAGTTGCTGATGAGATCAACGGCACTGGCACGCACACGATCTAACGATAGCTGCACCACGGGGGGAGGCGTTCCTGATCCACGGCCGGAGACGCGGCTGGAAGAACAAGCGAAGAACTCGGCGGCGCCGAGTTTTGTCGAGGCGCTGGGCTCGCTTCCGACCACCAATCCTTCGATCGAAGGGCCTGTCCAGTTCCTGCGGCTTCTCCCCGACGCCCAGGCCGATCAGATAGGGCCGACGGCCCACGGGTGGCCCTCGGCCTGTCAACGAAGCTCCAGCCGACCTGGGGATCTTCCTTCGTCAAATCGGGGCTCAGACGCCCCCTTCTCCACCTGCAAATGAAACCAAAAGAAATGGCAGATATTGAGCAAGCAGGCAGAGGCTTTTATCGGCGGTGATGGGGTGCGTGGGGGTTCGGCGATGGTGGCCGGAGCTCAAGGGCTCCAGCAAGGTGTTTGATGAAAAATCTACACTAATGATGCGATTAAATGTGAAGAAAAACACATGAAGGAAAAACTATGGGTTACAGCTACACAACAAGCAAAAAAAACAAGAAGGAAATGACCTCGAGCAGTGGTGTACTGCGAGATGGACCTCACGACTTCTCGCCGTAGATGGGGGGTTGGAGACCTCCTAGGTCCTCGCATGAGCGCTCCTAGCCCAGCTGGAGGCGTCCCTATCACTGACGTCGATCCGGAGGTGGAAGAAGAGGCTCAAACATGGACCAAAGGGGTTCAAAGTGAAATGGGTGTGTGGAGGTCAGTTTCAAAACCATGGCTGAGAGGGCTCTTTGATCGAGGTGCCAGAGGCGGCACAGGCATCCAATGCCCAAGAAAATCAGTTGGCGTGTAAGAGCTAGGGACAGGGGTCAAAAGTCGTGAAGGACGCGACTCAAAAAGGTGAAAGGCGCGGTCTCCATAAATCCGAGAAGATGGGTGCTTGCACTAGTCTAGCGGTCTCAGACCTGGGTCATAGAGTTGACCCATGGTCAACGGATGGCGTGGCCTGATTGGGCCACGTCATCCGCAAAAAGACAAAAGTCAAATAAAAGGTTTGTAAATTAAATTAAAAATATTAAATGATTTAATTAATTTTAGGTTATTTAATAAAAAATGTTTATTATTTTATATAGTATTTTATTCCGATTTTTAATTATTTTTATAAGTATATTTTTACTACCTTTATACCCCTATATAGGTATATTATCTATATACTGTATTACTTTATTTTTATTTTGTGTATTTTAATTTTATTATTTTTGTTTCTTATTTTATAAAATTATAAAATACTTTTATACACTTAATTATATTTTTATTTTATTTTTTTGATTTATTTTGTATATTTAATAAAATAGAAGTGTATTTTATGCAGGTATGTCTATAGAATTATTACCTATGTATTATAGATACATGTATTTTATTTTGAGTTTTATTTACATTTTTATTCTGATTTTAATATTCACAATTATTATAAGTAATATTTACAGCAATATAAAAATATAAAATTATAAAAATAATAAATAAATAATAAATTGAATATTTTATTCTGTACAAGTATACAATGTGGGTCCATAACTCAACTTTCAAACCGTAGCTCCGCCAAATGCGAAACCACTGCCATTAAATAGCTTATTTTCTTCTATATACAATTAAAGGTGAGTATGATGCATTTGGAGTTTTCATTTGTGAGATACGGGTCTGGGAAGTTGGGATTCTGGATTTTTATTCAGACCATAACTTTTTATCTGTGTATTATTTTTCTGTGAAATCAATTTTGTTTTTTTCTATATAAAATTATCTACAACTTTCATGTACAAAGTTTCTTTGTTTGAGGTATAAAAAGTGGAACCAAAAATAGGTCGCAAAATGAATAAAGAATGAATAAAATAAAAGGAATTTTATTGGTATTTTGGCCCTTATCTCCCCCTACTTTATTCCTTGTCGACCTATTCATCAAGATGCCTAGGTCTCGAGGTTTTGGGTCATAAAATATTTACAATATTTTATTCCTTTTCTTTTCTTTTCTTTATTCTATAATTTTGGCTTTAAAAACCGCATTTTATACAATATTTACACACATATGCATGAATGCTAAAATGCATGAATTAAGCCTATTTACACGCATTTACTAGGGTTTTTAAGGCCAAAATGATAGAATAAAGATGATGAAACGTAGATTCATCAGGTTGCTCTCCCCAAGACAAGTTTTTAAGTCAAGTGTCTTTTAGGATCAATAGTTTTAGCAGTCCCAATTTTATGATTTTTCTTTTTTAGATATTTTTCAATAAAAGCAAAAACACCTAACAAATTTTTCGGTTCTCCCGGTTATTAAGTCAAAAACAGGGGGAGAAGACGAAAAAGCCGATGCGCGATGAAATCAATGATGCATGCAGAGGAAGGGATGCGTACCTGACTCCAGCAGTCTACATGCAATATGATCCACGCAGAATTGAAAGACAGAAAAAAAACTACCTAAATGGTGCAGGCGGAAAAACTGAGTCCCTAAGCAGGCAACTTCTACTCGAATGAACCGTCTAGCTGGTAACCAGCCTCTGATCCAAAGAGTCCGGTCTCGGTCTACCCCTCCTCCTCCCGACAAATCGGGTTCAGGAGCAGCGTTTGGTAGGGCAGGCTGCAGCACGTAGGCTCGAAAGAAGTGAGTCAGCTATTTTTATTAATATTTTATTAATAGGTCCAATTAGCGAACTATTGGCATAATCAAATAATTAGGTGTTTGGATCCTACTAAGTACGGCACAATCAACAAAAATTCCTAAGGCTAGGGGCTCGATAAAAACCGCGTGAAACCGTAAAAGGCAGCGAAAAACAAAAACCGCGTAAAAAGCCGCGAAAAATCGAAGGGTCCCCTGAGCACACCGGTGCTCGGCGAAATAGACCCGAGAAAGTTTCTAAGTCCTGCTGAGTGTCCCTGTATTATTACAATAAGTCAAATGGCAGAAATAAAACCTAAACTATCCTCTCCCACTCAACTACTCTCTCACGCTCTCCTGCAGCTCCGTGCAGAAGGGAGCCGCCTCCGATCACCACGGTTACGCCGGCTTCTCGAGAGTCACCGCCTCGGTCCTCGAGCCCTCGCAAGAAAGCAGACAAGTGTCAAATACCAAATAAATCAAAGCAACTAAAGACAGGAAACTAAGCAGGGGTATATATGCAAAAATGGCAAATGAAAATAAACAAGCAAAATTAAATAAAAACAAAAGTAAAAGAAAAGAAAAGAAAACAAAAAAAAGGAAAAATAAAAAGCCGCGAAAAGCCGCGGGCTCAGAAAGAGCCGCGGAAAGCCACGAAAAAGAAAATGAAATAAAAAGAAAACTAAAGCGACTACTAAGCCGTGCTCCCCGGCAACGGCGCCATTCTGATGACCGAGAAATCCGAGCAACTAAGGTGAAGAAATATAACTATGGTTGTTGCGACCTCAGTCGCTCAAGGGTCAATCGGTCAATCAAGAAAAAGTAAAGCAGACCACCAAAATAGGATAAAAATCAAATAAAGATAATAGTGGCCCTGGCTATTAGATTAGCCAGGTATAGCGACCAGGGTCAAACTCAGGGAGCACGTGATGGCCGTGCGGCCTACGAAGTAGTCTAAAATACAATAAAATAAAAGAAAGTGATTTTTGGTGGATTTTTAATCTCTTTAAATTTTTTTTGGATTTTTAATTACTAAAAGAAATAAGAAAACCAATAAACAAGCAACTACAAACAATTATTTAGCTACTCAAAAATCATCCAAAAATTCAAACAAAAATGTTTTTTTTATAATTTTTTATGTTTTTGGTTAATTTTTGGTGATTTTCTGATTTTTATTGAATTTTCTAAAAATCAAACAAGATAAGAAAAGAGAGGTACTGTCCAGTTAGAATTGGAGGACCAAAATAAAATGGATAATGGTCTATCAAGGTCTGAAGGTAATTGTCCTGTATAGTAGAAACTACAAGGAAAATTTAGGCACCAAAATTATTAATTTTTTATTTTTATTTTAATTTTTAGAATTTTTATGGGTTTTATGGGGAATTGTAATTTTTATAGGTTTTATAAATCTTAAAATGACCAAAATTGGTCAGAAAATCAAACAGCACAAAACAAACACTATATAATTTTTTTGTAATTTTTAAAGGTGTTTAATATTTTTTTGTGATTTTTAAAGCTAGACAGTAAAGAAATGTGTGTTTTTGAATTTTCAAAAATATCAAAAATAATAAAAAATGTCTCCAAAATTTAGAGAAAATTTTACACTATGGCAGGAGCCATATGTCCAATTTTCATCAAATTCGGACTTAGTTTGCTATTTTATTAAAAATAAAAATAAGGGTACAGTGCACAGGGACCTGTACGCAATTAAGACAAGTTCCAGGGGGTACGGTGTAAATTCTCCAAGGCCTCACGTGCAAAGCTCGTGACCTGGGCACTCAGGGACCAAATTGCAAGAAAACTTAAGTCCCTAGACTAAATAGTAACACGTACTAAAAGTCCAGGGGCTCAAGTGTAAATTACCCACAGTATATAGCACATGCGCAAATAAAACATTCACAGGGGCATTTCTGCAATTACTAAAAACTTAATCTCATTCATGAACACCCTGAAACATAAAGCCCATACATGCAAATAACCCACAAAAGCACATGTCGAAGCACGTGTTCCACTACATACAGGGGTATAAAGGCAATTACAAGAAATGGCATGGTCCTCTATGCAAATTACCAAACTAAAATAAAGTTTCTAAAATATTTACAGGACTAAAGATTAACAACGAAAAATCTAAGGGCCTAAGAGATATTTACCCTTTATTAAGTTGAGGGTCAGATGGGCGCCACATGTGAGATCCAACGGTCGGGGGAGGGTGGCGCCCAGCAAAGGAATCCTCGGCGCCTATCCAACAGCTGGGGATGCGCCACGTGTAGATCCGGCGGTCGAGGGGCGTTGGGTCACCTTCGATGGATGGAGGGCTGAGAGGAGGCCACGTGGAGATCCAACGGTGGCTGATGGCCTCCACTTAACCCTGATCGGACGGTCCGGAAATGATCTGGAGCTGGGAGGCAATCGGACGGTCGGGGAGGATGCTCGATGAACTGGACACTGGCGAGTTTCGCCGGGCTCGAGTGGGTGCTGGAGACCTTCCTCGCGGGCTGCTTGTGATCGGAGAAGGTACGCCTGGGCCACCCGCGTCTGATGGTCCTCTCCGATGGCGCAGCGGAGCTCTGGGGAGCTCAGGCGGCGTCGGCGGAGGCGGAGCTACTGCTCGAATGAACGAAGCCCTCAGATGGGCTCCTCTGGACCTGCAATGCTACGCAACAGACTCCTGGGTCGAGGGCAAAGTGTCTCAACCCGGTTAGGGGTGGTGCAGCTGAACGGTGCGTCGGAATGAAGGGGCTCCGGCGAAGCGACGGCGGAGGAGCCCCAATCCCAGTTCCTTTGCGAATTGGGTTGGATGAGTGGGTGGAGAATGTGCACGGAGGAAGGGCGGAGATGATGGGCGACTCCGATGATCGGGACGAAGGCGAGGGTGGTCGGAATCAACGATGGTCGGTGACGGGTCGATTTGGGCGAAACGTAAAATTAGGGAAATGGAGAAGGAAAGAAGGCTACCTACTGGATGTTATCGATTATGGAAGAGCTGGGGATGCTCCAGGTCCTAGCCTCGAGGGCCGTCGGTGCCCAAGGCTCGAGCACCACCTCCAGGCGGCGCACGTCGGCGCAAAGACGCCGGATTAGTGTTCCGGTCCCTCCCTCCTCGCTGCGACACGACCAACTGCGCACGTCACTCCTGCAAAGGCTATGGAGGTCCTAGGGTGAAGAGAGATGAGCCAAAGATGACAATAAATGGAGGCGGAGCTCAGGCTATATACGAGTGCAGGTCCAAGAAGAAGAGGTCGGGCAGGGTTCCACGAAGCGCGGATCCCAACGCGGATGAGCGGGCGTGGATCTCGGATGCACGAGGAAGAAGGAGAGCCCAGGATTTGCGGGTATGGGCGTCGGATCGAGTCGGGAAAAAGTCGAGATATCGGTTCGCGGGCTCGGATCCGGGGCTCAGTGGTCCTGGGGGGAGTTGACTAGGGGTGGCCATGTCAGAAATGTTTATAAATTCAAAAAGAAATAATAAATGGCCGAATTATTAAAAACTCAAAACATGAAAAATGTTTGTTTTATTTTTTTCTATTTTTTTGTGATTTTTAATTATTTTTTTGAAATAAAAATAAGGTATTTACACTATAGTGCTATATATAGGTATATACACATTATTGATTTTTAATTTTTGATTTTTAATTAATTATTTTTGTACAATTTTATTCCCATTTTATATTTTATTTATTTATAGCATAAAATTAGGAATATTTTGATGTTTTTATTTTATTTTTATTATTTATTTACAAGGGTAAAATAAATAGATATATACATTTATATACATGGTATATATTCAATGTTCTTTTTGGTTTTTAATTTTGTTCTTTTTATTTGATTTTTGTTTTTATGGTTTTTATTTTATTTATTTACTTCATAAAAGATAGAATATATACAAATTTTTAGGGATTTTAATTTATTTATTCACAAGGCTAAATAAATATAGGTGTAGTCTTATGTACATGGTGAATATGCACAATGAAAGTTATTTTTATTTTCTTTTTATTTTTTTTCTATTTTTATTTTGATTTTGTATTTACAAATATTTACAAATATATACAAGCCCATTTTATTTTTTTTTTGGAGGAAAATATTTTTATTATATTTACAGGTATATTTACACACATGAGCTCCCTATCTCTCTCTACTTTGGCTTTTATGCGGTCAGGCCCATGCTGAGCCCTCCCTTGGGATTAGGTTGCTCAATATTTATTCTAAATATTTCCCTCTTTTTCTTTTAATTCTTTATTCTTTTATTTTTGCACAAAAACATGCTATTTATTAGTTTTTACACTATGCATGCTTTTTGGTAATTATTTGTATTTACAAACATATACATGCATTTGCAAAGGTTTTTGTAGCTAAAATATAAGAATAAAGAGTGATGAATGAGTATTCATCAGCTGTCAAGCAAGGTGCGCTCAAATTCTTGATTGAAGATGGTGCATCTAATGAGTGGTGCTCCCTTGTCTTTCATCTTACGCGAGATATTGCTGATGGCATTCACAGTTGCCATGGTCAAGATGTGCGTCTCTGGTTCTTCTTGCGACTTGGTGCTTGGTTGTACTCCATGGCTTTCAACAATAGCATTTCAAGGATCAAGTTTTGCAAAATTTGGACTATTTAAGGATCATACAAAGAATTTTTCAATTTTTATTTACTATTTTCGATTTAATTGCAGAAGGAAAAGGCATTTGTATACTGTCAAAATATTTCGTTCAAGTTTCTGTCCATATCTTCTGAACAGATAGATGGCAAAAAGAATAAAAATCATCTACATGTTGTTCACCAAAAATGACAGGCTCGGCTTTGTCGGTTGACTCTAGTTCTATTGTGGGTGTTGGCATCTCCAAGGCTAGCACCGCTTCACCAGGATTGCTATTTCATTTTTGGATTTTTGTATTTTCTTTATTTTTTTGGTTTTTTGATTCTAGTGATGCTCTAAAAAATTCTCTAGCCCGTCGGTTGAATTGGCTGAAGACTTACCATTAGATCCTTTGTTCTTTCCCTTTACCATTGCAGATGGCTAAAGTGTCCTATCACTCCTTAGATGTATAGCATTAGATAAAGCAATATAACTTTATCTGTTGGCTTAAACTCTGAAAACTACCTTCTCCTTGCGATCAAAGTTATTTGGATTTGCTTCGACCTGGGCTGGAATGACTGTTTTAGCAGCCGCCAGGTTTTCGATCTTCTAGCTCATCTTAATCATATTCTTGATGAGTTGGGCGAAACAATTAAGGGATGGGTTGACTGGGACAACCTCAGAAGGTTTGGCCTGGTGAGACTGCTGACTCTGATGGTAGTAGGGAGGCTGTTGTTGGTAACCCTTTGAATAGTGAGGAGGAGGAGGAAGGGAGGGTATTACAGATATTGTGGCGAGGAGTAGTGATGATGATACTAAGCAACAGACTGCAGATAGTGTTGTTGTTGGTATCTAGACTGCTTCTAGTAACTATTCTTCCTCCAGTTGTATACATGCCACGGAGGCTGCTACTGGGCCGGGTTGGGGTAGAAATTTTTCCCTTATTGTTATTGGTGAAATGGCTGGTTGGACTAGTTCTGACCCTGTGGTTACTCCTGAGGATAGGTCAGCTGCTGATCATTACCCCAAATGACATTCACCTCTTTAATGAGTGGGGGAGGTGGAGAATAAGACTCGAGGTATAGATGTTGGAACTCCAGTGGCTGGTAGACAACCATCTGAGTCTATAGCTGGGGCGACTGCAGCTCCGGTGCCTGCACATAGTATATGTAAAGCCATGAACTTGGCATCTCTTGGATCCTATATCATAAGATCCGACTCATTAAGTGAAAACAAACGGAATTTGTTTCATGCGAATCAGACTTCGTTTCGATTTGTTATGATTTTCGGAAGAAAGAGAAGGAGGGTTAAGAAGTCTTTAACCCATAATGATTGTCATTAAGACTAATTAAGTGTGATTAAAGAAACTAATGACAGATTGAAAACTGCTAATAATCATTAACAACACTAATCAATAGTTAGCAAAAGATAAGTGTAAACCACGAAAGTTAAATCGTGATTAGTGAAAGTTAATCACGATTAGTGTTAATTAAGCATCATTAGCGAATCTAGAATCATCAGGAATGTTCTTACTTAAGCCCCAAGTTTAGGATAAGTTTTGGCCAAAATCATGGGCCCAAACCATGGACCGCTAAACTATGGTTAAAGTCTAAACCATGGTTTTCTAACCATGATTAGTGGTTTTCTGGAGCCTATAAATACCCCACCCATTCATTCCCTACGATTTCCACTACCACCACCACCCAAGGGCTAGGGTTGAGTGGTCAGGAGGAGGAGTGGGAGGCGGGGAAAGAGCGCTAGAGAAGCGCTGCCGGGAGAACGAGGAGGAGGAAGGTATGATCCTCTATTAGTTTGCTTCGTAAGCTAGGATTTCTATTCATCCTCTTTTCATCCAAGTTTTGTTCTTGATTCATCTTTCTTTCCGATTCATTTCCTGTTGTGGTTCGTGATGAAATCTGTGTAACACCCTACTTAGGTGCAGGCGGTTGTGCACGTCAGTGAACCCTGTGATTTGTCACACATTCACTCACCTAAGACGCGTGGTGTCCACCGATTCTCCATTGCTTATTGTTCTTTCTTTTCCGCTTTTATAGTTATTCTGATGGAGAAATCTGTGTAATTCCCTACTTAGGTGTGGACGGCTGTACACGTCAGTGAAGCATGTGATTCGTCACACAATCACTCACCTAAGATGCGTGGTGTCTACCAATTCTCCATCGCTTGCGGTTTAATTATATTCTTTCGGTTTTGTTGTTGTTTTCCTCTTGATTGATTTTATAGAGGAAACTCTTTTCGTTTTTATTTTGAAATATGCCCCGATATAAGGGGAAACTCTACCGAAATTTTTCGAGAAATATATTCCAATATAAAGGGAAACTCTGCCAAAATTTTCCTAGAAATATCACCCCATGTAAGGAGAAGCTCTGCCGAAATTTCAAGAGAAAATATATTCTTGGCATTCTTCGTGTTCTTCGTGTTCTTCGCGTTCTTCATGTTCTTCGTTCGTTCTTCGCGTTCCTGACACATTCTTAGCATTTTTGATACCGAAAATGAAATTCGATCGTTTCAGGAGCCTTAAATCATCCTTTCTGAAAAAGAAACACGATAAAGCAATGCATACGTGAGAGAGAGCTCGATTAGGTAACGAAATCCTTCCTTTTGTTGTTGGGTTTTCATATGAGATCGTTGAAATTTCTGATTTTATGTTCTTTGCGACGAAGAACCCTAATTTGGTTATTTTGAGAAAATATGAAAAGTTGCTTTGTGACTTCAACTAAAATAAGGTCTAAGCATCGAATTGATGCAGTGGTTTGGAAAGATAGGGTTTGGAAGTTAAAGTGAGCATAATTATGAGTATATAAATATATGAATTAATATATGTGTAAGTCTATACTCAGTATTTTATGGTTATGCAAATATGAGGCTGAATTGAGGAATTACATCATGGGAATTGATGTGTTTTAAGTTGGATCCTGAAAAGGGTCGTGAGTCACGTTAAGGATGAATGGGAGTAGAACTACAGGTTGGGCATGCAACCTGTAGGTTTGTTGAAAGGAACCCGTATTGGCGTTTCCCTAGCTAGGTGGTACACGGTTACCCTGTTATGATAAGTGCGCACGAAATGAATGATTTGTAACGCGTGGTACCAGAAACCAATATATTCAGATTGAACGATGGAAGATGTGGTCGTGCCATGTGGAGGCACGGGTGGTTCAATAGCGGTTGGGTCATGAAAACATGTATTTAAAGCTACTAGGTTATATAATTAAATGTTTGCCTGATATTTTAAGCAATCGAGACCTCGAGGATCATGTGCTCCTTTATTTGTTAGGTTGAGTGTTTGAGACCCTGATTAATAAAAGAAAAGGAAATTATCAGGGTAGTATTGGAGGATTGGTTGAGGCGACGTGCGATGGCATAAGCTTACCAAGATCAACACAATCTCCAATCCCGAAGGGTCCACAGCTTCGGAGTCCAAGAATGGTGGGGTTCACCTGGACTAATCCCTGACGTACTAATGGAAAAGGAATAGGACTTAAATTAATGAGAAGGAATGAAACTTTTTGTGATAACAAGTTTTCAAAAATTATACAATTTGTTTGCTTTTCTCTTCTTCGTTACTTAACATTCGCTATTTTTTATCCTATGATTTATGGAAAACCCAACAGGTGTCGGTAATCCATCGCAAGGACTTTAAAAATCCATCCAGCTTACATACTAGACATCCAGCCAGCTACAGTAGCTTTTCTTTGTAAGGTAGTTAGTAGTATTTCCGTGTATTTCCTTCAAGCTGATGTACATGTAAAGGGTTGTAGTGGGACAATGGATCATGTAAACTTTATTTTGTGAATGGAAAAGTGTTGAAATACTTCCTGAGTATTTTTTTGCAGTCTATTTCTGAATGTTAGTTGTGATTGCTGAATAAATTATTGCTGAGTAACCAGATCTGGATATGGGAGGATCTGACGGCCTGAGATTCGGGTTCACGACAGATTGGTACCAAAGCCAGGTTACTCCATTAATTTATTTAGTAATTAACAAATATGAGAGGTATTCAGAAACTAAGGTTGTATTAGGATGCTTTGATCTTAATAATCGACTGCAATACCACTCACAAGTCATTGTCCCTTACGTACATCATGCTAAGACATATTGGACCTAACCTTTGGCCTTGACTTATCCAAGGATTATGTCTAACCAAGACGTATCTAGACAATTAGCGACTATGATGACAATGCTCCAAGACATGGGGCAAAGGCAACAAGCATTGGAGGAGAGGCTCAATGCACAAGCTGAGAGACCCGATGCATCTAAGCCTGCGGATGCTAGGATTGAAGGTTCTGTCCATCTTTCTAAGGAAAAATCTAGTTACCATCCTTCAACTGAGTCTGCTCCTACTCCGGTCGAAGGAGAAATGGAGAAGGCCCTTCTTAGACACCGAACATTACTAGACAATTACCGAAATGGAAAGATTCCTCGATTTAAAGGCATAGAGACATCTGCTGAGGCAGAACTATGGCTTGATGACGTCAGCAGGATGTTGAGAATAATACATGCACTAGAAGATACTTGGGTGCACTTGGCTGATTACTCCTTAGCAGACTATGCAAGACGATGGTGGAGAGCCATTTCCAAGAAATTAGTAGATCCTGTTCCATGGGATGTTTTTGAAGAAAGGTTTCGAGGTCACTTATGTCCCTCCCATTGTTAAGAATTGAAGAGGATGGAGTTAGCTTCTTTGACCCAAGGATCCAAGAATGTACGAGATTACGATATTCACTTTACAGAGCTGTTATGTTACTCCCCAGCTTTAGAAGCTTCACCACAAGAGTGTCTTACCAAATTTATTAGCGGTCTTCAGGGAGATTTAAGAGAGAAGCTTGCAGGTTTTAGAACCACCACTGTAGATGAAGCCATGGACATTGCCTCTCGTATTGAGATGGAGAGGGATGAAAACCACCAAAGAAGAAACTTTCACTTTACTGGTGGACCATCTAAACGTAAGGCGAATTATAATCGATGAGACAGTCGTTATCATCCAGTCGAGTCTAATATAAGCTTGCCACAGACTTTGGGTCAGGAATTATCCGGAAGAAGGGGTTTCTCTAGACCTCCACTATATCCTCTCGACTCAGCAGCAGTAGCTAGCACCTCTATGGCTGGGTCTTCAGCTCAAACAGGAGCACGTGTGTGTTTTTACTGCCATCAGGAAGGCCACATCAAGAAATATTGTCCAAAGTTGAGAGGTCAGGGTTTAAACAAACCCCAATTAACAGTATAACATCCACCTCGAGCAATGAAGAAATACACAGAGGAAGACTTGGTAGAGGTCGTGGCTCACAAGGAGCGTCTCCTACACAGCAACCACCACAAAGTATTGTGGTTTATAGCTTGCCTAATCCTAATGGCTATCTCAATGCAATCATTGAAGAACAAGCCTACAATTCAGGCATAGTCGTACGAGATACCGTTACTATTCATGGCTTTTTAGACATGCCTTATTTGATTCTGGTGCTTCACATTCATTTATTGCTCGACGGTTAGTACCAACTTTAGGTAAGATACTAGTAGAAGTACAACAGTCCTATCTGATCAAGGGACCAGAAGGACAAGTATTTATAATCCGAGAAATCCTAGATAATTGTATAGTAGTGAAAGCGAGACATCAGTTACCTGTTCCACTACTACTAATAGAAATGGAGGACTTTGATCTTATCCTAGGGATGGATTGGCTAGAAAAGGATCATGCATGTCTTGACTATTTTCAGAAGACAGTACCGTTTCACCTTCCTAACTCGATAGAGTTCTAGTTCATTGGAAATACATCCAATGATAATGTCGAATATATCTCTACTTTGAAGGCACAACAATTGTTAGAGAAAGGGTGCCAAGGTTATTTAGCTTATGTAACCACTACATCATGGTCAGACAGAATGATGGAAGATATACCTATAGTGTGTGAATTTCCTGATGTATTTCCAGAGGAACTACCTGGACTACCACCTGAGTGAGAGATTGAATTTGAAATCTATCTCATACATGATACTCAGCCTATCTCTATCCCTCCGTATAGGATGGCACCAGCTGAGTTACGAGAGTTAAAGATACAGTTGCAAGAACTGTTAGATAAAGGATTCATTCATCCTAGTACTTCACCATGGGGTGTACCTGTCTTATTTATCAGGAAAAAGGATGGGTCAATGCGGTTGTGCATTGATTATAGACAACTAAACAAGAATACCGTAAAGATCAAGTATCTCCTGCCAAGAATAGATGATCTCTTTGATCAGTTACAGGGTTCAACTGTGTATTCCAAGATTGATTTAAGATCTGGATACCATCAGTTGAAAATTAAAGATACAGATATTCCTAAGACAGCTTTTCGAACTAGATATGGGCATTATGAATTCTTAGTTATGCCTTTTGGACTGACAAATGCCATAGCGGCCTTCATGGATCTCATGAATAGAGTATTCAAGGAGTTCTTAGATCACTTTGTCATAGTCTTTATTGATGATGTGCTTATTTACTTCAAGGATAAGTATCTGCATGAACACCATCTCAGGCAGGCACTTGAAACTCTAGCTGTATGCTAAATATAACAAATGTGACTTCTGTCTATCTGAAGTATCTTTCTTAGGCCATGTTATTTCTGGGGAAGGCATATCACTTGATCCTACAAAGGTTAGTAAGGTGATGAGTTGGGAACGCTCGAAGACTGTCACAGAAATACGATCTTTTTTGGGATTAGCTGGATATTATAGAAGATTTGTGAAGGACTTTTCACGAATAGCATTGCCAATGACTGGGTTGACCCAGAAGGAAGTTCCATTCATATGGTCAAATGCATGCAAAATAAGTTTCCAAACACTGAAAGAATGCATAACATCTGCACCCATTCTTACTCTACCCTCCGGGAGTGAAGGATTTACAGTGTACACTGACGCATCTAAAGAAGGACTTGGGGGCGGTTCTTATGCAACATGGTAAGGTAGTTGCGTATGCATCACGACAGCTCAGGACACATGAGAAGAACTACCCAAACACATGACCTTGAATCAGTTTCCGTAGTTTTCGCTTTAAAGATATGGAGACATTACATGTATGGTATTACTTTTGAGATCTTCACCGATCATAAAAGCTTGAAATATCTATTTGATCAAAATGATCTCAATATGAGATAGAGACGGTAGCTAGAGCTATTGAAAGACTATGATTGCACCATCTCCTACCACCCCGGTAAGGGGAACGTCGTAGCAGATGCCCTTAGTAGAAGAACTTATTCACATGTTTTAGTAAGTGCTATCCACTTCTAGGGTTTACTATCCACGTTAAGTGAATGAAAACCATTTGATAGTAGTGATTATACTATAACTATTCCTCACCGATACAAACCAAATATCTGGGATAGAATAAAGAAAGGACAAGAGAATGATCCAGTCCTTAAAGACTTGAGACAACAACTTGAGAAGAATGAGATAGAGGGATTCTAGATACAAGATGGGTTACTATATAACCATCACAGAGCTTGTGTACCAGACATACCTGATCTGAGGAAAGACATCTTACGTGAAGCTCATTGTTCTAGATTATCTATTCATCCAGGAATGACGAAGACATATAAGGATCTTCATTCATGCTTTTGGTGGCCGGGAATGAGGAAAGATGTTGTTGAGTTTGTGAATTCATGTTTCACTTGCGAACAGGTAAAAGCTTCACACCAAAAGCCACCAGGATTATTACAATCCCTCCCCATACCTGAGTGGAAATGGGAAAGCATTTCCATGTACTTCATTACTGGCTTACCTCAGACAACTGGTGGTAAGGATAGTATCTGGGTTATAATAGATCGTCTGACCAAGGTAGCACACTTTATTCCAATAAGTCTATCTTTCACTCTAGACCAGCTTGTTGAGTTATATATTACACGTGATCCGCCTCCATGGTATCCCAAAGGAAGTAGTTTCCGATCGAGATTCACGATTCACCTCACACTATTGGGAGAACTTCATGAAAGCCTGAGGCACACATCCATGCTTGAGCACAGCATATCATCCACAAACAGATGGTCAATCAGAACGAACTATTCAGACTTTAGAGGATATGTTACGAGTATGTGCCTTAGAATGGAAAGGATCATGGTTGAAACATTTGCCTCTTGCAGAATTCACATATAACAACAATTACCATACAAGCATTGGCATGGCACCATTTGAAGCACTATATGGACGTAGGTGTACTACTCCTCTATGTTGGCAAGAGCTTGGGATAAAGAACCTTTATTATTCAGATACACTCTAGGAGACACGGGAAGTTATAGAGCTTGCTCGAAAAAGACTATTAACTGCTCAGAATCGCCAGAAAAGCTATAGTTATACCAGGCGAAGAGACCTTGAGTTTGAAGTAGGAGACTTTGTATTTCTCAAAGTATCGCCTATGAAGGGAGTTCAGAGGTTTTGCTTGCGTGGGAAATTGGCACCCAGGTTCGTGGGTCCATTTGAAATTATTCAACAGATTGGAAAAGTCGCTTATAGACTTGCGCTTCCTCCACATCTTTCGGCAATACATGATGTTTTTCATGTATCAAATCTGAGAAAGTACGTTAGGGATCCAGAGCATAAGATAAGTTATGATGATTTACATGTTGAGCCAGACTTGACATACCAAGAGATACCTGTGCAAATACTTGAAAGGGATATCAAGAAGTTGAGAAACAAAGTGGTGCCTCTAGTTAAAGTATTGTGGCGGAACCAAGAGTTTGAAGAAGCCGCATGGGAACCTGAGGCAGAAATGAGAGAGAATTACCCGTACTTGTTTGAATGATAACACTATGTATTCTGTATATGTTCATTATAAATGAAAGGACGTTCATCCTCTTTAAGGTTGTTATGTTTCAATCCTCTTTAAAGTTGTTATGCCTGCATTTCTAGTCTCGAGGACGAGACTTCCTTTAAGGTTGTTATAATTGTAAAGCCATGAACTTGGCATCTCTCGGATCCTATATCATAAGATCCGACCCGTCAAGAGAAAACCAACGGATTTGTTTCGTGTGAATCGGACTTCGTTTCGATTTGTTATGATTTTCAGAAGAAAGAGAAGTAAGGAGGGTTAAGAAGTCATTAACCCATAATAACTGTCATTAAGACTAATTAAGTGTGATTAAAGAAACTAATGACGGATTGAAAAGCGCTAATGATCATTAGCAACACTAATCAATAGTTAGCAAAAGATAAGCGTAAACCACGAAAGTTAAACCGCGATTAGTGAAAGTTAATCACGATTAGTGTTAATTAAGCATCATTAGAGAATCTAGAATCATCTTGAATGTTCTAACTTAAGCCCCAAGTTTGGGATAAGTTTTGGCCAAAATCATGGGCCAAAACCATGGACCGCTAAACTATGATTAAGGTCTAAACCATTGTTTTCTAGCCATGATTAGTGGTTTTCTGGAGCCTATAATTCCCCCTACCCATTCATTCTCTACGATTTCCACTACCACCACCACCAAAGGGCTAGGGTTGAGAGGTCGGGAGGAGGAGTGGGAGGCGGGGAAAGAGCGCTAGCGAAGCGCTGCCAGGGGAACGAGGAGGAGGAAGGTATGATCCTCTCTTAGTTTGCATCATAAGATAGGCTTTCTATTCATCCTCTTTTCTTTCAAGTTTTGTTCTTGATTCATCTTTCTTTCCGATTCGTTTCCTATTGTGGTTCCAGGAGAAATCTATGTAACACCCTACTTAGGTGCGGGCGGTTGTGCATGTCAGTGAACCATGTGATTCGTCACACATTCACTCACCTAAAACGCGTGGTGTCTACTGATTCTCCATTGCTTATTGTTCTTTCTTTTCCGCTTTCATAGTTATTTTGATGGAGAAATCTGTGTAATATCCTACTTAGGTGCGGGCGGTTGCGCACCTCAGTGAACCCTATGATTCGTCACACATTCACTCACCTAAGACGCGTGGTGTCTACCGATTCTCCATCGTTTGCATTTTAATTATATTCTTTCAGTTTCACTGTTGTTTTCCCCTCAATTGATTTTATAGAGGAAACTCTTTTCGTTTTTATTTTGATATATTCCTGATATAAGGGGAAACTCTACCGAAATATTTCGAGAAATATGTTCCGATATAAGGAGAAACTCTGTCAAAATTTTCCTAGAAATATCACCCCATATAAGGGGAAGCACTACCGAAATTTCAAGAGAAAATATGTTCTTGGCGTTCTTCGTATTCTTCGTATTTTTCGCGTTCTTCGTGTTCTTCATTCGTTCTTCGCGTTCTTGACACGTTCTTAGTGTTTTGATATGAAAAAGAAATTCGATCGTTTTAGGAGCCTTAAATCATCCATTCTGAAAACGAAACACGATGAAGCATTGCATATGCGAGAGAGAGCTCGATTAGGTAACGAAATCCTTCCGTTTGTTGTTGGATTTTCATATGAGATCATTGAAATGTCTGATTTTTTGTTCTTTGCTACGAAGAACCCTAATTTGGTTATTTTTGAGAAAATATGAAAAGTTGCTTTGTGACTTCAACTAAAATAAGGTCTAAGCATCGAATTGATGCAGTGATTTGGAAAGTTAGGGTTTGGAAGTTAAAATGAGCATAATTATGAGTATATACATATATGATTTAATATATGTGTAAGTCTATACTCAGTATTTTATGGTTATGCAAATATAAGGCTGAATTGAGGAATTACATAATGGGAATTGATGTGTTTTAAGTTAGATCCTGAAAAGGGTCGTGAGTCACGTTAAGGATGACTGGGAGTAGAACTACAGGTCGGGCATGCAACCTGTAGGTTTGTCGGAAGGAACCCTTATTGGCGTTTCCCTACCTAGGTGGTACAAGGTTGCCTTGTTATGATAAGTGCGCATGAAATGAATGATTTGCAACGTGTGGTACCGGGAGCTAATATATTCGGATTGAATGATGGAAGATGTGGTCGTGCCATGTGGAGGCACGGGTGGTTCAATAGCGGCTGGGTCAAGACAACATATATTTAAAGCCGCTAGGTTATATAATTAAATGTTTACCTGAGGTTTTAAGCAACCGAGTCCTCGAGGACGACGTGCTCCTTTGTCTGCCAGGCTGAGGGTTTGAGACCCTGATTAATAAAAGAAAAGGAAATTGTCAGGGTAGTATTGGAGGATTGGTTGAGGCGACGTGCGGTGGCATAAGCTTACCAAGATCAACACAATCTCCAATCCTGAAGGGTTCACAGCTTCGGAGTCCAAGAATGGTGGGGTTCCCCTGGACTAGTCCCTTACGTACTAATAGAAAAGGAATACGACTTAAATTAATGAGAAGGAATGAAACTTTTTGTGATAATAAGTTTTCAAAAATTACACATTTTGTTTGCTTTTCTCTTCTTCGTTACTTAGCATTTGCTAATTTTTATCCTACGATTTACGGAAAACCCAACATGTGTCGGTGATCCATCGCAAGGACTTTAAAAATCCATGCAGCTTACATACTAGACATCCAGCCAGCCACAGTAGCTTTTCTTTATAAGGTAGTTAGTAATATTTCCGTGTATTTCCTTCAAGCTGATGTACATGTAAAGGGTTGTAGTGGGACAATGGATCATGTAAACTTTATTTTGTGAATGGCAAAGTGTTGAAATACTTCCTTCTGAGTATTTTTATTTGTTGCCTGTTTTTGAATGTTAGTTGTGATTGCTGAATAAATTATTGCTGAGTAACCAGATCCGGATATGGGAGGATCCGACGGCCCGAGATTTGGTTTCGTGACAGTATACGTGCTGGACTAGAGGTTAACTAGGGCTCGGTTGAGGCGGTTGTGTCTGTGTCTGATCCTTCTTCTCAACTGGAAGCTCAATGGTGGCGGTGACTGCATTGTAGGCACTAATGGTGTTCACCAGCAACTCCAGCTGCTTGGTGATGTTATCAAGATTGTCTAAGCCCTTCATTTTCTTCTCTATCCCAATGAGCTTCTCTAGGTCCTGCAACCTTTTGTCAATTATATCTTCCTTCGAGCGGTGGTTCCCGATAATGGTCAGCTTAAAGTTATCACACTTGTCAACTTCATGCATATCCACCATGTTTACGTTCTTGTGGAGGACCTTTGGTGGTAACTGGATATGGAAGAAACGAGATGAGGATAAAACAGACTCTCCTTCGACCATCTCCTCAAAAATCTGTCATACCGCATCCTCATCCTTGTTGAAGTGGAATCCTTTGCAGGCGGTGTCAACTAGATGTTTACTATCTTCTATCAATCCCCCAAAGAAGTGTTGGACCAAGCTGGTCCTTGGAATGTCATGGTGGGTGCACTTCTCTATCAGGCCACTGAACCTCTCCCAGGTCTCATGGAAGGATTCTTGGAGTCCTTGAGAGATGCTAGCAATCTCGACCACATGAGATTGAGACAGTTGAGAGGATAGTATTTGTGAAGGAAAGCTGACTTCAAGTCCTCCCAGGTCATCCTCACCTTTCCCAGATGGTTGATCTAGTACAATACTTTACCTTGAAGATTGAATGGGGAGGCGGTCATCTTGACTATGCCTAATGGGATGTTGGAGTAGTGTGTCATGCTCCAGATGCAACCGAACTGCTGTAGATGGATATAAGGTTCCTCAATTGAATTCCTATGAAAGCTAGGAAGGAGCAGCTAGCCCCTGGGTTGTATGATTGCACTCATTGATACATCTAGCCCCTGGGTTGTATGATTGCTTAAGTGTTGGCTTGGGTCGACCTCCCCCCCCCCTTCCATGAAGTCCATCTATCGAGGGATCATTTATATCATCACCACCACCACCACCTCCTCCTCCTCCTCGAGGTGTTTCCCTTTCTTTCGATATTTTCCTCATATCATTTAACATATCTTGAAAGGTGACATGAACTAGAGCTTGGTCAGTGAGCTGCTGCTGAATGGCCCAGATAGAGGACAATAGCTGACTGTTGACTTTGTTCTGATTGGGCCCATTGCCCTTCTCTCTATCTAGCTTTGTGTTCTATTGTTGGGGTCCCTTTCCTCTTCTTTTGGATCTATCTCTGGTATTGACGGTGAATGAATGGGCTCTGGATCGGGGTCAAGATTTGTAATGGGAAATACATCCCAATCAGTCTATATGCAATCACAAGATGGAGAGAATAATTCAGACTTAGGGTCAATTCTGAATCTTATTAAGAATGGAGAAGAGTATGGAGTAGAATCAATCTCCATACAAAAAGGGCAGAACTCGGGAAGAGAGTTTTCCCAGTTTTGGTGAGGAAGAAGAAGCGGGGAGTCCTGAGGGTGGTTCATGGAGTCTGAACAATGTACCTACGAAACAAAATCATTTCAAAAAGTGAAAAGTAAGTAGAGGAGAGAGTCTTGTGGTCATACAAACAGTCGATGTGTTGACTTCTCTAAAGAACCTCGACTAATTTCAACAATCAACCCACAATACAATGATAAATAAAGAGAATAAGATGTGGATCAAAATTTATTATAACCCGAAAATAAATGTGGATAGTGGACAAGCAATCTTGGTGTTGACTCACATGGAGACAAGTCGGTGTAGCAGGTATATTATTTATAAATAAATAATGAATAAATAATATAGGCATATTTTACAATATTCACTTAATTAATCAATTGATGCTTTTTGTGGGTTTTTATTTTTAATTAATTAATTTTTTTATTATTTATATTATTCTTAAATTTATAATTTTTTCCTTTTATAAACATCTGATTTTTAATTATATAAAATAACTATATATATGTCATATGTTTAATATAAGTGATATATAATATAAAATATATAATAAATATACAAAAAACAGAAAAATATAAATAAGTACAATACTTTTTATTTTTTAATGATATTAAAATATTTATAAGGTATTTAGAATAATTAATATTAATATTAATTATATATAATTATATGTAGGTATATTATACAATATAACATATTATAATAAAAAATATAGATATAAATAATCGAAATTCTTAGAATAAACTATTTTTATGTTTTTTATATTTTTCTAATGATTTTGCGATTTTTCAGGATTTTTTCTAATTTTTAGGATTATTTTAAAATATAAAATATGCAAAATCATGGACATTTTAAATGGGTCGAATGTTTTAAGGTATTAAAAATATATAACAAGTCCAAAATTATTTAAGAGATAATATATAATATAAATAAAATTCAGAGTCAGAAATAAAAATTTTTGGATTATTAAAAGTTATTTATATTTTTATAAGGATTTTGGAGATTTTTAAATTTTATTGATTTTCTTTTTCTATTTTAGGGATTTTTGTTCTAGAGGGCCAAAATACAATAGTAACCAATTACTAATTTTTGGATTTTTTAATTATATTTTATAATTGTTTTTGGATTTTTTAAGGCTAACAAGGAATGTTTTTGTTATTTTTTATTTTTAATAAATAGAAAAAGTGCATAAAATGCAAATCTAATTATATAGCGCGAAAGAGCATGCAAGCGTCTTATCCTTTTTGTTCATAATTTTTGGAGCATAGATGATATTTTTAGAAAATAGGAAACATACCCAGAAATTAATTGAACTAGTAGGGGGATTTTCGCAGTTAAATTAAAATATAGGGGGCACAATGCAAAAGTACCAGAAATTTTGAACTAATATTCAAACTTTTAATATTAAATCCTAATTACAATAACCCACAAGGGTTTAACTAAAAAATACCCAGCTTACATGGGAGGCCACCTGAGTTGAGCTGGTAAGGACCTAAATATAATATCCAATAAATTCGAGGGACCTTTTCCAGTTTTTACATAGTAATTTAATACTAATTTCCAAAAATAACAAGAGGCTACTTAGTCGTTTACCCCCATGTGTACGCGATCATGCAGCCGCTACTTCTTCACTTGGACGCGTGGCACGTTTTGGGTATGCAATGACGCTTAATCGTCGACGTCTAGGATTAGATCCCAGATGGAATCCAACGGTGGAGGCTCGCGCTAATTGGATGTCTCCTGCTCGATCTAGAGGCTAGTTCTTCATCGGTTGGCTTGCGAGGGTGGTGGAAGAACATGTGAAGAACTCACCAATATCGAGTTTGGATCCATTGCTACATGTGTCTTAGGCCACCTGGAGCACTTCCGAAGGGCTCCTAGCACTCATTCCGTGGTTCCACACCTTCTAAAAGCTCCAAATAGGTCCAAGGGCCACTTATTGGCCCCTAGAGCTCGAGGTTCCTACACAAGAACTGGGGGTTGTTCTAGGTACAGTTAGCCCTCAGATGGTCTCCTCCAGCTGCTGTACCTCCAAGGGAAGAATGGTGTAGCTCTGACAACGCAGATGGGCTATTAATGAGGAAGGTGGAGGGTGAAATGGGTGAAGGGGCAATGGAGGACCTTGGTGGACCATATCGAAGATCGATCTGGGTGGTTGGTGAGTGGGAAAAAAGGAGTGGAGGGGCTAAGCAGTGGGATGGCTTGTGAGGTCGAAACAAGTGTGTGATGGCAAAGAAAAGAGGCCGGAGCTTGAGAGCTCCGATGAAGTTTAGCTGAATTAAATCTACCCTAAAATTGTAAATAAAACATGAACTAACATGTGTAATCGAAAGGAAAGAAGATAAACTACCACAAAAACGAGAAAAGGTACCTCAACTTGGTCGGAGCCCAAGATAAACCTCACAGCAGAGAGCTCGCTGGAGATGCTAGTAACCACTTCAGTGTCCTCTTCGCTACAAATAGGCAGAGACAAGCCTCCTTCCTTAGGGAACAATTTGAGGGGCTAAAGCGGAGCAAAAGGGATCCCCTCAAAAATGGCAGAGTGGAGAAACTATATACATGGGTGAGTTCACCGATGGTTTTCATGCGAATCAAGGGTTGTATGAGGAAGAGGAAGGGCCCGTGTGATGGGTCGATGTGCTGAGAAGACTTTTCATCAAGAAATCAAAGGCCTTAAGCAATGGATCAAGTGGGGAAAAGTCGAGAAGAAGGCATGGTCCACAGTATGATAGGACTACGATTGAGATATGAAGAGTTGACCTGGAGTCAACTGCTAGATGGCTCCCATTGGTCCAACTAGACCACTAGAAGACAACATGTGCTGGTAATTGATAAATACTTAAAAATAACATAATAAATGATTAATTAAATAAAATTTATAATATAAAAATTGTTTATGATTTTATGTAGTACTTTATTATGATTTTTATTTATTTTTACAAGTTAATTTATTATAGGTTTCTTTTTACAAGTATAATTATAGGTATATTGACCTATGTTTTGAATATTTTATATTTTATTTTCTATTTTAAATTTTATGACTTTATATAGTTATTTTATTTATATATAACTTATTTAAATTTTTATAAATATATTTTTGTTTTATTTTTCTGATATTATATGTACACTTAATAAAATATGTTTATTTATGATATAGGTATATGTATAAGGTATTTATCTTTGTATTATAGATGTATTATTTATTTTTGTTTTTTATGGCTTTATTTCATTTTAATTATGTACATATACTATAAATAATATTTGTAAAATTATAAAAATAAAAAATTGTAAAATATAAATAATAAATAAGAACATTTTATTTAGGTATATTGTACAATAGGGTTCCAAGACCTAACTTTTGCATCTTAACTACAAATTAAGTGAAACCACCTTCATTAAATAGCGAATAAAAAGTTATATACATTAAAAGTGATTTTGATAAATTTTGAGTTCATGTTGAGAAGATACATGTCCGTGAAGTTTGGATTTTGGATTTTTATTAAGTGTATAAAGTAAAATATGCATTATTTTTAAGTGAGATAAATTTTGTATTTCTCTATGTATTTTTATCTACAACTTTCATGTACAAAGTATTTTGATTTGAAGCATAAATAATAAAGAATAAAATAGGTCTCAAAACTGATTTATTGGGTATGTACGAATTAGGGTTTCTTGCATTTATTGGCCCTTATCTCCCCCTACTTCATTCCTTGTCGACCCAGTCATCATGGTGCCTAGGTCTCGGGGTTTAGTGTCATTCAATACCTTTGGCATTTAATTTCTTTTTCTTTTCTTTATTCTTTTGTTTTGTCTTTAAATACAGTATTTTTTCATTATTTACACAATAAATAAAATGTATTATTTCATGCAATTTAATGGCATTTATATGCATTTATCTATGGTTTAAAGGCCAAAATAGAAGAATAAAGGTGATGAAATACAAATTCATCAGCACTATTCGTAGAATTGCCAATTGTAGCCTCCGCAACACTATCAATCTCAGCATGGTCATCATGCTGAATCATCCAAGGTTGTGTCCATGAACCTCGCTCTTAACTGTCTAGCTCAGCTAGTGAAGAACCTATCTGAAGTGAGCCGGAAACTTGATGACCTCACTACCACCAAAACTTCCATTCCCACGTAGGTCGAGGCCAACCCCAATAGTTTTAAACGCAAAGAGTAGGTAGTTCGTGATGTGTCCTCCAAACCGATAGAGTCAGGTATAAATGATTTTATGTTATCTAATGTCATGACTCTCAGGAGCGATAGGACCTTGCACCATCTACCACAACCAAGGGAAAGAATAAAGCATCATCTGGTGAATCGTCATCGTCTGCATCAACCAATCAACACAGGAAATCCTCTCTTTAGAGGACCTGGAAAGTATAGTCCAATCCTTCATCTTTGCCGACTGGGAAACCGAATCTAAGGAATTGATCGTCTTATT
Organism: Ottelia alismoides; assembly: GCA_037367405.1. Lineage (NCBI taxonomy): Eukaryota > Viridiplantae > Streptophyta > Magnoliopsida > Alismatales > Hydrocharitaceae > Ottelia > Ottelia alismoides. The sequence goes on along the minus strand of JAZKJV010001500.1, from coordinate 416,888 downwards.
TGAAGAAGATTCCAGCCAAACGAATAAGATGAATTCATTACAGATATGTTCAATACATTGTTATTGGAGCCACAAGTGACAGAGGTGGACAAGACCTCATTATTTTCAGTAGACCATTCCCTTACTAGTTCAGTCACAAAGTATCCACGTAGCTGACACGGCAATTACCTAAATTGAAGTTGCTTCTGATAGATCTAAAGTATGCCTTCCTTTCAGGTGAGCAAAATATGTATTGGGACATCGTCAATAGCAGACTGACCCTAGATCAGGAATCTCGCTTGCTCAAGGTTCTAGAGAAAACCTATAATGCTCTTGATAGGAAAGTTTCAGATCTCCGAGGGATAAATCATGCTTTATGTTCACACCATATCTATCTAGAAGAAGAGTGCAAACTGTCCCGCAAATATCAACGAAGTTTGAACCCAAATCTTCGAAATATTGTCATGAAAGAGATCACAAAGAGGTGTAAAGCTGGCTTCATTTAAACCATCTTCGACTAGAAATGAGTGAGCCCATTGCACGTAGTTCTGAAGAAATCTGGGATTACCATGGTTACAAATGACTGAGGAGAGGAGATTTCTACTTGAATACGGATATGATGGCACATTTGTGTTGATTATCGGAGCCTGAATTCAACGACCATGAAGGATCGCTTTCCTCTGCCATTTATTGATCAAGTGCTTGAAAGGTTGGAAGGGAAAGAGTCCTTTTACTTTTTAGATGGGTACTGTGGGTACAACCAAGTGACCATCACCCCCGAAGATAAAGAGAAGACTATGTTCACTTGTCCGTTCTAGACCTATTTCTTCAATATAATCCTTTTTGGATTGTGCAATGCACCTGCCACATTCCAAAGGTGTATGTTAGATGTTTTACCAATACAATCAATATCTTTCTCGATGTGTTAATAGGCGATTTCTTAGTCTACAGTGGTAATTTTGATGCCTATCTTGCACACCTAGATTGAGTGCTTCAAAAACACTATGAAGTCAATCTTGTGTTATCATGGGAAAATAGTCACGTCATGGTCACTAAAGGAATTGTGTTGGGCCACGTCATATCCAAGCATGGCGTGGAAGTTGACCTGATGAAGGTGGATGTTATTTCTAAACTCGAGCTACGTCAAATAGTAAAGAATGCGAGGTCATTCCTTGAGCTTGTTGGTTTCTACAGATGATTTATTAAGGATTTCAGCAAGATTTCCTGAGCTCTTACAAAGTTGTTATGCAAGGAGATCAATTTCAGTGTTGATCAGATGATTCTCCAATCATTTTATCAGTTAAAAGAATTTGTCACTCAAGCTTCTGTTCTACAGCCACCCAATTGGTCTATCCCATTTGAGATCATGACTGATGCACTAGATTTTGCAGTTGGGGCTATGTTAGGAGAAAGAAGAGATAAATTGCCCTATGCCATTCTCTATGCCATCAAAACATTAAGTGATTCGCAAAAGAATTATACAATCACAAAGAAAGAGTTGGTCGTAGTGGTTTTCACCTTGGAAAAGTTTAGATACCATTTACTTGGATCTATAGTGATTGTTTATACTGACCACTCCGCTATCTAATACTTACATCATATTAAGGATTCTAAATCATGCTTACACAGATAGATACTTCTCTTCCACGAATTTTATTTACAAATTAGAGACAATCCTGGAGTTAAAAATGTGGTAGCAGGCCATTTATCCAGAATAGAATGCATAAATACTCAGCTGAGCAGTACACCTATCACAGAGACCTTTCCTGATGAAGCAATTTTCAGTGGTGCATCTCTACCATGGTATGTTGATATTGTGAACTACCTCGTGTGACAAGAGTCAAGAAGTATAAATTCTTATCCAATATTCATTTTTACCAGTGGGAAGATCTATACCTTTTTAGGGAAGGATCGGATTGCATATGGCATCGGTGTATCCCTCAAGAGGAGTACACTAGTGCCCTTGAGCACTGTCATAAGATTGAATATGGAGGACACAATTCTGGAAGCATAATGATAACAAAAGTATTGAAGTGTGGCCTTTGGTGGCCCATACTATTCAAGGATGTCACATCATGTATCAAAGGTTGCACAGATTGTCAGAAAATGGGAGAACCCTCAGTTTGAAAGACTTCATACCCATCAAATTTATTCAGATTTATGATGTTTTCGATGCTTATGGAATTTATTTTATGGGCACATTTCCTAATAATCAAGGATAGGAATATATCCTTCTTGTTGTTAGTTATGTGACTCATTGGGTAGAAGTTATTCCCACTCGACTCGCTGATAGCCACATAGTTTGTTGGTTTTTGAAGGATAACATCATTCCACGGTTAGAGATTCCAAAGATCCTCATTTCAGATAAGGGTACCACTTCATCAATAAAGAGGTAAAGAAATTAGTGAAGGAGTATGATAATGATCGTCAGGTCACATCTCCTTATCATCCTCAATCTAATGGTTTGGTTGAGTAACCCAATAGAGATATCAAGACGATTATGCAGAAACTTGTTAGGCTGGATAGGAAGAACTTATCGAACTTCCTACAAGTCTCCCTTGGGAATGTCTCCATATCGTCTTGTATATGGAAAGCCATACCATCTTCTAGTGGAATTAATTCACAAATCTCTATGGACAGTAAACATTCGTAGTTTGGATTCACAAAAAAATTGGTCAGAACATAAAGATTGATCTAAGCTAGATCTTAGAATTTTGAGACTATGCATACGATAACAAGTTTATGTACAAGGAGAAGGTCAAGCGCAAATACGATCGACACATCAGACGGAAGACTTTCGAGTCTGGACAGAAAGTATGGTTATTTGATGTAAAGTTAAAGATATTCTCAAGAAAATTAAAGAGTAAATGTGCAAGGCCCTTCATCATGACGAATGCACGTAATAATGGAAGCATTTTAATATCAGAGTTGTCATCTGATGCACAACCATTTATGGTCAACGTACAGTTGTTGAAGCCATATTTAGAGCGTGATACATTCATGTCTATTGTTGATTGAGTTGATGTGATATTTGATGAAGATCTCACTGACGCAACATCATAAGATTCAAATGATGCATTGAAAAATATCTTTGAATAATTCTTCTTTTCCTCTTTTCATTTCTTTTAATTCTTTCATACTTCCATTGTTTCATTCATCCCATTCATTTGTGTTATAATAGGATATGCCTCATCTTAAGTATAGTAGGGATGAGTTTATTTGGGTATTCTTCATTTATTCTCCTGCTTGTCTCTCAACTTTTTAAGAATCATTTCCTGTACTAAAGTATATTTCACCATAAGTATATGGTGACACACCTAATCGTTGATTATTTTGTACATTCGAATCCTCGATCATCCATACTTTGTGTACAGTCTGCTATACATAGGATTACTCAATCCTAAGTATCGGGGGGGGGGGGGGGATCGACTTCTCATTATTTCCTTTTTGAGTCATTGTAGTATAGGATTTTTCATACTTAGCATGATTTATGTCTTCCTTTTTGGTGTTTGATCACTATGAGGACAAAGTTCGTGTTAAGTATAAGGGGGTCGTATATACATTGTATATACTTTAGACATAACTTGTAATTTCATATTTTTAGTAAATATGGATAATATACTATAGTAGGTAAGGGTATATAATAAATTAACTGTAAAGAATAAACTCTTGTAAAAATGTAGAATTTTTTTGAAAAAATCTTTGTGAAAATTAGTTTGAAACTATTTTACAAGATAATTTAAAAAATGGTTGTGGCGCATTTTGAAAAATCTTTTGAAAAACTTTGAAAAATATTTGTAAAATATTTTCAAATCATTTAGAAAAATCTCTCTGTGAAAATGTTTGTCAAAAAATTATAAAAAATATTTGTAAAAATATTGTTGATAATTTCTTTGTAAAATTATTTACAAAATAGGTTTTCAAAATGTTTGCAAAAATATTTTCAAGCTATTTTGAAAACCCTATAACTAATATTCTTGGAAAAAAAATCTTCAAATAAAACAGATATATACATGTATAAAAATCCTTATACGCATGTATATACCTTGTATAAAGTTCCTTATGAATATACTAAATCTTCTATTTTTTTCAAAAATCCTAAAAATTTGCAAATTTTTTTCAAAACTATATAAAGATTTGCAAAATCTTTTCAAAAATATAATCCCATAAAAACATCAAAATCAGAAAATGGTTTCACAAAAATATTTTCTTGCATTGCATTTCATATGCATTTTTCTTAATGATGTTGAAAATTAAATGAGTTTGAATAAAAATATGAAGATTAGAGCTTGGTCTAGACCTTAATCCGTTTTATTTCAAATGAACTTGTTAAGGACTAGAATTGGGATGTGTTAGGTCACTTTGACTTAATATTTGGGTTATATGAGATTGTGTTCATGAGTCGATTCAATGTGTCTAACTAGAACCTTTCATGACATCTGTACAACTCTTGAGATAATGGCTTGACTTGAGACCTTGCACTCAACATTTATCTCAACCCAAATGGATTGTTGAGATATCGTGGAGTCTAAGTGGGGACAATACTAGGCCGCTTTGTCAAGGGTAGCTCTAGAACCATTATTGGGGACTGCCAAAACTAGTACTTCAACCAACTGTTCCTCTAGTAGTATGGACATATAACGACTAGAGAATGGATCGAAATAAAGCTTCAAATGAGGAATGGTTTGGTATGACAATTTTTCCTAGACCCCAAAACATGAGCGCTACAAAAGATTCTATATCCTTGGGGAAACACAAGAATGCAGAGCAATGCCAAACAAAGAAATGCCCAAATAGAAGCATATACCAAAAACTCCAAAAATTTCAAGCTTTTAGAAAAGGCCTGCTTCCTGATGAATACTTGGTCATACTGACCGAACTTCACAAAGAAATGCGACTATGGTTCTGACCATGCTATTGGGTTGAACTGAATAGAGGAACATGGAACCTAAGGGCTATTGAGTCACAATTCCTAACCTGAGTGAGGTTCCAACCAAACTAAATCTAAAGGTCTTAACTAAGCTCCCAACTTTGATTTTGTAAAGACAAGTTTAAAAATCATAACCATTCTACCTTTCTTTATTTTCCTTTTCTTTATTTTGTTTGCATCACTTATTCTTCTAATAAGTGTCTTCTAGGGATTAGGAAATTTAAGTATAGGAGGTGATGAATAGCCATTCATCTACATTTATTCTTCCATTTTGCATTTAAATCTTTATTAAAACACATGTGAATACAACTAAATCGTACAAACGACATTCATTAGTTGTCTAGAGATACTGTATAATATATGTTTTTAAATCTAAATTAAAACAACAAATAAAAGAAAAATAAACGAAGTATCAAAGATACCGAATGACCCCAAACTCTGTGACCAGAATAATATTGACTTGGTCGACAAGTAATAAAGTAGGGGGAGATAAGGGTCTATATTGTATATTAAAACCCTGATTTTCACTTGTGAAATAGGCCATTAGTTCACCTATTTTATTTTTCATTTTACACACCCAAATAAAGATTTGTTCTACATCAAACTTGTACATAAAATTAAATAGAAAACTATGAAAATAGTTGCACATAGAAATAATACACAGTGCAACTGGGACACACAGATGAAAAAGTCGTAAATCTAACTTCACAGATCAATATCTTCTTCATACAAGCTCAAAATTCATCAAACTCTCTCATTATATTCTAAATTAAATTATCTATTACATGAAAGTGGTTTTATTTAAAATGGATTTAAGCTGTAAAAGCAGACTTTTTGGGGTACCATTGTAATATATACATGTATACTTTATTATTCTTATATTTTTAAATAAGTGTAAATATTCTTTAAAACATGTTAAAAATGCAAACATAAAATAAAACCACTAAAATTTCATAAAAATAAATAATAGAAAAAATATACATGTATACTATACTTATCATGTATACACCTTTATATATTATAAAATAAAATAAATAAAAATATATATAATTATATATTTAATTATATTATAAAAAGATAAAATATGTACATATAATAATAAAATATAAAAAAATACAAAATAAAAATAAAATAGGTGAAATATATGTATTTATACTTATGTATATATTTGTAAAAATATACCTAATATATAAGGTTATAAAAGTGAATAAAAATAATATAAAAATAGTACATAAAATAATAACCAATTTTCATGTTTCAACATTTTGTAAAATAACTATATTCCTATTTTATTTCCCTTTTTCATTCTCTTTCCTCTTGGTTTTTGTCTTTTTATGGTTCTATGTGGACCAATCGTGTGCGTTCTTTTGTTGACTTCAAGTCAACTATCCGGTCTACCTCTCCAACCGTTGTCAAAACGCACGACTCGACCAACCACCCTTCTACTCCCCATTTTGAAGCATGATGCAAGGCTCGATGCACTACAACTTCTTCACGAAACATCTCCTCATTACGATCGCCCATCTCGCCATGCCCCTAGTCTTCATCATTCAAACACTCCATTTCTAGAAATCCCATGATCTTTAGATCTCCTCCATCTATCTATAAATAACCACCCAATCCTATTTTTTGAAGTCGGATCCCTTTTCTTCCGCGGAACCACAATTTTATTCATCGGGGTCGAGTGTCCTGGTGACAACATGTGTTCCCCAACCTTGTTGGCCAGGAGAAGGTGGAGAAGAGGCGGTCCAAGCCATCGTCATAGTACCTCCAAAAAAGCTTTTTTTGATCCCTGGTTTCCTAGATATGAGCTGTATTTTCTTATCATTTCTAGTGTAATTTCTACTCTAGCATCTTAGTGTAACTTTCCTTTCATGCAATTAGTCCTTAGATTAGCTCTAATTTTACATTTATGTTTCATCGAGGCTTAGAACTCCGGCCACTATCCATCCATCGCTCGTCCATTGTCCTTCATGTTCCTTTATCTGATCACCTATGATCTCACACAAATTAGAGAATCCAAGTTTCTACCTCCATCTCTCACCGAAGCTCAATCACCATTCACCTCCCCTTGCATAACAACCTCAATACCGGGTTGAGAGCCTCGCTCTCGAGCCCTAGAATTTTTTTTGTGCAGGAACGAGTCCTAAACAACCCCCTGGAGCATGGAATTGAAGCAACATATCAGCTCCAGATCGTGGGGAGCGACAAACTCTAGGTCCCCATCGATGGGACCTAGAAGCCATTAAAGCCCAAATGTAGTTGTCGCATGGCCCCAAGAAGGTGTTGGACTCATAGGAGAAGAAGGAGACAATCAGATCTCAAAGAAATTGAAGATCGAAGGGATGCCCATGCTTTTTTCGTGGGTGTTCTTCCATATCACCTTAGTGTTGTGCGATCAAGACACAACATTAGGTTCTAACTAATCCGTTGGATCAGAACGAAGCAGTACGCTTCCTCTGCCGCCCAATCCGCATACGTAGCGCCACGTGGAGTGCCTTGTCCCATTGATGAGTGCTCTTAAAGAGGTAATTGTATAGAACCCTCACAACTTTTTTGTATTCAGCTTTAATATTGTAACTAAGCAATATAGCGTAAACTTTCATGTATATTTTGCATGAGGACTCCCTGAACTTCTTGTTATTTACATATAGGCCATCCCGCCTCATGTATTACGATACGTGAGGCCTTATAAAAATTTCTAGTGCACCTTGTAGTTCCTAGATCAGTTCTTAAGTGTATTAAATGTTTACTTAAATTTCAAATTGGTCCTTTGTCTGCTGCAATTTTTATTTTTTGTATTTTCTTTTTATTAAATAGATTTTTTTCTTTAAAATTTGTAGGAAAATTCATTGCATGCCTGACATGATACTTATGCATACCCAAATTATTATGTAATTTTCTGAATTTTTCAAAATACAAAAAGATATTTTTTTCATGTCCAATTTTAAAACCTAATAAAATATAAAATATCTTCTAAAAATAACAAAAATATATATTACCTTTATCAAATCATATATTAATACATATCCAAAAATAACTAAAAAAACAAAATAGAAACTAAAAAATCACAAAAACATAAAAATCTTACAAAAAACTGTAAAAATTCTTGAAAATTCCAAAAATATTTATATTTATTTCTTATTTTTCTTTATTATATATATTAACTATTGAAATTATTTTTGCGAATATTTTCATATGTTATCTATTTTTAAAAATGCACAACTTCACATATTTTGATTGTACACTATTTTGTGCATTTTAATGCTTTAAAATACATAAAAATTAACAAAATTTCTATAAAAATCTCCAAAAAATAGAGAAAAATATGAATCACACAAAAACATTTTATCCTATATATTTTAAATATGATTTGACCTATTTATACTTATATATGTATTATCTATTATTATCTATATTATTTATATTATAGTTATTATCTCTATATTATTTTATAAAAAAATATATTATGTTTTGAAAATAAAAAAGAAACTGAAAATTCATAAAATTAAATTAAAATTAAATTAAAATTTTAAATTTTAAAAATAGAAAACAACTTAAAATCCAAAAAAAATTAAATGTAATTTAAAACCTACATAACGTAGAAAAAAGGCTAAAAAAGGTAAAGAAATGTTTATTTTTAATTAGCAATAATTAGTAATAACTGTTGGTATTCTTTGTTGTTCTCACTGGTTCGACCCCTACACTTGTGCACTATACATACATTTTGTATGGTATAATAAATTTCTGTGCGCCTTGACTTCATTGCTATAGGTTATTTGTGGGTTGATTGTTGATTGAGATGCTTAGATCTGGTAGCAGGTGCTGAGAGAGCAACTAATATAATGATTGCTAGATTCGGCTTATCGGTCATCGCATGCCCTCCGATTTTTTGAAAGAATTATGCATGTTTTGATTTTTATTTAATGAATAAAATAAAAATATTGTAGAATATTAATAAGTTAAGAGTATTGTTGCTGCAATACACAAATTACCAAATAAAAAATTATGTATTATTCTAATGCAAGAACAATAATTTTTTTAACATGTATGCTAACCAGGATAGAACTCAGAGTAGCTACAATATCTGAGGGAATATTTAATTAATGCTAGTTAAATCAAGGAATTTTTTTCTTTTCTTTTTCTTTTGTTGCTTTTTATTTATTTTTTTATACTTCTTATATTTTATATTTTTTTAATGTTTTCTTATTTTTTAATGATTTTAAATTTTGCAATTTTTATCTCTTTCCTTTTTTTAATAAAACAAATAAAGAATATATATAATAAATAAAGGTTCTTTTCAGATTTTTCAAAAATTATAAAAGTGTTCAAAAATACGGAATAAAAAACATTTGGTGTTTTATGTAATTTTGTATTTTTTATTTTTTTTGTATTTTTTATTTTTTTAAGGATTTTTAATGAATAAAATCTGAATAAGTGAATAAAGTAAAATCTAGCTGTTATTTTTGGGATTTTAAAATATAAAATAAAATTTAATATACTAGAAATCAAATTAAAATAGAAGAAGATCTTTCAAGCTTTAAAATATGCATATTTTATATGAATTTTTATAGCTTTTTCATTTTTTTTATTTTTAAGTTTTTCTAAAAGTATTTTAAAATGAATTTATACATGTAATAAAATAATTCAAAAGACAATCATATTAAATTTTTTGCATTTTCCAAGGATTTTTTTCAAATTTTTATGAAGTTTTTAATGTAAATATGGATAATAAACATTGTTTTTGAATTTTTAAAAATGATAAAATATATTAAATTTGCAAACAAAAAATATTAATGATAAAACACTTAATCAAAAACTTAACCTAATTTTTAGGGTTTTTTAGATGTGATTAAATAATTATTAGGAACAATTAAATATAAACTAATTAATCTACAGAAAAAGGACCTAAATGTAATTATTAGGAACAATTATTTTATGTAATAACAAATATAATAAAATCAGGATGGACTTTGCATTTTCTCCTCATTTTCACGTGTTGACGCACGTGAATATGGATTTGATGGATTTATTTATAATTTCGGAAACTTCAGGGATCATATTATAAAATAAAACACAATATATGTACTGTAATTTTGCACAAAACACATGACGAAGCACATGGATCTATAAAGGAAGGACCAAAATGCAAATATAAAAACAAATAGGGGTGTGAGTGCACTTATTCCATAATTCATAGATGGACACTTGTTCAAATAGGACTTAATTACAAATGAAATAAATCACATGATAGAAGTAGCATAATCACCAATGATGCATGTGCCTCACATGCATATCTTGCAATTGTGATTCGGCGGTGACGATCAAATCCACTGGTCTGAATTTGGGTGCGCTTGGATGGCTACGATGCTAACTAAGGGCGGGTGTTCTTGATATGATGCTTCTGAAGCACTCTGGAAGAATGCTGATGAAGGTTGCAGTTGATGGACCTGACACCTAAAGGCCTGAGAAGGATCCTGATGTCCTTCTGTGTCGAATGGAGGTGAAAATATGGTCTATGTCCCACTGATCACGGACCTGGAGCTCAAGCTTTACAAGGTGTGTTCGTCGACTCCCAAGTGCTGATCACAGCTCCAAATGAAGCTCATATGACCTGCAAATTATACCTTGCTCAAAGGAGAAACTTCGACAGCCGTTATTATGCAAAACAAAGAATAATGGAGTGAAATGGGTCAATCTCTGGTTAGGTGGTGGAATGAGATCAGAGCTTTAGATCCGATGCAGATTTGATGATCAGAATGAATGGTAAGATGGATAAAAGATCTGTGATTGTGATGCGATGATCGGAATGGGTTATGAATACACAAAGGGCCTATGATTGGGCACATTAGAGGTTGATCAGAAAATTACTAAACTATATCTAATTAGAAGAAAGCAATGTTGAAATAAATGTAAATTGAAAGGAATCAATTCTATGGTTCCCTATGATGAAAGTGGAAGAGTTTTGGCCTCGATCCATCTATGAAAGGGTAGAGAAACTGAGCTCAGTGGAGGAGCACTGGTGGCAGCTGGATCACGCTCCTGAACCGATTTCATGCGCTCCTGATTTTCGAGGGTTGCTCCTGTCACAAGCCACAACCTCCCAATGATCTTCTCAAGATGAAAACCACTAAGAAATGGACCATAATGAGAATTTGGGTTTGGAGATGTATTTATAGAAGTGAGCAACAAATTAAAAAATATGAAGTGCACGAACCGAGTCCAAAAAGTGGTGGATATTATTCGGGCGAGTATGAGTGATGCATAAGGCATATTTGGTGAAGGAATCAAGCAAAAAGAGTGAATAGATCGAGTAGGAAAAATCAAATAAGGAGTATGGTGTGTTATTCAGGTAAAATGGGGGCAGGGGGTCTAGTTGATTAGAGGTCAATATTCGGGTTTGGACCAATTCGAGTTCAGTCTGAATAAAGACAACCTTTAAAAGACAAAATAGTGAAAATAAATCAAAATAAATCTAAAATAAATATAAAATGAAGTCAAATTACAAAGTTCTAAAAATAAATATTGTTTACAAATTAATAAGTTAGTTTTTGGTGATTTTTAATAAGTTAAATAAGTTAATTAAATGGGGTAAATAAATAAAAACCTTCACTCATTGGTACAAAATACCTATATATACAGCTTCCATAAATTAATTTATTTATTTCACAAATAATTACATAAATTTATAATTTATTTATTTACAGAATAATTTAAGGATTTTAAATATATTTTTATTGTATTTTTATTAATTAATTTAATATGGAAAATAAATAGGGATATGTACAATATATGTACATTATGCCTATAGTAGGATATAGTTATTTTTTTATTTTCCATTTTGTTATTTTTTATTTATTTATATATAAATAAAATAAATTAATAAAAATACAAATGTTCGAAAATACAAATAAATAAATAAATAAATAAAAATAATAGGTACAACAAAGACATTGTGTACAACCGCACTCTAAAAACCCGACTTTCAAATTTTAATTTCAATTTTTATGAAACAAATTTCATTTTAAAGCTTATTTAATTTTGAACACAATGAAAGTGAGTTTGTTTATTTTGAGTTTTTATGGAGTAGATATTGATCAGGCAATTCTTTCTTTACAGCTTTTGAGACTGTTGCCTCTCTTATTTTGTACAAGGTTTCTTTATACAATTATTTTTATTATTTAAAATAAATTTATGTACAAGTTTTTAGAAGAAAATATTTCTATTTGAGGTTGTTTTGGTAATAAATAAAATAGTAGAAAATATATATAATATGGACATTGATGAATATACCACATGTGAACTTTGATTTTATGGATTTTCGATAGATTAATGACCATATTTCCCCTTACTTTATACCTTTTCGATTAGGTCAAGTCTTGAACTACTCTCGAGGTTAACATCAACATGTATTTATTACATATATACAGTCTTCTTTTCTTTCTTTCTTTCTTTCTCTGTTATTTATTTGTTTAGAATTAAAATAATGACAAATAATACAATATTTACAAGTGATTTGAGATTATTAAAAAGTGATAACTAATGTTATTTACATGTATTTTATAAGGGATTTTATGCCAAAAAAAATGAATAAAGATGATGAAATGAAGATTAATCACCCTCTAAGATCAGACGTTAGGTTTCCCCATTCAAACCCTCTTCTATTAATATGGATGCATAGTTGCCTTGGCTAATCTTCTTTATACGTGCTACTCAGAACTCGTACGATTTGGCCCAAAGATGGGTTTGTTTGTGACTTTGAATTATTCGCAAAGGTAATGATCACGCAGTCGGAGTACCCTCAAGGGGATTGTGGCAAACTACACTATCCTGCAAGTGGATAGATGGACTCGAGGCGTGAATCTCAATCCTATCATGATTCACAAGAAAGTTGGGGAAATGCTCCAACATCTAGGAGATGGATTAGAGCAAGGTTGATGATGGTTTGCAAGGGGTAGAAGATGAACGTGATGGGTTAAGAAGATGATCTGCGGAGGTTGGCATGACCTGAAGTTGGATTGTGGTTGAAGTGAGGGTTGCGAGAGGATTACATAAGAGAATGGGGGAAAAATAGAGAAGAAGAAATAAATGGGGATGTCTAGATGTGTTTCCACGCCGGTGATGGAGGGCAATGACCGCTCTTGGTAGTAGCCTCAATCAGCAGTGAGGTACGACGAGACTCGACTATTTTGTAGAGGAGAAGCACTTATGCAAAGTAAAGAACTTTGTGGATTGCACTGCACAAAGATCATGGCTTTCACCAACCTAGCTCTCATCTCCCTCTCATTGTATCATTAGATAATGGAGAAGACATATGACAGATAAATTCGAACGGAGGGTGGTCGATGGGGTTAAGTAGGAGGATGTTCTGGAGAGGATAGATGGGATGGGTCATCACCATTGGAAGTGATAACATAGGAGAAAGGCAGTGGTTACATGTCAGATTTAGTTAGGATTTTGGTCAAGGAGGTGATAAGGTTGGTTGTCGAGGATTGGGTTCCAAGTGGTTAGGAATCAATAGGTAGAGGCGTTGGTAGGAGGTTTGGTATTTTGTCTTTGGTAGAGGATACGGGTTGGAGGAGTCGTGGACATGAAGGTGAGGTCGTCGGTGGTTTTGGGTGGTGGTCGATGGGTTTCTACCAACGGGGGGGAGTAGAGAAGGTGGTGGCTGGATGAAGGAGAAGGCTAGCAACATCTTTGGATCAATATGTCATCCAACAATCAGAGATGATCACCTGCAAGACACGTGAGGGAGAGTGGATGAAGGAGGGAGGATAAGGGTTGATGGATCAAACTTGATGCAATGGCCTAGAATGAAGGTGCTTGGAGACAAAAAGGTTTGACCTGAGAAGGGGGCATGTTTGACCTGGTTCAGAGGTGGACCAGTGAGAAGGTGACATAAGTATATCGACCAAGATGACCAATGCATAAAATAAATAAAAATGGATTAAAAATAACAAATGGGCTCAAATGTAAAAATGATCAAAATATAAAATGTAGCCCTAAATGTATACTATAATATTCATGAAGGATTCACATGCGAATGAAACCAGTTGTGCAAGTTATGGTTTTTGGTGATATTATATATATAATACCATTTTTTAGTTTAGCAATTTTTATTTGGTTTTCCGTACATGAATAATGTTCGAAAAAAATCAAACATGATTTAAAATAATGTAATTAACACAAATACATTTTTTGGTTTTTTTATGAATTACAAAAGGGTCATAATAAATTTGTGAAGTCAGTTATTTACAAATGAATAGGTCAAAATTTACAAGTCAGGATTTGTATATTTCTTTGTTTTTCTGATTTTTAAGATTTTCAATTTTGTGTAATAGTTAAAACATTAGATGAAATAATGAAATGGAAAAGAAATAAATAAAGAAGAGTTAAATATGTACATAAAAGAACAAGTCAAAATTCAAATTTCACAATGAACTCTAATTCTTTTGAATTTAGTCTTAATTTGTAGATAATTACATATACAGTAATTCAAAAATGAGTAGAGTGAAGTTAGACATTGCATGTGAGAGATATCGACATTTATGCATTTTTATCCTTGGATTTATTTCAAATATATTCAAGTTAGTATTTTTTACGATTTTTCATTTGTTGATATTAATGATATTTACACAATGGAATTAATTTCATGTCATTTGGATTTAGGAAGAATTAATTAAAAATAGGTGTTAGGTGAATATTTACATCTGAACATGAATGCAAAATGAAATGATAATTTATGCAAATTGCTTATAAGTACGTGAATGTTAATTCTGAGATATAAACACATGAACGCATCTAATTACTCAGGACAAAGCTATATTTTCAACTTATTAATGTGATGAATCACATATTCATCAACTCCATATACTTAAACCATGCTCGTCCCCAAGCAACTAAAGAATGAAGAGGTGAAATGAGATTGGTCCATACCAGTATCATGAACAGAAGGAGAAAGAGGAAAGAAATTGGAGCATAGCCAATGTAGATAAGTCTCTCGGTTGAATCTTGGCCAATGTAGCCAAGTCTTTGATATGCAGGCAATGGACCATTGTGGTCAACACAGTACATTTTAAAATTTTTGCTCTGCATTCATTTTTTTGGACTTTTTTCTTTGTATCTTTGCCCATTTATTCACCGTTTTTTTTATTTTTGGGTACGAAAATGAACATTCGTGTGAGGTGGTGGAATTAAGTTCCACCTCGATTGAACGGATGAGTATTAGTAGTCTATTCATCATCCGATGCTTTATTTCAACCCTTACTCTGGTCTTTAGATGTCAACACTACCAGAAAGAAGCCCACACACTCTTTCAATACCCAATTGAGTCATACTCAGAATGAGGCAATCAATTAAGACACGAAGTCTGAACATTGTCATATGGAACTCGAAGATATAAGTCTAGGACATGGAGCATCTAAAATTCTATTTCTCGATGAAGTTCCTTTTAAAATTAAGTGGATTAAGGCCAAGTCAAGACCACTCTCAGTTTTCTTTCACAACTCGGTTCAGAACTTGATGGCTTTTCACTAGTACAAATGTATGGTATGTTGAAAGGAGTGCAGATGCATGGGATGCACATTTTTTTTCAATTTTTAAATTTGTTGAGTTTTACGTATTTTAAAGGTATTATACATATTTACAAGTATTTTTCACATTGTACATGTTTTGCAAATTCTACAAGTTTCTACAGAAATTACACATGTCCCTCAAAAAGTTAGTCTTATATACAAAGAATACAATACCATATACTATAATGCAATACAGAGTACGTACACAAATGAAACTCACCTCCCCTATATTTAATGTATGCTAAGTATAAAGGAGTGCAAAAGAAGAAAGGAGTGAGGTAGAAGTCGGCCACCACCTATACTTAGGCTCTAGTCAGCCTAAGTATAGAAGAAGGCAAAAATGAGGTGGACAAGGGAAAGAAGAGGAATGTTGAGTATACACAAGGTGAGCATCGGTCCCCATTATAGAAGAAGTTCAAGGGAACTGATGGCACCGGGGAAGACTATACATATGAACAAGGAGGTGTTCAATAAACCTTCTCGCGGAAGTGAGGTGGGAGGGAAAATAGATGTGAATAATGTGAAGAAGAAGAAGATTCCTAGCCATTATGTTCTTCAACTAATTTTACTCTTCAGCTCCTCATTCAAATTGTGCTCATTCACATGGTTAACCAACTCAGCCTCGGATGATGAATATTCTTGTGAAGACATATCCGACTTGTCATAACTAATTATTCAGGGATGTCTATTATAACCTAGAGAGGAATCCTCAGAAATATCATGTCAATAGTGAAATACTTAGCAGGTTTACTAGAACCTAAAGCAAGGAGAGGAGGAAGGTTAGAATGCTTTGAACTGAATCGATGAGGTGCTGACCATTTGTTCTTCATCAAATAAATTAGGTTTTTTGTGATTATTTCATGCAAGTTAGTACACATCTCAAATATGTGATAGTGCTCTCAGTTAGTTTGGGATTCGTATGCTCATGTGTTGGATCACATTAGTGATCAAGGAAGTCCGAAATAACTATGTCTAGATTTGGTGAATTGAATGTGTCTAAGTTAGGATCATTCACCTCGGTAGCAACATTGGTTGTCTCGATAGTCGGCTTCTTAGGCATCTTTCCTAAGATCATGTCTCGAGTCGATGGTTCCTGAGGAGGGATCAGATCATGAGAATGGTTTGACTCTGGGATCTCCTCTTGTTCACAGCTGTCGAGATCTTGTTGGATTGTCTTAGGGTCAGGTGTGTCCTCGAGAATTTGTTCATTTTGTCTTGATTTACAAATTTTATGTCTTGAGTCTCACAATCGATTGTCGCTCTAGCAAAGGCCAAGAATAGCTTTCCTAAAACAATCGGAGCTCAATCAACTCTCCTTGGTGCTCAATGTCCAGAACGATGAAGTCCACTCTATATTTGACACCGTGGAAGTTCATAACAATAGAAATAATTCCTCTCAGTCTTTTTGTGGATTGATCATGTAGTTGAACAATCACTCTAGTCTTCTTAAGTTATATAAGGATGAATTGGTAAAATACGGATTTTGGGAGGATGTTTAGAGTAGAGTCGTCATTTTTCCGAACATGAGTAAATTAAGTATCCTTAATTTCACGGTTAACTATGGTGAGCTGCTTAACTTTTTGACTCTTGGCCTTTTTACTCATCACCATTGAATTGGCCATAGTGATTAAATGAAATTCTATTCTAGATCGCTCCTTACCCATCTTCTTGGGTGATGATCAACTCTTCACAAATCTCTGATGCTCAGGCATGTAGTCCATGGCCTTGCTAAGTGGAAACTCTAAGATCAGGCTTTTACATAATGCTTCCATTTTTGTGTTTTCCCTTTTTTATTTTTTACCTTTTTTGATGCTTTTTTCTAGAGTTAATGGAATAACTAGTGGGTAGATGTTGAATAGCCATTCATATTCCTTTTTTCTTCCATTTTGTAGTCAAATCCCTATCAAAACACTTGAAAATATCAATAATTTGTATAAATTAACATGCATCATTCATATGTATTTAATGTATAAACATATGCATTTAGATCCAAAATAAAAAATATAATTAAAAAAAATAAATGAAGTATCAAAGAAATTGAATGATCCTAAACCTCGAGACCAAGTCAATATTAACTTGGTCAATAAGGAATAAATTGGGGGGAGATAAGGGCCAAACACCGTATATAAAAACCAAATTGGTTATCCTAAAAATAACCATTTTCCCGCTATTTTATTATTTAGTTTACACACTCTAAATAATAAAGTTATCAACATGAAATTAATACATAATAATATATAAAAAATTACAAAAATAATAGATAATAAAGATTATGCACAATGCAACTAGCAGATGAAAAAGCCACAAATCAAACGTCACAGATCAATATCTTCTCAATATGGATCAAATTGAATCAAACTCACATCCATTGTATTCCAAACTAAATTATCTGTTAATGAAGGTGGTTTTGAAAATGGAATTAAGATGCAAACGCTAGCTTTCTATGGCACCATTATATTTCATATATGTATATAATATTCATATATTTTATTCTTTTTATTTTTGTTCTATTAATTTTTAAATAATTTTATATATTATTTGATAAATATTAAAAATGTAAACACAAAATAAATATACTAAAATACACTTAAAATAAATAACACATTAAAACATATACGTATATTATACCTATAATGTACGTACATACAATCATTTATGTATGTAAATAAAATCAGAAAAATAAAACAAAAAATATAAATATGTATTTAATTATATTATAAATATATAAAATATATAAATTTGATAATAAATATCAAAAAAAATTAAATTAAACTAAAATACATAGAATATATGTATTTATGCCTATAAATATACATGTAAAAAACTAAGACCTAATAAATTATGTTTTAAAAATAAATAAAAATCATGATAAAATATTTTAAAAAATATTTTTTTTTCATGCTTTGAGTTTTAATTATAAAATCATTTATTATTTATTATCGAATTAATAAACTTAATATCTATTTTGTCCAAGCAGACCAATTAGGAGCCTCCAAAAGTTAACTCTAGGTCAAATGTCCTTCTCTCGTCTCTGACTCTGTTAGAACACTAGAACTACCTATCTTCTCCAAATTACCACTCTTCCTCCATATCTCCATCTCCCTTGAGCTCACATCCTCTACCTTGCCATCTCCATAGACTCCACCAACTCCCCTTCCATCTCATGCAACCATCTTCCCAAAGTCACCATTTACCACTCATAAAAAGTCCACCCCAAACCTTTTTTTATCCTTCTTCGCTACATGTGACCCAATTCTCAACAGCCAGCGTGCCTCCCGGTAACAGCAACAAGGTACGACAAGTGTCGGTATGGACAAAGGAAGTCGGGAAGGAGATCTACCATTATCAAGCTTCAGCTCCGATGAAGGTCACCTCCTTGGTTCCAGCCAAGTCGATCTGCATGGTTAATCTATTTTAATCGCATTTTAATTCCTTCATGTAGATCTAGTTATAGTTTTGCTTCATTTCAATCTAACTAGCTTTAAATTTTTATTCAAACTTTGCCGGAGCACTAGGCTCTGGCCATCTGTTCGTCACTGTTCCACCCTTGTTGTGATCCATTTGATCATCTCGTCCCACTTTCCATCGCTTCTTTACTAAAACCTCTCACTCGATCCAACCTGATCTATCCTAGATCAGTGAATCAAATCTCAGCTCTGCAGCTCAATAGAGATCTACCAACAACCCCTATTTCTTGTGCAACTAGCTTCACTCTAGAATCGAGAGCGTAGCTCTTGAGCCCCTTAACCATTTTGTCTAGGGTAGAGGCTCCAAATGAGCACCAGAAGCTAGGATTTATCGGAGAACCAGACGAAGAAGACCTCTCCAGGACTCCTTCGACGAGGTATAAAACCTTTTGAGCAACCATGCAGATGAGTCGAAGTTTTAGGAATAAATTGAGCCAGTTAACAACTCGTGAAGTTTTCAGAGGTCTGAGATATTAAGGATCAAAGTTCATTAGGGATGACATTTCCCTATTTTTCCAAGTTGCCTTTCGACCATTGGTTCAAGAACATAGGTCCAGATCTAATTTGGGCCCTTCATTTCAGTTGAACCGTTGACTCCTCCATCACAGTTCATCATGAGTGAAGGACACGTGGGCGTACCAGAGCCATTCATCTCTACCCCAAGCGCAAGGCATGCAGATCTCCTGGGTAATTGCATGACACAACCCCATACAGTTTGCATATATGATAATCCTATAAATATCAATGGTAGTCTAAAAGAAATTGGGAAAATTTCAATTAAGATCATGAACTTTCTGAGTACTACATATAGGTCCTTCCACCTCACGTGTAATGACACATGAAGCTCTGTAACTATTATGTGCATATCCTGATATTTTTGGGACCTATTATTAAATGGAGTAAATGTCTCCATAAATTACGAATAGGACCTAGAATCTATGACATTTTATTTTCTTATATTTTATGCATAATACATATTTTTATCGCTCTAAAACTTGTAGGAAAATTACTATAAATGCATGTAACCATGCTTAAGCTCGCATAAATTTTGTTTTGCATTTTAATCGATTTTCCTATTTTTAGAAAAATACAAAAGTTGCTTTTATTCCATGTATAAATATTTAAAAAACCCATAAAAATTATAAAACTTGTCTAAATTTTCCCAAAAAAATTGTATTATCTATATTATAGTATTATCTACCACACATCCAAAAGTCACTAAAAACACAAAATATAAAACATAAAAAATCACAAAACCCTAAAAACTTCATAAAAAAGAAAAATTAAAGAAAAATCTAAAAATATATCTTACTATTTCTGATTTTCCTTATTATATACAATATATATTAAAAATAGTTTTGAGTAAATTTAGGATATATTTATAATTATTGAACTCAAAACAAATTCTATTCACAAGCTCTGTGCTGAGCTAAACTGTCGAGTTATTTTTGATAATTTTTGCTCCTATTTTCAGGACATCCGGATGAAAACGATTTTTGGTGGGGGACATGAGAAGAATGATCTTTATTATCGTGACATCCCCTCTGACTTTGGTTTTGCCGATGCTTCGTCTATCTCCATTGATCCTTTTCTTTGGCATCTTCACCTCGACCATCCGTCTTCCAAAGCCCTCTCTTTAATGTTCCCTGAACTTTCTATGCTCAAACCTTTTGAGTGCACAGCATGTCAGTTTAGGAAACATCATTGAGCGTCGGTCCCTGCTCGTACTGAGCCTTGTTGTGAAGTTCCTTTCTCTTTAGTCCATTGTAATATTTGGGGACCTTGTTCGGTCCGTACTCGGAATGGACATAACTATTTTATTGTTTTTATTGATGATTTCAGTAGGTCGTCTTGGGTCTATCTTTTAAAAGAACGTTTGGGGATTAATAATATTGTCAAAAATTTCTTTCATTATGTCAAGAATATGTTCTCCTATGGTATACAACTTTTTTATTCTGATAATGCCTTGGAATTCACTTAACATGACCTAACAAACTTTTTTGCCTCTCAAGGTACCATATATCAAACCTCATGCCATACACGTCCCAATAAAATAGGATACCAGAGAGAAAACTCAGACATTTTCTAAATATTGCCCGCTCTCTTCTTACTTAGATGAAAGTCCCCGAGAAGTATTAGGGTGATGCCATTCTAAATTCTGATCCTCTTATCAACAGAATTCCATCTACCATCCTAAATGGATCAACCCCATTCTCCCTCCTTTACCCAACTCAGTCACCCTTTCCTCCTCCCTTGCGAATCTTTGGATGTGTATACTTTGGTTATAATTTTCATACCACAGACAAACTTTCCCCTTATGCAATCAAATGTGTCTTCCTTGGTTATTCGTGCACTCAAAAAGGCTACACGTATTATGATCCAACTGGACATTGCTATTACATTTCTACAGGTGTAACCTTTTTTGAGCAGACTTGTTTCTTCAATCAATCTGTTACAGATATCCCTCTGGATCATCCATCTCCACCCATTGTCTATAAATGCAGAAAAATATCGTCACCATCAGATGTTCCTTTACCTATTTCTCTATTTCAGGATAATATTCCTTCAACAAGTGTCCCCTCCACCGTTGTCCCAGATGCACCTCAAGAGATTCTCATAGCTCTATGCAGAAGTAAGAGGCAATGTAGTTCTCATCCCATGTCTCATTTTACTTCCATAGTTGGTTTATCTTTCACTAACAGACAATATGTAGATGCTCTCACGACTATTTCTATTCTGAGAGACCACCATAGTACCTTGCAGGATTCAGCATGGCGAAAGGCCATGGATGAAGAGATGGATTCTCTTACTTACATGGGGACATGGGATCTCGTGCAGTGTCCTAAGGGGACTAGACTTATGGTGTCCAGATGGGTCTTTACGACCAAGGTCACCAGATGGGTCCATTGGCAGATTAAAAGCTCGTCTTGTGGTAAAGGGTTTTACACTGACATATGGAGTGGATTACTTTGAGACATTCTCCCTAGTTGCATGAATGGGGTTGATACGGACTATACTTTCAGTAGCAGCTAATAAGGCATGGCCTATCTTTCAGCTAGGTGTGAAGAATGGGTTCCCATATGGCAATCTTGATGAGGAAGTATACATGATGCAACCTCCAGGTTATGAAGTTGAGGGGGAGTGTATATGTCGACTTTGCAAGGTCATATATGGCCTAAAGTAGAGCCCAAGGGCATGGTTTGACAGACTTACTACAGATATTGACACTCTTGGTTTCCAGAGAACAACCTCTGACTATTCTGTATTTGTCAAAAGACGAACAACAAGCACTATTATACTTGCATTCCATGTAGATGATATAGTTGTCACAGGTGAGAATACAAGAAACCAAGGCCTTCCTCCAGAAGGTGTTTGTTACCAAGGACCTTGGTCCACTACGCTATTTCATGGGTATAGAAGTACTACACACTATAGAGGGCCTTCATCTCTCATAAAGGAAATACTACCTGGACATCCTTACTGAAGTCATACCACTTAGATGCAAGCCCCTGGTATTCTTGTGGATCCAAAAAAACATTTCACATCCTCTAATCCTACCTTCGAAGATGTTACTTAATACAGAAGCATGGTTGGCAAGCTTCTTTATCTTACTGTCACCAGACCAGGTATTTCTTATGCAGTAAGCAGAGCTAGCCAACACATGGAGAAAACTTGATATAGTCACTGGCAGGATGCACTTGCGATTCTACGATATCTGGAGGAATCACCAGGGTGTGGCCTCTTTTAGGGGTAAATGGGTACACTTATGTTATTGCATATGTTGATGCATATTATGCAAGTTCGCTAGAGGACCGACGCACCACCAACGAATATGCTATGATGATTGGAGGAAACCTTGTTACTTGGAGAAGCAAGAAGCAGACCGTTATATCCAGATCCAGTGCAGAAGCAGAGTACAGGGCGATGGCTCAAGCTACTTGTGAGATAACATGGCTATTAACTTTCCTAGAAGAACTCCATATTGTTGTCACTACTCCTATTCCACTATATTGTGACAACAAATCTGCTACATACATTACCATGAATCCTGTGTTTCATGAGCGAACCAAGCAAATAGAAGTTTACTGCCATTTTTTTCGTGATGCTGTTAGGATTGGAAGAATTACTACTCCTCACATCAATACATATCTTCATCTTGCAGATGATTCACAAAGGCCTTACCCAAGAAGCGACTTTCCTGGATTGTTTCCAAGTTGGGCATGATTAATAAATATGCTCTAACTTGAGGGAGAGTGTTAGTAATGTATTATATGATTCTTAGTTATTATTCTTGTAACCTTGTTGGGGGCACTTATGTGTTCTCTCCCTCTTGAGATATCTAGGGTTTTGTCCTATATAAGCCCCCCTAGACCTCCAGAATAAGACAAGCTATTTTCATTCTCTCTTTTCTCCAAAGGTATGATATATGCTTTTGGAAAGTATATGATTAATACCAACTCTCAATGATCTGATGAGAAAGTTAATAATAAAACCAAGAAGAAGACCGTTCAAATATGATCAAATACTTCGGCTTTAATGTAGGTCTTCTAGTATGCAGGATGTATGTGTATTAAGAATACTCGAAGGTGATGTGATCATAAACGATTGTATAACTATGGCACTTCCATTTCGAGGGAGTGATAAACATGTTTGAATTTTAGTGACTCATCTCAGTAGGGAAGAAATGTGATCTCAGTCCAATTGTTGAACATTGATCTGAATATGATTCGGATGCAATGAGAAGATTATATTTAAAACTTTGGTTTAATAAAACATACTTGAGAGGTTCTCGAGATCTGGATTTGAGATGTGATATCAATCCACATCACTATTCATGGTGTACAATCACCAGATCTTTATCTCTAAGTATCCACGGAGAAAGCACATTGTTCTCAAAAGAGTTCAAGAATAATTCAATTGTTGATAATATATCTGAGCAATGGTAAATGGATAATTAAATATGATTTAGTTATCATAAATGATGTGAATATTATTCATATTATTTGGACACATGAGAATGGTTGTATAAGATAATTAAATATGATTTAATTATCATGAATAATATGAATATGATTCATATTGTTTTGGACACATAAGAATTGACGTCTAAGATAATTAAATATGATTTAGTTATCAAAGATGTGATTAATATGGATATTAATATTTGTAATAATAAAAAATATTATAAATGTGATTTATAATATGTTGGTTATATTAAATTGTACATAGAATTTACGAATTAAAAGTTGAAGTGAATTGTATTCGCGTTGGACAATTAATTGTAAATACAATTTACATTTTATATTAGGAGGTTGAATTTGATTCATAATTGTAATGGTTTTGTTTGCAATTGACTGAAATAATTTGCAATAATTATTTGGTGATATTTTGTTGACAAAACATTCCATGAATTAAGATTTAATGTAATAAGACTACATTAGGATTAGAGAGGGATGTTATCTCCTTTCCCCTTATATGGAAAGAAATTTCTTAGTCCTATTCCATTCATAAGAATCTTGATTTAATTAAAACTAAATATGTTAAGAATATTTACATCATATTTATTTTCTTTTAAATTAAATTAATTGATATTGTAAATTGTTGCAACAATATCTCAACCATTGATTTGAATTAGGAATGCATCTCCACCATCCATTTTAGAAAGGTAGGGTATCTCTAGCATTTTTAAAATGCTTGAGAGGAAGGGTATCTCTAGCATTTTCTACTACATCAATTAAAGATCAACAATGCTCCCTCTCTATTCTCTACACACCTACTCTCTCTCTCTCTCTCAATATTGTGAGTGTCCACTTGTTGACCTAGAGAGCCTCATCATTTTCATGCAGTTGCGCTACCGGATCGATGGCTCGTAGATCTCTGTCTTCTTCGGTGCATCTTGCTTGTGAGGAAGGACATCGATTTCGTGTGACAAAATCAGGAGACTCCATACTAGGATCATCAACTCGGATTGTGGGTTTATACGCCCGCAAGTGCTTCTATGTCGGATTAGACTTGGGATAGGAGAATCTCTTACTTTAGAGATTGGTGATCGCAATCAGGCTTCAAGAGCTATTTATTTAACTCATTTGTGATTTTAATGAAATGATTTTAAAGTGTCCTCATATAATGGGATTTCATCAATTTAAAAATTTTAAATTCCACTGCCCCATGCAACTAGTATGACTAGTTGACCAAGATCATATTCGATGCGATCTTCACGCTTCATTGACACACTAAGGTATAAAACCTAGCCTTAAAGTGGCATTAGAGCTAGATTAAAGGTTTTCGATGTGATCTAAATCCTAAGTGAATGAGGTTTTGTATATCCGTTACGCGGGGACTCGTTGTTTTGCATTTCATGCATGTTTCGAATTATTTTTTGTTAAAATAAAAAGTCGTTGTTTATGAACTATTTGGACAAAATTTTGGATAGTAAAATGTATTTAGAATGTCTAAATATGTCCCCAAAATAGTAGTCAATTATTGGCACTAAAGATGCATAAAATAAAATATGAAAAGTTCCTGCGGTGACATTATTTTTGCATGTATTCATGTATCTGTAACAAATTAATTTTTTATTGTCGTTTTCCTATTGTGAAACATGGAATAAATACTATAATTAAGTATATAATTAAAGACACATACCACACAATTTTATTTCATGTGATTCTAACTCTGTTAGCCCTAGATATTTCATATTTAGTGGAGATGTATCGGATAATGATTGGATCATCAAGATTACTTTAATAATTTGTTTATCATTTAGTCAATCAAGAAAATTAAGGATTTGCCATGATTAGTTGATGCTTAATATTTATTTTGGAATTATTTCATTAAACTGTTGGACATGTGAGCCCACGGCAAACCATTATGCACTAAATGTTTGTAATTCATTCCTTAATCTGAAATGAAGAATAAATAATTTGCATAATAGGTCTCTTAGTACAATTAGAGTTATGTACCATGGCCATCTTAATGATGATACAACTATTAATTTAAAGTTGAATCATAAAGGCTGGTGCTTGGATGATATATAAAAAGTTAGATTGAGGACTCATCAAGAACCATCTAATGATTGTAAAGAAAGGATATCCAGCCTGAGAAGAAGATGGCAACTCTTCTCTAAAGGATGACATCTGACAGACCTCCTGATGTTGGTCCTTTGCATAGGAATATAGATTCGAATGTGTTAGATAAGTTAGATTAAAGAGTTGACTTAACGAGATCGAGATAACCAATACCTATGTCGTATACTGTCATGATACATGCACGTATCCTCTGACCGAAGATAGATGTGTTACTATATGTCTGGTATATACATTTGGCAGACCGATAGGTTGATGACCTATTCAAGATCTATACACCTGCGTTCTGGTGTGTATACAAGGGCATATGAGTAATACCATCTCTCAAAGGGATCATACAAGTTCAATACTGAACCAGAAGAAATGAGCTCACTCATGAGATATTGGGATCAAATTCCATGGATTGTCGCGTCGCTTTAGAAGCTTGACTAAATTTGTAGGTATGATATTGCTTTTGGAAAGTATATGATTAATACCTAGGTATGATATATGCTTTTGGAAATTATATGATCGATACAAATTTTAAAGGATCAAATGAGAAACTTAATGATAAAACTCTGAAGAAGACAGTCTAAAAGTGATCTAAAATTTCAGGTTTATTATAGGTCTTCTAATATGCAGAATGTACAGATATTAGGAATATTGAGGGCGATGTGATCGTAAAGGATTGTACAAGCGTGACACTTCCATTCTGATGGAGTGATATAACAAGCTTAGATTTTAGTATCCTCTCAGTAGAGAAGTAATCTAATCTTAGTCCAAATGTTGGATATTAATATTAATATGATTCAAATAAAATGAGAAGATTAGATTTATGGCTCTGATTTAATCAAACATCTTTGAGAGGTCCCCGAGATCTGGATTTGAGATATGATCTCAATATCCAAGTCATTGTACATGGAATGTACAATCGTCATGACATTGTCTCCAAGTATCAGAGGAGAAGGCACACAATTCTTGAAAGAGTTCAAGAATTGTTCCATGAGCATTTATATCTAAGCATTAGAAAATTGGACAATTAAATAAGATTTAATTATTATAATTAATGTGTGGATAGAGATATATAGGATAATTAAATTGGATTTAATTATCATGGATAGGATTTATATGGATAACTCTATCCACAATAATCATGAATAACATAGATGTGATCCACAATATCCTGGAGAGAGTTAATTGTGAATGAGATTCACAATTTATATGTTAATATAGACTGGATTCACATGACACAATTTAATGTGATATGATTTATATTAAATATTGGATGGAAGAATTAATTCTCAAAGATCAATGATATAATTGCAATAATCACAAATAATTTCGAATTATTGGATGATAATTCAACTATTCAACTAATTAACATATTAGATAATAAAGTTTTTGACTCATTTCACCTTAGAGCGGACGTCCATGGGTTGTTTTTAACCATGGTGGACGTCAACCCTACTTTTAGTATATGGATGAGCTCTTTTAATTATCTTCCATTTATTGATTAATTGTTTTAATTGAGATAATTTAGAAATTATTTTTCAAATATCTCTTTGCATTTTCTTTTGTGTTATTGTAAACTAAAAGGAAACACATATCAATCTTAACCATTTATTAGAGAGAGCACATGGATTGAGATCCATAGAAAGAAATACAAATCAATCTAAACCATTATATAGTGTGAGCACATGGATTGGGATTCATGGATTTCCAAGAAGTTATAAAAGAGAGTCCAGCCCTTGCTCTCTTTACACATAAGTTGAATGCAATGGTTGTCCACTCTTTCTACAACCTTGGTGGAGATCATGATTTTCACCATGTTGATGTTGTGTTGACAGACTAATCGCTCGAGGAACTCGATCTTCTTTGGTGCCACGTGCTTGTAAAGAAGAAAACTTATTTTGTGCGATGAAATCATGAGGTTTCTTGCTTGGATCTTTGCTCAGGATTGCTAGAAGCACGTAACTCATCATCACGCCCGCAAGTGCACTCATGTCGGATCGAACTCGAGTAAGGATGCTTCTTCCTTTAGAAGCTCTGAGGATCACAATCACGCTTCAAGAGGTAAGCCTAATCTAATGTGATCTTTACACCTACATTAAATTTTTTGGAATTTTTAGACCAATTTTCGAATTTTTATGAATTTTGCAATTTTGGGCTGACAAAATAGCACAGTTTTTTATTTTTTTAATATAGCAAATGGCAATAAAAAATGATGAAAAATTTACACAATGAAGAAGACAATAGCAGGAGTCTACAAAATTATTTTGAGAATTTTCAGAGCATGATAAACATTTATTTCATTACAAAGATCAAGCAAATTATGGTTCTGGAACTGCAGGGACTAAAACACAATTTTTAATGTTTTTGCGCCAGAAATTAACAAAAATATAATATAGAATCAGAATCGCAATTTACCCAGTAAATCACATGCAAGGCATGTGCTTTGGAGTTGGAAGAGGCATCTTTGTAATTTCCGAAAGAACTAGAGACTTAAACGCAATTGTTCCAAATATCTTCTTTTTTTATTGCCCTAGGGTTCCTGTTGTTTCTTCAACACCAACAAGAGGAAGGGGGGGCCAGCCGTCGCTGCTTCTTCAAAGTCACACAGGAGGAGGCGCGGAATCCGACGGGGAGGCGTGTGGGGCGCGTGGGCGGCTGAGATGGTGGGTCAGGCACGCACGGCGAACGGCAGCGCCGCAGGGAAGTGGCTGCTGGACTAGGCTGGTGGAGGCGGAGGGGCCACACGCGCGGAGGGGGTGGCGCTCTTCGGCAGCGAGCGGTGCGTGGGAGGCGCCTGGAGCGGAGGGGCGGCTGTGTGCGCCGTTGGGGGTCACGCCGGCCTGGAGGTGGATGGGACGAGCGGAGCGACGGTGGGCAGAAGGACACGGGGCAGCGCCCGCGGCGGTCGGGCGGCGTGGCGCGGCTGCTGGAGGAGTCTGCGCTGAAGGGGCCTGGAGGCGGGAGGAGAGGTGCGCGTCACGCGCGGGGAACGGAGAGGCGGAGCCGCGGCCACACGCGGTAGAGGAGGCGCGTGGTAGCGGTGGTGAGTCCTCCGCCTGGAGGTTGAAGATGGTAGGCGGCGGGGGTTGACGGCCTCGCTGCCTGTAACAATTTTTTGTTTATTTTTTTGTTATTTTTTTGGTTTCTTTAACTGTAAGTAAAAATAATAAAAAAGATTTTTTTATTCTATTTTTTTGAAACAGTAAACAGGAGCTGTTAAAGAATTTTTTTATATATTTTTTTATATTCTTCCTGCAAAACAAAGATTAGAGATAACAAAATTTTATATATATTTTTAATTGTATCCTGTAAAAACAAAGGTTAGAAAACAAGATACAAATTTTTTATTTATAAACAAAAATGGAGTGCGTGAATGATTGTCGATCTTGGCAAAGTGGAAGACAGATCCGTGTCTCCGACCACCATGCCTGGTCGGAGGTGATAGGTTGCATGAGATAGAATATGAAATGTGAGGATCAAGATGTGAGATGAAAATCGGAGTCGGATGACAAATGTGTGGTGAAAATTTTGGTTTTAAGTTCTAATCAGTACACCTACGCAAAAATTAAACCTACAATTTACCTACGAAAAATGATAGGAAATAAAATGGATCTCACCTCGGGGTTCGAAAATACCATGATGGCCTCAACGAGGGTCGACGCACTGTCACCGGACGGTTCGGAGGCTAGGCACCCTTCTTCAACAAGAATGTTTTCGGAGATCGGGCTCCTCTCCACCAAAGATTGATCAAAGAGTGAATGAGGAGGAGGAGCCCACTAAAAAGAGAAAGAAAATGAAAAAGGAAGGTATATACATTTAAGGAAGGTGTTTAGTGGTTAATTAATAAAATAATTAAATAAATAAAATAATTAATTAATTAAAAATGAATTTCGGAATTAATTAAAATAAATAAATTAAATAATTTCCAAAAATCAATTAGCCACCATAATGGTGGTCATTAAAGGTATGAAATAAAATCCTATATACATGGTAAGTATATAAAATCAATTAATTCAAATAAATCCACTAAATCAAATAATTAAATATGAATTTCGGAATTAAATTAAATAAATTAATTAATGTGAGATAATTAATTTTTTTGGTGATTTTTATTTAAGGAAGTTAGTTGTATACACATATTCTACACATATAGTACAATATATATAAGTACAAATAAGGAAATAATTTTTTTATAAAAGATTTTTTTAAATTTTTAATTTTTTTATTTTATTTTTAATGTAAACAATATTTAAAAATATATACATTATGTAAAAAAATAATTATGAATAAAATATATACAACAAGTATATGAGAAAACTGCACAAAACACCCAGAAAATCGACTTTTTAACGGTAACTCTAAAAAATAGGAAACCTCAGTCATTTGAAAGATAATTTAATTTAGAATATAATGGAAGTGATTTTGGTTTGATTTGAGCTCGTATAGAGCCGGAAATGGTGTTTTAATTATCATTTTGCGGCCTTTTTTGAGTGTGATTATTTGCAATATATACATCATTATATTTTACACTTATTTTTATTATTTACAACACATTTTTATTTACAACTTTTGTTTACAAAAAAAATTAATTTGAAGTCAAATTATGTACAAATAAAATAATGTAAGTTTTGTACAAATATACAGGAAAAATATTTACAAAATATTTTTGGATTTTTGACAGAAGACCCTATCTCCCCCTACTTTATTCCTGGTCGATCTGGTCAAGTCTTGACCTTCTCTTGGGGTTCGGGTCAGTCTGTATTTATTGCATAAACACATCCATTTCTTTTTCTTTTCTTCTTTATTCTTTTATTTATGTACAAAAAGTGTTAAAAATGCATATTTAACAAATGCATGCAAAATGATAATTTTATAGAATTAGTGGTATTTACAGGTATTTAACTACGGAAATGAAGCTAAAATAAAAGAATAAAGGCGATGAATCGTGGATTCAACAACCCTCACTCACATGACAATCATATGCTATTTAGAAAATAGCTAGGTAAGCTGATAGTCACTCTGTTCCCAAGAGACTATGCCAAGTCCTTTTACGGCACTTGCATATCTTCTAGCGACAGTGTTCGCATCCAATGCGAATGTTGCATCTCATACAACCAATACTCAACCATGTCAGTCATAGTGTCCTTGACACTACACCTCAATAATTATTATAACCAGTATATAATTTCTATTATCCTTATCAGAATATCGTTATTCCTGGAGATCTCTATCTCCTAAGGCATTCGTAGTTAAGACCTTTTAGATCTCCAACTATAAAGTCTTAATTTCTTGAAGATAAGACTTAGACATCACTATCTCTAAAGGCTAGTCATCTTTGAAGATATTGTTTTTACTGCAATAAAGTGTTCTATCTCCATAGTAGGATTAGTAACATTTTACTACTCCCACTGCATGGTAGACATCTGGCTTTTGTACACATCTAGCATACTTTCAGCTTCTCTTAACTAATGCACAGAGGGAAACCAGTTTTAACATTCACTTCCTCAACTCTTTGAGGTGCAATCCCTGTAGATAGGTCAGTACCATATCTAGAGGGAAAGAAGCCTTTCTTGGAATTTTCCAGAAAATGGAAATGTCCAAGGTGTGCCATTAATGTGACGGTCCCAATACCCTCTTCTCATTGCTTCTGAACAACTTCAGAACTAAGATCTAAGAGGTATCCTTGAGATCATATCTCGAGGTATGGAACAACTAGATTATAAAACACTTATTATTATCTTCCTTATATATTTCCAAATGATTAGGATATTATCTACATTTAGTACGATGGCACTCCCACTAAGCTTCACACAGTTCATCAAGATTCTATCTGAAATCATAACATTTATAATTTCATCAAATCTTATGTTCCAAATACAAGAAGCTTATTTGAGTCCAAGGATGGAATTCCTTAGCTTGCACATCTTGCTTTCCTCAACCATGAAGCCTTGGGGCTACTTCATGTGAATATCCTCAGAGAGGTATTCATAGAGGAATGCAATCTTGACTTACATCTTGAAGATGTCATAGTCAAGTTGTGTAGCTATAGTTAACAATATAATGATGGGTTCAAGCATGGTCACTGAAGAGCATGTCTCATCGCAAGTGATGTATTCTCTTTGGTGTGCAGCTCATGGCTACGAACCGTGCTTTGAAGGTCTCTACCTTCTCATCAGGTTCCCTCTTTATATTGAAGATCCATTTACACCTTAATGGCTCTTACCCATATAGGTGGATCCTCGAGGGTCCATATACAACATTTGTATATGAAGTCTACTTTAGACTTTATTGCTAACATCCATACTTCCATGCTATGATCTTCAGAAGCTTCGTCACATGAAGTTAGATCATTGTCAGATTCAACTGACACATGGAATCCATCTTCAAACGTATTCGAAGAGGTATTAGTGTTTCATCTTTAATTGTCCTTTTAGTTTCCAATTTTAGGAGCCTCATTATCTTCTCAAGATTAAATGAGTTCCTTCACTTCATTTTCATCTTGATTCTCAAGAGTCTTATCCTCTAAGAATCACATTCTCATGGATGAGATCTTTTAAGAATCTCAAGGTCATAAAGTAGGTATCCAATACCATCCTTTATTTTCCTAATGAAGTAGCACTCTCAGGTGTTAAATTCCATCTTACTTGCTTGGAATCTTATTAAGGATATATATTGTAGTCTCTACTATATATATACCTTGGAAACTAAGAGGTAATTATGCTAAGAATCATCATTGATCAAATCATGTCACACATGATCTAATTGTATCTCCCTACAACTCCATTGAGTTTAGGTTTATTAGGAGGAGTGAGATAGAAATGACATTCATATCTCTATAAGGTATTCCATGAATTTATTAAATAGGTATTGACTACCCATACTAGATCAAATTCATTTAATCTTCCATCAAACTTTGGTTCTAAACAAGAATAGTGAAATCTTTGAACATTTCAAAGGTTTCTAAGTGAAGAGAAGAAATCTCATATCACAAATAATCATCAATAGATATCACATATCCATAATGTTTATTCTGAGATAGATGATTCACATACATCAATATGTATGAGATCTTGAATACATTGACATCTTACACCATTCCAAGGAAGGGTGTATTGAAAATTTTACTTTTAAATACAATATTCACAAGTATGTAAAGATTTGAACCTTTATACAATCTAAAGTATCATCTCTTACTAGTCTACTGATCACATCAATAGACAAATGTCCAAGGCTTGATGTCAGATCATTGTCAAATGATCTTCATCCTCCTATCGATCTTTTAAGGTTTAAATTTCAGTATTAGAAATGTTAATGAAACATTCTTTAATTTTCTAATTTAGTAGAGTCCACTTGACTTTAGATTACTATCTGAAATATCTCCATCATAACTCTTTATAATAGGCCTATTACAGAATTCATGTTTATTTCCAATATTTAGAAATAAACAATGACTGTATTCTAACATCTGGGTCATAGAGACATTCTCTAAGATTAAGGGCGCTCCCACTGAAAATAACAAGTCCATCTATCCAATAGAGATTATTGCAACAATTGCATAAAAATCCATGTGGATGACTATTAAACCTTAAAATCAAATTCTAAAGTCTTCTCATACATATGCAACTAATTGCAAGTGTTATTAGAAGAATGAGATACAATTATTAGATTTTGATCTTATCAAATAAGAAAGTCAATTTCAATGATTAAATGTAGCTGTAGATTATTCCGATGCACTATCTGGGTCCTTCTCTAAGGATCCTAGATAGACTAGATAGTGTCATATGGAAGTCACAGAAGTACAATTAACTCTTTTGACTTTCCTTTTCACTTGGATCCAACCCATGCTTCAATTGCGCTCCCTTTATCTATAAACAACCATTGCTTAAGATGAAAGATCTCTTATGTTTAATTCAAAAGATTTCAATATAAGAGTATATCAACATTTATACATGCTTTATTCAATTCATACAATATGAATATTGTGAAGCTTCATGAATGACCAGAGTATAGACAGTAGATAGATGACACTCATCGTATCTACATCCATCTAAACTCTTAAAACATTGGTTCATGTAGGTACTCAAATATTTTGAGTGCATCATCTCTTATAGAGCCACCATTCTGCATAATGCAGAGAAACAAGCCATTCATGATATAATGTCAATAACACATATGCATGCCAAAACATCTTCTTAGATTTTATAAGGATAATTCGACAATTACGATCATCATCGTCATGTCACTTTCAAATTACATTCGATGAGAGATCGAGACTGTAGAGGCATACAAACCCTAGGGTTGTAGTCCTATTGTCTATTTAATTGCCACTCCTCATTATTATGAGGAAACTTGCACATTGCAACCACATACAATATTGTCCAACTGCAAGTACAATATCTTAATCATGGATCCAATCCATGACATTTTACTTGTTATTATTGAGTATAGTATTGAGTGAGTTTAATGAAGGATTATCTGAAACAAGAAATTTGCATAAAAGTATGTATATATATTACTTTGATTAGAAATTTTTATATCAAAGTTGTCCTGCCTTGTCAACATTGAAATTTCATTCCCTTAATCACTTTCAATGTAAGAGATATACTTACTATTATATCTCAAGGAAGATCTGAGATCTCCTTCCTTATCTTTGTTACATCCCAATAATATGAGAACATGTAACTCCGATAAAAAGAAGCGGGAACATATTCTGCCTTGCAAGTCCAACTTGCATTCCTAATTTGGTCTTTAACACCGGGGCCCACCACCCCTAAGGTGATGTTGACCCATTATTAATTGAACCAACTGTCAACATTAATTAAATGACAATCACAAAGTTCTTGATCAGGAAATAATTTCCAGCAGTGACCCTCACTTACTAAAATTAGCATATATCAATTAATTTAAATCCAAATTAAGAAAAGTAAGTTTCCAAAGTTTGCTACTTTGATTTACAACTGAACCTAAGTGATTTACATGCATTTCAAGATGTTTAAATCCGTAATTAACTTCTTAATTACGTCATGATTTGCAGTCCCCAAAACAGTGGATACATGTTCACTAATTTGATCATAACTTGAGAAAACGAATTCGAAATCTCGTAAACTCAGATCCTAGGATTTCTTTATTTAATGGGAAACAAAATCCAATTATTATTTTCGTATTTAAACCATTTAAACAGGACCGAAAATAATCACAAAATAGATATGCAAAAATGAAATGCGATAAAAATTTCGCTAGGAGGCAAGCCCGTTTCAATTGGTGAATATGGCTAATCTTGTTAGGAGGTGTAAATAGCAAACTCCAGGTGAGTGATTCTAAGCATTATTTTCAATATCATTAATATACTTTTGCAAGTAAATTTGAAATATTTGCCTAGCACAAGAGATATTTTAGTTGTAAGAAACCAATTTATATACATGGATAGTATTTTCATAGCCATTAAGAAACTATATTTCAATTATCTATAACAAACCTTTTGAAAGGATATCCAAAAGTATAAGCACCACAATTGCCTTCTTTGTAACGAGTCATGGACTAGACAACATATATGGTAAAAGTCATCAAATATGATTCTGAAACACGTATATATGACAACCATCAGATTTGGTTCAGATGACTTTGAGTCCATATTTTGTATACATATACGTTATGGGTCGTATGCAGGATATTCTTTGACCGTTAGGACTATCTACGGGTATGAGTCGGTTTATTTTCAATGTTCATGAACATATTATAATTAGCCACTGTGGTGTTTGACGCAATAGCTGAAAAATCCATGCTATTAATTTCAAAATTTTGTAATTCTTAAAGTTATTGTTGTACTTTTATTCAGTGCTTATATTTGTCTATCTTTATTATCTTGCAAAGTTTTTTTGTCAAGTTATTGCAACCACTTAGTTTATGATATCAATAAGTTTTTTCTATGCATAGTCATTTTCAAAGTACCCTATAATGCATCGCAACAAAATACTTGATATTCATTCACTAGATATAATCTCATTTTGAGTTTAGATGCAACCCTCTAGCATTTATCATTATTTCTAGACACATCCGAGCAAGAATTCTAAGAGGCTTGAGGACACTAAACACTAGTCGTAGGTTGGTACTTCAAGATAGAGTTTGTGTAACTACAAGAAAATCAGGACTATGTGAATGGAAAGATGGTAAAACTTTGTAAGTGGTTGCGTGCATATTGAACAGTTCTGTTCATGTTACTGATGTTTTGGATATGTGTGGTCAAATTTGGATTATTCTTGCGCTGAAGAGAAATATTTTGATGGTGTTTTCAAGTAATGTTTAATATATGATAAAATGAAGGAATTTAGTAACATATGATACTATAAACTGAGGTGATAAGTGATAGATTATTGTCATGCTCGTTTGGATTAGCGGGACAGGTCGTGACAGAAGACATTAATGTCCAGGGGAAATTTCTCCTCACTGCGTTGTAGCTACTGAAAATCAGTGGACCTCCCTACTAGTAAAGATCCATGTAAAATTTAATAATTTGAAGGTAATAGACGAGACACTTATGTCAAAGCTTTGTAGCTTCTAGGTTGAACAAATTTTGCATGAGGATGCACACCGTGGTCTTGGCTTGGATTTTCATGCCACACATGAAAATGATAGGGACAATTCCATATCGTTATCAAATTAAGAACCAAGCACATTGGAATGCTTTATTGCCTAGGCAATATGTTTGTGGACGTGACTATGTTTCGAGTGCTTTAAAGGGAGTCTCTTTTCTTCTTCCACTAATAGTGACGAGTTTCTAAAGCGATGCTCTTTGTGGTACTATAGGATGGGTAACTTCATGGTTTATTGTAAATACTTATGTCACATTTAGGATTGGTTCCTCAAATTTGATGACATGATTAGATGAATTCGACGACAACGGTTAAAGAGTAATCATAATGTTTATTAGTGATTGCATCATAAACATGAGATACATATAGTAATTACAGTACATCTTCCTAAATTTGCGGGACCAAGATTTTGAGTCTTCCTTTTTTTCTTGATAAAAATAAAACTCCAACCTATATCAGCACCTTTTAATCTCCATCCGGTGCACGAGAAGGAGATGTTGCCAGGTATCAACGGCCAACAAATTCACACGATTCTTTCATGAAGAATCAAATCCACCTCTATCAATCCCCTCAACTAGGGTGGAGTCGGCTCGGACACCATTCTGATCCGACTCGCAAAAGCCTGAGCCCGATCCGAACCTGATGTACAATTAATGGGCCGGGCTTGGACCCTCATATTTCAAAAATATCATATTCAGACCGGGTCGGGTTCGAACTCGAAGAACAAATGGGCTGGACCCTCGTCCTCATATTTCAAAATATCATATTAGAACCCAATTAGAGGACATAAATTTATAGTCACAATATATCAAATATTTCCTTCATCCATAAATAATAATATTATATCCTAACAATACTCCAATATTCATGTATTATGGGTTAATTATATTCATAACAATAAATTGGAATTAAAGTGCAATTTCATGGAACCAAAATGGGTGCGGATTGAGTCCGTGCCGAACCTAAGCTCGGCATGAACCCTATCCCACGAGCCTTGGATCGGGTTCGAAATCCTCAATTTGCTAAAAAAAGCAGGCATCGATCCGACCCAAGACTCACGGAAAATTGACGGACTCAACGAGCTTTTTCGAATTGGGTTGGATCGATGCTCTACCCTCCTTTTAAGTTTTTTTGCCCCCAACGAAGCCGACATGAAAGGTGGGAGAGCATTGCAGAGCTTCACAGCTCTCTCTCCAAACCCATCAGGCAAGAGGCGGGGAGCGAGAGGAAGTCGCGTCTCTCTCTACCCACCTCCCCCTCTAAACCCATCAGACAAAGTTAACCTACGTCGCCATTGGACCACAATGAGCAACGAATGGTACGACTAACATCTCTCATTTCCCCGCTTTTCCCTCCGCGATTTTACCTGATTTCCCCCGTTATATATTGTTTCTCCGTTCACAGCGACAACAGCCTCAAGCTCCTTCTCGGTGGGCAAGTCGTGCCTTCTCCTCAGATTCGCGGATGATTCGACGGCTACATCAGCACCATCGGCGTCCACTTTGTATTTCGCTCTTCTTTAAATGAAAGAGGTGGACTTGTAGAGGAGAGGGTCCACATGGCCAACATAATTTTAAAAAAAAAAGGAAAACAAAAATAATGATAAAATTATCTAAGAAATAGAAACATAGTTAAATAAAAAACTTATAAATTGAAAGTTGCTCCAAATTAAAATATATACAACTTCTCATAATGAAATTTCGTTAAAACTCTCAACTATTCAGGTTTAATACATTTGGGTTCTTGGCGTCTGAAGTTGTAGAACTCCTTAAGAGGGTCCAGAAAATTATGCATAGTAATGTTATGGTTCCCAGGTCTATGGATGTTGTGTTCCGAAGAATTGGATTCGCCATCCAAAAAGGATTGGCGGCACAGCTTATTGCCCGTCTCCCAACAGTTTCGTTGTAATCTTGTTCTGAAGTCGTTATTTATGTTTATTAAGAAACAATGATTTTTTTAATCACTGAATTAGAAATATAAAGATAACAAGTATATTATAAGTATTTTTGATCTATTTGTGAATTTTTTCTATTTTTTATTTGTTTTTCATAATAAAGTACTCATTATATTTATAATAAAGCTACTAATATAAGCATTTTTTAGATTTTTTGATGTCATAGAGGCTAGATAAAAAAGCAAATTGCTTTTTAGGTCAAATATACCTACGCCATGAAGCCCATGTTTTTAATTTTTTTATTTTAAAATTTTTATCTTGTTGTTTATTTTTATACAAAATAGAATACACAAGTATTAGAATAAAAAAAATATAAAGTAAAAAATATTTAAAATAGCTTTTGTAAAAATATCATAAACAATTATACAAATGACTCATGGAATCAACTTTTTACAAATGAACCTGGCTGGATTTCAAAGCATATTTAGGATTTAAAAATTTTAAATGATGAGATTTTAAAGTGAGTAAGTGTGAATTGGATTTTATATCATCCAGATAGAAAATCTTGAATATAGGCATATCGGGAAAGTTGAATCGGCTTTATTTGTCAAATGTGTATTATGATATTTTTGTATTTTCTATACATTTTTTCAAGCTTTCTTTCCCATGCATTCATTGGTGGTTATTTTTGCAGAAAATCAATCAGGATGGTGGAGATAGATGGGAAGATATAATGTTATATATCGCAAGCTTATTTTACTCCGTTCGTGTATGGGTATATAAAAACTTTTATTTATCTTGAGGATTTGTCAACCTATGTACATAGAGGAGGCATCAATATTATTCGACAGAGGCTTACGAGAATCTGTTGAAGACATTATTATTTGTGGAGACCTTTTTTGGAGACCTCCAATATAGAGTGGCTTCATTGCCCATTTGGCTAGGCAATTTGGGGCTACTTTCAGCATTTGAGGCTTCTTTGTATCCTATTGTGGCTTCCAGGATGCAGTCTTGGAAGCTTCAGGATCATATCTTGCAAAACAACGAGATTTACAACATGGACTCCGACTATGATTATGCTCTTCATCGGAATTATGGCACAATTCCCTCACTCGATCTCAATTGTTTCTCTAGAAAGGACACCATCCCTCCAAAGACCCAAAATATTTTGGTAAGTATTTTTTTAGTAAAAAAGTGTGGATATGGAGGTGAAATTTGACATGACCGTTAGAGAAAAGACATTTTCGGTGTCTTCAAGCTGATCCTGCTCAAGATTTTCTCCTTGCTATTCCTATTAGTGGACTCGATCTGTACATACTATCGATGTAGTATCGTAGTATCCTCAGATATCGTCTCATATTCCTTTATTTCCAGCTGATGAGATGTGCTCAATTTGTAGTAAGGCATGCTTAGACACTTTTGGAAATCATGCAATTCATTGCAGGGAGCTTTCGGGTTTTAAGTACATACACAATCTTGTTAAAGGCATTTTATTTATTGTACTTAGATGTGCAAGTATTGCTGCTAAGAAAGAGGCGTGTGTGAACTTTTTAACTGATCTATAGGAGGGAAGATCCACACTTATCGGCTCATATTTTATTTTTTGGATGGGTCGGAGGGAAACATGTCTGTATAGATTTAACAAGAGTTACTCCGCTGGTGAAGTTGAAGAGCAAGACCTTCACCGCGGGGTATGTTGCCCTTAAAACTGCTTCAGCAAAAGTGGTGAAGCACGAGAAAGCATGCATTAAGAATCAACATGTCTTCATATTTTGATACTTTTTAGATTCTCAATACCAATAGTTGTTGAGCTTTTGAAGATAGTTCAAAAATCATGAGCAATAATATTATGGTTCCTACGTTTACGGATGTAGTGTTTAAAGGATTGATTTCGCAATTCAAAAAAGACTCGCAGCACAACTTGTTGTGTACTTGTCTCCTCTTTCCATACTATGATGAACATTGTTCCATTTGAGATTAACAAGTATACTAATGTTCCATTCTGGAGCTTTTTTTCCTCTGTCTGAATTCTTAAAATGGCTTCCTTTGTTCCATTTGGGCTTTGGTGTTTGTTGGGAATTTTGAACCTTGGGGTAAGCGGAATGGGAGTGGCATGATATAAATGGAGATGGGTGGGGATTATTTAAGTTGCCACCACCTTTGATCCCTACCATTTAAAGAGGTGGCGCCATTAAAAAGGGTATTGAATGGACACAAATATTGTCGTTCACATGCAGTTCCCATTGTGATTCGGCCTTAAGTTGCCGTGATTTAATGTGATAATCAAATGCTTGGCTCCTGCGCACATTGTTATGAGGCGGTGAAGGTTCAACTTGGTTATATAGTTACTTAAATGGAAGGTGATCATACCATTTGTTTTTTAATCTTTGGATATCATACTACGGTGTATTTTCATTTAACGCATAGAAATTAAAAGCAATAGACATCAATAATACAATGTGCCTTCATCTCGTAGCATCGTAAGTAATTCACACGTGCAAAGCCTGATCAGTATCTCGAAAAGTATATCTTGGAAAGTGTTTAGTTTCATTAACACAGCAGTTCTTCAAATGCATATCTTAGTATTAAGACTAACTTTTTCGATCACAAACCTGGGTATTGGGTAGGGATACAAACACATACGGATATATCCGTATCCGATCCGTCACCGTATCCGTTTTATACAGATTTTGACATCCGTATCTGTATCCGTTTCAAAAGGGATACGGATATGGATATCGTTTTGATATCCGTAAAAATCTGTATCCGTATCCGTATATCCGTTTTCGTTTATAAATGTAGTCATAGATTTATTTTTAACCCTATGTAACATAATTCTCTAACTCCTTTTACCATATTTATATAATTTTTATGATACAAACACATTTTGTAAATTAATATCCTGTATTGTCCATCCAATTCTTATATATTTAAGTCGATTCTATAGAGTATTTCTAACATTACTACTGTGCGATCAGTATCCGTTTTACATCCATATTCGTTTTTTAAGGATATGGTATGATGGTTTTAATATTCGTCAATATCCGTATCCGCATCCGTATTCGTATTAAAAAATAGATAAGGATACGGTAATACCTATATCCGTATCCGTATCCGACCGTTTGCATCCCTAGTATTGGGGCTCGGATCATCCCCCTGTATGGAAATAGGAAGTATAAAAGGGAAACAAAATACAAGGAAATATGACACATATCCATACATCTAGTGCGCAACTTAGCATCGTTCTATCTTATCTCATTATTAAACCTTCTAATAGGTGGTGTTACTGGTGTATAGCTCATCATCTTCTTCGAAGAAGTAGCACATTCAATGTATAAGTATTTTTGTAGGAAGTCTTTGATTTCAAGTACATCGATAGTCCATTTATCTGGCTAAGAAGCATTAATCAGTTTAAACACAACTTCACATATATCATGGCAAGCTGGTGACCTGAGTGTCGCAGACCCGTCATCAAGCGAGGTCTTCTACTAGCAGCGGGCATATATTCTTCTTGAGATGTATGGTGTGAAGATGTGTTATATATTTTTTTCTTTTGTTGCAAGTTGCAACAAGGTTCAAGAAAGCGGTATGCGTATGCAGTCGGACAGGTCACTGAATAACTAATAAGCAGCATGCAAGGACATATGTGGGGTATATACAGTTCTACGTGGTTTCCTAATTATTTATTTAAAAATAAAAAAAACTACAAAAGTGACTACAATTGAACTGAATTATAAGTAAATGTGGTCCAATAAAAGATCTAAAAAAGCGACTTTCATGTAGAGCTCAAAACAATCTCCATCAATCAAATATCGATACTTCAATAGAACATGCACACATATTAATTGACAACAATAAAGTACAATCCTAATCATATCTTAATTCTTTGAAAAAATAATCATTCAACACACCTAAGTTGAATGTTAGCATAAACATTTTATACTTAGAAACAATACAGTATGGTACAAACTTAATCATATCTTAAATTAAAAAAAGTTCTAAGCCTTCTCCCCTATGAGTAGGGTCGACTATATGGATTCTTGCTCAAATCCATGCTGAAAGATTCAACTATTTTTTACGCTAGATGTCAACTACCTAACGCAACCCCTACAAGAGGGGGATTTGAACCCTGGTCTTTTGGGTGGTGGACACACTGCAGTACCACCATATCATTTAGAGACACACTACAAGAGGTGAAGGTTTTGAGACAC
This sequence comes from Ottelia alismoides, assembly GCA_037367405.1. Classification (NCBI taxonomy): domain Eukaryota; kingdom Viridiplantae; phylum Streptophyta; class Magnoliopsida; order Alismatales; family Hydrocharitaceae; genus Ottelia; species Ottelia alismoides. The sequence continues at coordinate 374,168 of JAZKJV010001500.1, read as the reverse complement.
ACTGCTCTAATCATCTCTTAAATTCTTTAAAAAAAATAATATTTCAACAAACCTAAGTTAAATGTTAGCATAAACATTTTCTACTTGGAAACAATTCAATATAGTACAATCTAGTTATAGTGATCATTTTATATGCCTAAACATTATTAGTAAGCATGTAGTAAGAGAAATAATCATTCAACAAACTTAAGTTGGCTTCCAAAAATCAAATATAAAAAAATAGCCTGAAATAAGAGAAAGTGAGGATCTAGGGTTACTTGGTAGAGCTTCACAGGGTCACAATGGAGCTTTGCACGGTCATAGCAGAGCTAGGAGGCTGAGGAGACTCGTACAGAGGAGTTGGAGGCAGAGGAGCTTCACACGGAGAAGCTGGAGGTGAAGGAACATAGCACATAGACGGAGGGGATAGAGGTCGAGGAGCTTTACATAGAGGAGGAAGGTTTCCAAGTGGTGGTGGAGGTGCAAGTTGGAGGAGGCAGAGGGCTCAAGATTGAGAGCTTGCAACCCTAAAGGGGGTTCTGGAGGAGAAATGCTATGCAATCTGGTCGCCTAAACCCTAAACCAATATCTGGATCTTAAGATTCAGATCCGACTACCCAGATATTACAGCATGAGCTCGAAGCGCCCGCATAGTAGGCATACACCGCTGTACAACCTGCATATTGAGGGGCTTCAAGAATGTAGCATGATGAGAGGTCCAGACACACATATTCGACCGATTGGCTCTCTTTCATGAACACTGAGTTGTAGCTTTCTCATCTCCATCTTGAGGGTGAGTGTTTGAGTATGTAATAGACAGATAAGTGGATCTCTCCAAGATCCAATTACCCCCAGTCATTGTTTAGTTCCACATGGATGAGTGGTGGGACAACGGTTTGTCTATAGGGCTATATAAGAATCTCCACACCCCCTGTACTCATTGAGAGAAATTCTAATAGAAGATCCGACCCTTTGAGGTCATCTTTCATGGTTTCATCATGCTCCTTAGGAAGTTGGGTTCCACGTAAAATCCCAAGTATTCAATATTTATTATTTCTCATTTATAAAATTACTTACGCAATTTTGTATTTCAACAACAATATATTGTCAATTTTTTTCATATTCTAATTTAACTATGATTTCAAGAATCCAGCTAGAAAAATAGTTCTAGTTTATATATCAACCATAATATTTATTACGAGCATTTCTATATTTTGCAATAATTATAATTTGATTAAGATGTGACATTTTGGTAATGATTCTTATTAAGATATTAGTTAGCTTTAATTCATTTTACATATTTTCTTTTCTTTCCATCTACATTATGTAATTTACCCAACATGTTTCTCCTTTATATAAGAGAATCATATGGCCTCATGAATAAGCAACTCATTATTTTTTATCCACATAGTATCAAAGCGATGGTCCTAAATCGGAGTTCCCATACCCCATTGTGCCCTAACCCCTAACCGTCGCTCCTCTCCTCATCACACCTGCCACCGACGTTCCACCCTATGCCGTGTGCCATTGCCCCCACCCTAGGGCCTCTCGCCACCGCCATAGGCCCTACAACGGGTCCTCTTGTGCACGTCTAGTACTCCAAGGGCCTTGCACGCACTGCCCATCCCTATCCAGGGCATCCACATGGCTACATTGTCGATCTGGACCACCATGCTTCATTGCAAGACCCAGTCCAGGCTCGCACACTGCCTCAATACCCGTCGTAGGCCCTTCATCACCATTAACAGCCCCCTAGGGCCCACAGTAGGCCTTACATGAGCACCTAGGGTACTTCTTTTCCCCTCTGGCATCACCCATCTTTTCCTAACAATATGATTTTGATAGGAAAAAAATGATTTCAAACCAAAAAATCACCTATTTGGACCTTAACACAATAAGGATTGATGAGGATGGTTGTATGAGTCTACATGTACATCCAATTCTATGTATGATCGTGTAGACTCGCTCGGATCAATCTAATACCCTAGTCAAGTTCTGTTTTTCAGCCTCCTTTTCCCATCATGTTAGAGCGCAAGGTAGGTGTCTTCTCTTCATCCAGAGCCTTCAATGGCCTAGATCCAATCGTAAAGATGGATGGGACCAACTATGAGTTGTGATTCATGTAGGGCTTGGCCCTCATGGAGTATAACAACAAGAATCACATTCTGACACTGCTAGAGCCAACAGATAAGATGGGAAGAATGCCTCGTGGAAGCAAGATGACGCATAAGCGTGTATTTCGCTATGTAGTACTCTTACCATATAGATCGCCAATGATATTGTGAACCAAACCACCGTCAAGGCAATGTAGGATATCTTGGTAGCCACATTGACTAAGAGAAGAACAATACCAGATTCTTCAGCTATAGTATGATATCTGCACGACCAAGCATAATGTTCGTCCTCTGCATACATTCTACTCTATGCTTCGTGGCATGTTCGAGAAGCTTCACAACTTCATGCTCGTGACCACATCTACTAAGCAGTAGATGGTGTATAGGAATTCCATGATGGTTGGAGTTTTCTTGTTTGCTCTTGATCTTGAGTATGAGGTAGAATGTACACAACTTCTTACATGTGTAGCCAAACCTCCCATTGAGGAAGCATATAGTCATCTCAATGGGATTACTATCCCACATCCGACCACCACACATACCTCCTTAGTGATGATCGCATCTCGCATCAGGGGAGTCTCTACTCACTTCAGAGGGTGTGGATCCAATGGTAAAGAAGGTGAACTTCAGTATGACCCTTGCACCTATTATCGTCATCTGGGTCATTTTGAGAATACATGCTATCAAAGTCATGGATACCCTTCTTATGCTCATGTGACCGAGCAGATTGAGCCTCTAGACAATTCAACTCCTCATACAGATTCGCGTCTTGATGACATTGTCTCCCATACGAGGGAGATAATGACTCATGATGTCGGTACCACTACAGATCTCCCAGATATTACAGCCTCTGTCAGAGCTTCTTCAAGCTCATCAGGTATAACATATGCTTTTACCAGTTGTAGCAGGTTAGATATGACAAAGTAGATGATGGAATCTGGTGCTTCCCACCTTCTATGTCTAGAAAAGCACATTTTAGTTCATACAGATCTATACTTCCTTGCATATCGGTTGTCATTGTGAATGTGGGTCATTTACCTATTACATGACACGGGGATGTTCATTTGACGCAATCCATGCACCCATAGAATTTGCACTATGCATGTGATTTTTAGATGAAATTACTTTATCTTGGTAAGATCACTAAGGAGTTGCATTATCGTGCTATTTTTGACCCATCTTCTCTTGTGTTTTAGGACATACTCATATGCATGGTGATTGGATGTGGCTGTAGGAATATTGGGCTGTATAGAGTGGTCCAGTCCCCTTGTGTTGATGCCTCTTCCATTCCTACTAGATCAGTCTCTCCGTACTTGTGACATCTTCATTTTAGTCACCTTCCTCTGCAGAAGATGTGTCATATCCTCCCACAGATTTCCATATATTCTACATTCCAGTGTGAGGCTTGCCAGCTTGAGAAGCATCACCGCTCTTTTTTTTCTTGGTCACTAAGATCATTGCGGAAGTCATTTATTTGAGCTTGTTTATTTTAATATATAGGGTCTGATGATTCAAGCAAGGTGAAGCACCTAACATCCTATCTTGGAGGGCATGTGGTGTTCGATAAGTCAGATCTGGCAATCGTTGTATCTATCATTCTCACGGTACTTGGTGCTCAACTCACTCAAATAAATCAACAAACAACCCACGATATATTTAAACAATGAAAACTAACGCGAGGTAAAATTTATTATACCTACAAAAGATGTGTATAGTTAACAAGTGTAGGGGCCAAACCACTGAGAGCAAACTTGAGGATATGTATAAATATTATTCATAAATAACTATCAATAATAATTATTTTTGTATTTTCTGTGCAATTTTCTGATTTTTTGTTTGTTTTAATTATATTTAATTTTTATGTATTTTTTACTTTTTTATATTTTATATTTTTGAATTTAATTTGTATTTTCTTTTTAATTTTGTAATAGTTTATTTTTTATTTTTAAGATATATTATATAGTGTTATATCTATATATAGTAGTAATAATAGTTACTATAAATAATAGATAGAATATATAGTATATATATACAGGAGCAATCCTTTTTATTTTTTAAAAAATGTTAAATAAATAATAGATATTATATAAAATAGTAATAATAACAAGTAGTAAATAGGAATTCTAAAGTATATATATTATTTATAGGATTTTATAATTCAAAAATATATAAGTATACTCAAAATTCAGATAATAAATTATTTTTTTGTTTTTATAATTTTTCTTTATTTTAAGAATTTTTATATATATTTTCTTTTTGTATGTATTTTTAATGTATTAAAATATACAAAACAGTTTGGGTATTAAAAATAGATAACATGTCCAAAATTTCTTGAAACTATTTTTAATATATACTACATATACCTTTGGTTGGGCCCGTTTACCTGGACATGAAGCTTCGTAATACCTGATATTATAAATAAAAATATGCAATAGAAAACTATTTTTTAGATTTTTAGTTAATTTTTATTGACTTTTTTAAGTTTTTTAGGTTTTATGATTTTTAGTGTTTCCCTTTTATATTTTTGTGATTTTTGGTTGAAGGCATAATATATAATAGTATATATACTCTATTTTTTGTAATTTTTAAAGATAATTTAATATTTATTTGGATTTTTATAAGTAATCGGGAATAAATAACCCTTATTTGATTTATAATAAAGGAAAAAATGTAATAAATGCCAAAATAAAAATACAACGTGAATTAACAACTCATAGGATATCTACCATAATTTTCTCATCAATTAAAAAGCATAGGAGCTAATTTGGAAAAATAGAGAGACATAAATAAAAGCAAAAGCCTATTAGGGATATTTCTGAAAGAGCAAGGTCTTATGCGCAAATATACCCAAAAGTTTACACATATTTTACAAGTTTCTGGACTAAACTTAAATAGCTGAAGTTACAAGGGCTTCAATGCAAATATCACAGTGCCTCATGTGAGGCATGGTGACCTTTCTATAAATATAATAATGTTGGAGGTCCTACTTGCAAAAATTGCAAAAGTTTTTTAATGCTATTAATATTTACAGGAGTTCTATGTAAAATACAAAAGACGATGGTGCATTTTGATATCTACCCATAAATACGCGATCCAGCAGGTGGAATGGCACCACAACGACGCTAATAGCGTTGATCGTGTGGCTATAGACCCGCAACGCTTCTCCTCGATCGGACGATGGAGATTAAACCTGAGACTCAGACGCGATCTGACGGTTGAAAGGATGGGTGAATGAACAACTAAGAACAAGGATTGACCGTGTCTTCGATAAGCAATATCTCCACGCTTTGGTCGTCTTCTTCTCCTCCGACGAGTGCTAAAGCTTCCTGGAAGCTTGCTGCATCAGTTAGGAGCCTCAAATTGTTCCAGGACCCAACGATGGGGTCTTGAAGCTAAGGTGTAAATTGGGACGCCTGGAGCTCTAGGATGACCTTGATTTCGTGCTCTAAAGTTTCCATTGATGCTGGGACCTGCAGGAAAAGAATCTCCGACTTAAGAGGGACACTCTCAACTAGATGATGAAGCAGCTATGCATGCGGATGGACGGGGCAGAGAAGCTCTGAAGGGGATGATGGAAAAACTTAAAGAACCTCGATCCATGCAGTATTGAAAGGGGGAGACAAAGGAGAAAGTGGATAATGTGATGGGGTCTGAAGTGGGAGTGAAATGGCTGTCGAAACAAATCAGATTCACAGTGAAATCAAGCAGGAGCCTAATGCCCCAGAGGACTTTAAATATAGAATTAACTCAGTCTAACCATTAATTGATGAAATTAGAAACTAAACTACATGATTGAAGACCAAATTAAGGGCTAAAGAAAACAACTCAGACCTGCTTATAACATAAAGCAGAAAGTCCCTAACCGGAGGTTCTCCAACTATGGCCTGGATCACCAAATTTTGCCTCTTCTCGTCACTGACAAGGACTGGAGGCTCAAGTTGTTTCCACGAGCTTCAATAGGTTATTATCTATTGGGTTACGATAGGGAAAGTGGGATCAAAAACAAAAAGGAAGAAGGTGGGTTGTATTTATAGGAGAAGTTTTGACAAAAAAGGATGTGGGATTTTGCGTGGAGAAGGGAAGTAGTAGGTAGAAGTTATGGGGCTGGCGTAGAGTAGGGTGATGTGGGCTGCAAGAAGGTGGGTTTCTCTAGAGTAATGGCACAGTGAAGGAAGACCGAGAAATAGGAGAAGTCGAAGTCTCGTGACTCTGACACAGGTGTTAGAGGAAAGCACTTTAACTCGCGGGTCAATAGTCTTGGTGCTCTGGTTGGTACCCGAAAAAAGATGGTAGAAACCTTTATTATATGTATTAAATATAAGAAATGATTTTATTATTTTTTAGTCAAAGCATTAAAAATGTTTATTATTTTATGTAGTGTTTTATGGATATCTTTACATGTATTATAGGTATTTAATTTTTACATGTATATACAAAGGTATATTTACATGTATTTTAGGTATTTAATTTTTAATTTTTTTTCTTTTTATACAAATTTATTTTATATAATTATAATTTAATTAAATACACTTACATATTTTTGATATATTTTCTGATTTTATTTGTTTACTTAAATAAAAATGGGTATGTATATTATAGGCATAGTTTCCCTATATATTATAAGGGAAAAATGGGGCTGCCCCCATCTCATTTTTCGCAAAAAAAATTATTTTTTTGGAAAAATATCATCATGTATATTCATCCCTATATCCCTCCTGTATGCCATTCGAATTTCATCAGAAACAGAGACTCCTACAGCCTCCATCCAGATGTCATTTTTTTAACGGTCGCTAGATTTTTTAAATCGACATGTCTGGATGAAGGCCGTAGGAGTTTCTGTTTCTGACGAAATTCGAATGACATATAGGAGGGATATAGGGATGAATATATATATGGAGATTTTTTTTAAAAAAAAATTGCCCAGAAATAGGGCGGGGCAGCCATGTTGGCTGCCCCCAGGGGGCAACCCCATCAACCCCATATTATAATACATTAGTTATTTTAATATATTTTTATGTCTTTATTTTTGTTTATGTTTATATTGTAATTTAAATAATATATATAAATATTAAAAAATACAAGAAGGCTAAAAATACAAAGAATGAATATATTGAATATAATATACAAGTATAGAGTACAATAGGGACCTAAAAAGCTAACTTTTGAATCTTAATTCCGTTTTTAATGAAACCACATTCATTAAATAGATAACTAAATTTTATGAACAATAAAGATGAGTTTGGTTAATTTTGAGTCTGTATAGAGGAGATAAAGATCTGTGAAGTTTTCTTTACGACTTTTTGTTCTGAGTTTACCAGATGCACTTTATATTATTTTTGTATGAACTTAATTTTATATTTTTCTTTATTTTTTTATGTACAACTTTCATGTTGAGGGTTTTATTATTTGAGATGTAGGAAATGAAAATAAAATAGGGCCTAAAGGTCTATTTATCGATAAATGGAATTATGTTTTCTAATGTGTTTTCTATACAATTGAGTGCCCTATCACCCCCTTCTTTATTCCTTGTCGACTGAGTCAATTTTTCCTTGGTCTCAAGTTCTAGGGTCATTCAATGTATTTGACACTTCATTTCTTTTTCTTTTATTTTTCCTTAATTCTTTTATTTTGGAATTAAATACCTATATTTATACATTATTTTTGAGTCAATTTATGGGTGTTATTTTGTACAAATTAATACTATTTACATGTATTTTGTTAGGTATTTAGGGCTAAAATGAAAGAATAAAGGTGAAGAAATGGAGATTCATCACTCCCTATACTTGCCTTTACTAGTCGTTAGCAAGCACTTATGACAAAGAGTGTAGAAAAAAGAGAATAAAGAAAAAGAAAAAGAAAGAATTTGGAATGATTTTTGACTCTTAGACTTGTCTTGATAAAGTCAAAGTTTGAAGCTCAATTAAGACTTTGGATTTTAGGTTTGTTAGTAACACATTCAGGTTAGGAATTGTTACTCAATAATCCTTAGGTTCCATGCTCCTCTATTCAGTTCAATTCACAGCCCGGTCAAAACCATCCTTTTATCCCCATAATCTCACAATCCTGAAATGACCGGTACCATGTGTGTGGATTGAGTTAGCTCTTCTCGGACAAACAATTGAACTATCAAGTAGTCTCCTCCTCTGGAAACTCGCCCGTGGGGAGATGGATATTTCCTTTAAAGTTTAGGTGCATGCTAGTTCACAACTGAAGGGGGGGGGGGGGCTAGATGAATGAATGGGAAAAGAAGTGGAAATTGACCAGTGTAGTCACATTTCCTTGTGAAGCTCGACCAATGTAATCAAGTATTCACCAATAAGTAGACCTTTTCTGGAAGCTCAATATTTTTTTGGATTTTTTGGGCATAGGATTCTTTTTGGATATTTTCTTTGTTGGCATTGCTTTGCATTCTTGTTTTGCCCTGACGGATATAGAATATCTTATTTCGTCCATATTTTAGGTCTTCAAATAAGTTATGCTAGCAGACCATTCCTTACCGAAGCTTTATTTCAATCTAATCATCAATCGTTAGATGTCCATGCTACCAAAGGAAGTGGGTTGAAGTACCTATTTCTGTAGTTCCCAAGAATGGTTATTGAGCCACCCTTGAGGAAGTGGCCTAGTATCATCCCAACTTAGACTCCAAGATCCTTCAACAATCCATATGGGTTGAGTTGAGTATTAGATGTGAGGTCTCTAATCAATCCACTGTCTTAAGAGTTGTACGCATGACATGAAGGGTTCTAGTTAGACATATTGAATCGACTCATGAACACAGTCTCATGGAACCGAAAGAATTAAGTCAAGGTGACCCTAAGCATCTCAATTCCAGTCCAGAACAGGTTCCTATGAAATTAAGTGGACTAAGGTATAGACTAAGCTCCAATCTTCTTAGACTTGTTTAATTGTCATTATGATTCCGAAAAATACAGATGCACACGAAATGCAAGAAAACCTTTTTGTGAAACTATTTTCTGGTTTTGACTTTTTATGGGGTTTTTGAAAATTTTAGAGATTTTTAAGAAGGGCTAGTGAATAGTATATATACAGATATTTACATGTGAATCTGTGCATATTTACAAGAATTAGGTGTATAATTTGCACTGGGTATTTTATAGAAGTTAGTGGCTTATTTAAGGATTATATAAGGAATTTTATTAGAATTATTATGTATCGCAAATATATACAAGGTTCTCAAAATAATTTGATAATGTTTTTACAAACATTTTGAAAACTAATTTTTACAAATAATTTTTAACAACAATTTACAAAAACTTATAAGGTTTGAAAATCATTTTGCAAAGATTTCTTAAATGTATAAATAGATTTTTTTTTAAAAATATTTTCACAACCATTTTTCAAATCATTCGTAAAGTAATTTTCAAAACATTTATTCAATAAAATGAAACAAAATTTTCCAAAATATTTTTACAAAAGTTTGAAATCATTTTACAAAGATTTTCCAAATGGTTTTCAAATGATTTTTCAAGTCATTTTACAACAAATTTTTAAATCATTTTAAAAATAGTTTATTAACCATATTTATAAAGAATATTGAAAAAATTTATACATATTTATAGAGTATTCTTTACAATTGATTAATCGCATACCCTTTTCCAGTATAGTATATTATCCGTATTATTTAAAATATGAAATTATAAGCTATGGCTAAAGTATATGTAACGTATATATAACCCTCCTATTCTTAGATTGAGCTATGTTCTCATAGCGATTAAAGAGAAAAAGGAAGACATAACTCGTGCTGAGTATAAGAATGTCTATACTGCAATGACTAAAATAATGAGAAGTCAATCATCCCCTAATATGCAGGATAAACTAATCCTAAGTATATCACACTATATACAAAACAGGGGCGATCGAGGATGAGAATGTGAGAAATCAATAGACTCAGCTTATCCCTAAGTATAGACAGAGTATCAATAAGTTGAGAAACAAGTGAGAGAATAAATAATGAATAACCCCAATGCGCTCATCCTCAAATGAATCTCCATTCCATCATTTTTATTATTTCATTTTGGCCTTAAATCCCTATTTAAATTCATGTATATAGCATTAATTTATACAAAATAGCACTCAATAATTGACTCAAAATATTGTCCAAATACATGCATTTAATTACAAAATAAAGTAAAAAAGAAGTAAAAAAAGAAATGAAGTGTCAAAGACACTGAATGACCCTAGACCTCGAGACCCAGTCATCATGATGACTTGGTTGACAAGAAATAAAGTAAGGGGAGATAGGGTGGCTAACGATATAAAAAACACTCAAAACCCTAAACTATATCTACCCATAATAGTCTTTTTGGGCCATATTTTATTTCCTATTTTTCTACATCAAATAGTAAAACCCTCAACATGAAATTTGTATATAAAAATACAAAGAAAAATAAAAATTTATTTCACATAAAAATAACACAGTGCACCCGGGACGCTCAGAACAAAAAACTGCAAACAAAACACAATCTCTTCTCCTTATTGCACACTTCTGCAACAGAGATGTCGATAACCTACTTCTCTCTCATCGTACTGCTTGTCCTGTAAATGACTAGAGTTCTGTGATATGTCACGACCCTTCCCTCAAGCATATACACCCTGTTCGGCATCCTCGTCTCACGCATCACCACACATGCTCACTTGCTCAGTTTGACAACTCTTCCTTCCATGGTGACTCGATGTTATCATGACTCGATCGTTCCCAGTAAAATTATATTCTTCTTAATTGTAGGAATGTGTCTGCACCTGTCGGAGTTCATACTACTCCATTAAACATGTGAGATTGCACTGATCCAATTCCCTTGATGTGGTGAACCTCTTGTTGATGAGATCGATCAGGGGTGCTAATGTTTGATATTGGAGAAGCATGTTGTGTGCGACAAGTTGAATCCATCAATTGTCGTATCGGCCCTCTCTCGACACTCGGTATGTGATCAATCATATCAGACAAACAAATCAACTATGATATAGATTAAACAATGAATAAAATACGGAGTTAAATTTATTATACCCTACAAAAAGATGTGTATAACACGTAAGTGTAGGGGTCGAACCACTGAGAGCATGTGGGATAGGTATAATTATTAATTAATAATTAATAATAATTATTTTTGTATTTTCATAATTTTCTTATTTTTTGGGTTTTTAATTATATTTTTATGGATTTTTAATTGTTTTATATTTTGTTTTTTATATTTTTATTTTTTAAAATTCTTATTTTATTTTTAATTTTGAAAAACTTTAATTTCTTTTTTTATTTTTAAAGTATAATATATATTTATATGAGGGCAGGGAGCCTGCACCCTGGGGTATAGGAAACTCCCTGCACCCACCCCATTTTTCGATTATTTTGATTTGTTTTTTGAATTAAAGGTTGGGGGATTTACTTAATATGTTGAGGGGAATATGTGTTTCAAATTTCATGCAAAACAAACATTCCTAACATGTTCATCTAGACATGGTCGATTTCAGCAATTTTGAAACCGTTAAAATTGAGTAGTCTTGATGGAGATGCTAGAAGTCTCGAATTAAGTTGAATTTGGAATGACAACATGGTAATACATGGTGAACTAAACCTCAAGGTTTCATATAAAAAAAATCAATAATGACAAATTAGGCTTGATGTAGGGAGTTTCCTACACCCGCCGGTGTAGGGTCCTTTTCCCTAATTATATATAGTGATAATAATATTAGGGAAAAGGGAGCCTACACCCAGAGATGTAGGTAACTGCCTACACCCATCTCTATTTTTTATTATTTTAATTTTTTTGAAATGAAACCTTAGGAGATTTAGATCACTATATATCACCATGATGTCATTCTAATTTCAACTTAATTCAAAACTTCTACATCTCCAACAAGACTACCAAATTTTAGTGGTCTTAAAATTAATGAAATCGACCCTCCTAGATGAACGTGTTAGGATTATTTATTTTGCATGAAACTTGAAATACATATTCCCCTCAATATATTAAGAAAATCTCCCGAAGGTTTCCTTAAAAAATCAAAAAATAATGAAAAAGATTGGGTGTAGATAGTTACCTGGTAGTTACCTACACCCTCGGGGTTAGGCTCCCAGCTTCCATAATATTATACATATTATAAATAATATATAGGATGTATAATAAATATAAATATATAATCCTTTTTATTTTTTAAGGTTTTAAATACAAAATATTTTTTTAGTAGTAATAATAATAAGTATATAAGTATTATAATATATAGAGTATATATTTTTTATAATTTTAAATACAACTAAATATAATAAAAATTCAGAAAATAAAATGTTTTTTGTATTTTTTATATTTTCTCTATTTTTGTAGTTTTTTATATAGTTTTTGCTAAGTTTTATGTATTTTTAATGCATTAAAACTATGAAATAATGACATAATAAATAAGTTGAATTTTTGGGTATTAAAAATAGGTAATAGGTCTAAAATTTACCAAAACTATTTTTACTATATACTAGATAATATAAATTAAAATATAGAATAGAAAAGTATTTTTTGGCTTTCAAAATAATTTTTCTAATTTTTGTAAGTTTTAGTGCTTTGGATTTTTAAGGTTATCTTTCTATATTTTGTATGATTTTTGGTCTGAAGTTAGAATATATACATAATAAAATAACAATATTTTTGGAATTTTAAAAGGTAGTTTTTTTTGAATTTTTCTACTTAGACAAGAAATAAATAGCTCTTGTTTGATTTTTAATAAATAGGAGAATACGAGCAAATGCCAAAGTAAAATGTGGGTGTTACAAATCAAATTTAAGGCATCTACTATATTTTCCCCAAGATTTTTAAATTTTTTGAGTAATTTAATAAAAATAAAAGACAAGAAAATAAAATGCAAGCCTAAAAGGGATATTTTTGTAATTAAATTGAACTAAAAGTGTTCGAATGAAAATTTCCCTAAAATTTTACACTAATTGTACAACTTTTAATAATGAATAGAAATAACCAAAAGTCACGAGGGTTTAGTTGCAAAAAAACACACCTCACGTGACACAACACATGAGGCACGAGGACCTCTATGCAATCATCAAGAAGTGTGGAGGGCCTTTGCAAAAATTACAAAAAGTTTTGAAATGCATACAATATTTACATAAAATAGATGTAAATACAAAAAGGTAGCGATGATACTTAAATATTTACCTAAACAAGGTGTTGATGGACGGTGTGCAAGTTGCCACATGCGCCACTTAAGTGTGATCTGGTGGTACTGGATGCAACGCTTCTCTTTGAAATGAGCAACCAGATTAGATATGGGTGACACCTTCCATCCAATGATGGAGAGGTGCTTTAGATGAGCTCGGAATAACAAGCTCCTGGGCAAGCTTTGATAGGCATAATCTTCTTCCTCCGGGCTTCTCCTTCGTCTTTGATCAGACCAAAACATTGCTGGGTCTTAGTCGTGTCTGCAGATGATCTCAAATAGCTCCAGGGGTCCAGGGCCCAACGATGGGGACCTGGAGGGAGCTTCGACTTCAGGCACCTGGAGCTCTAGTTCTTCAGGTGGATCTCCTTCCAGGTACACCTTCTAGGCTTGCTATCTGCACAAAATGAATGAGAGGCTCGAGGCGACGAGCCTCGACCCAAATTTCAAGATGGGCGCATAGTGGATGAGTGGGGAGGATGAGCTCCGATGATGGTGGGAGATGGAGCTTTAAATTCGCCTTAATTCTTACAGAATCAAGAGAGGAAGTGGGGGGGTTCTAAAAAAGGCATTGAGGAATGAAGACGAGGTGAAAATGTGGGTCGAGCACAAGTGCATGACAATAATTTCGGGCTAGATCTTAAGGCTCCAACAAACACAAATCTATGAAATTAAACTAATCTAACGAGTAATGCTGAAATTAAAGGTTTATCTATGCTACAAGATTAAAATTACACTAAGAAAGCATGAAAAGAACATCTCAACAGGCAAAAATACCTGAAGTAGATAAGCATCACCTGAGAATTTCTCCGACGAGCTGGATCTTCCTCCTCCTTCCTTTTCCACACTAACAAGGCCAAGGATCTGCTTATTGTCACTAGGTGAATCAACTTGGGAGTCCTATTAGGGTTATGGCTAGGCGAGATTGGATCAAAAACAAAAAGGGTGTGGGAGGTGCTTACTTATGCACAAGATTTTGGCGAAAAGGGGATTTCAATTGCGTGCAAGGGAAGAGTGGTTGGTGAAGCCTAGGTAGCTAACGAGATGGAGAGTATGGAGAAGATGATCGGTGAAGGAACCGGGATGTATTGAGCAACGATTCATCTCCAAAAATGGAGAAGTCAGATGTCCCACGACCTCTGACAAAGGGGCGACGAAGAAAGGACTGTTGACCGGGCGGTCAACAATCCAAGCATTCCGGTTGTCCACATGGACTAACCAGAAAATTCAGGGGAATAATCCTCTTAATAATTAGATTAAAAATAATAAATGTTTTTTTAAAATTTTAGGACAAAACATAAAAAATGGTTCTTATTTAATGTACTATTTTGTGAATATTGTTGTTTATTTTTATAATACTATTTATTAAGTGTTAATATTTACATGTATATATATGTATATTTACCTGTATTTATTTTATGTTTAGTTTATATTTTTTATTTTATTATTATATACACATATTTTATATATTTATAATATATTTTAATACATATTTACGTAATTTTATTTATTTATTGACTTTATTATGTACCTAAATAAATATGTGTATTTATAATATATCTATATATTATAATACTTGATATATTTTAATGCATTTTAATACCTTTATTTTATGTTTATATTTTATTGTCTTTAAATTAATATTTACAAGTATATAAAATCATGAAAAAAACTAAAAATATAAAGAATGAATATTTTGATTAGTCATATACAAAACATAGTACAATAGGGACGTAACAGCTAACTTTTGCATATGAGCACCATTTTTAATTAAACCACCTTTATTAGAAAAATAATTAAATTTAACGAACAATAAAGGTGAGTTTGGTCAATTTTGAGTCTGTATGGAGGAGATACATGTCTGTAAAATTTTGTTTGTGATTTTTTATTTTCTGTATCTCGGTCACACTATGCATTATTTTTATGTGTAATTAACTTTGTATTTTTCGATGTATTTTTATATAAAATTTTTACGTTGAGGGTTTTATTATTTGAAGTGTATAAAAAAGAAAATAAAATAGGACACAAATAACTATTTATTGGTGAATAAAAAATAGGGTTTAGAGTTTTTTCTGTAAAGTTTGAGCGCTCCATCTCTCCATATTTTATTTCTTATCGACCAAGTCAATATTGCCTTGGTCTCGAGGTCTAGGGTCATTCAATGTCTTTGGCACTTTATTTCCTTTTCTTTTCTTTCCTTTATTCTTTTATTTTAGAATTAAATATATATATATAGTATTTATCAAGTAATTATCGAGAGTTATTTTGCACAAATTAATGATTTTTACATGCATTTAACTAGGGATTTAAGGCCAAAATGAAAGAATAAAGCTGATGAAAGGGAGATTCATCACCTCTCCACCTCCGATCTTGATCGTGTCATCATTGCATGCTTGATATGTACTGAACTGCTCCCTCGATGAGCATACATGATCTAAACGTGCCAAGTCCAGAAGCCATCCTAAATTTACCTTAATTTCCTTAGAGCATGTTAGCAAGTCTCCCTCGCATACTGTGTTGGAATCGTCTTTGTCAAAGTCAGAATCACTGTCCTTCTTTTTTCCTTTCTCCTTCTCACGTCTCAGATAATCGACTATTTTGTGATCCTCCTTATCAAATTGAAGCATTTGATCAGACCTTGTGACTTGGATTGACCTCTGAATTCTATCTCCCTTGATCTTGAACTTATACCCTCATTTGTTTGCACATGGACGTCATCATTCATTGCCTCGTCCATCGACCTTTGTTAAGACTCGTTCATAAGCAGTGAAGCAAATATCTCGTCTAATGTGATGGTCTCCTTACCATAGAGTAACATCGTCACAATATGATTACAGGAAGATGGAAGGAAAAATTGTAAGATCAATGCCTTATCACCCTCCTTGAAGATAGATTCTCCTTTCGCATTCTTCTCCTCAAGTATGAGCACTTTCCTCATAATCTTGTTGAATTCATCCAAGTGCACTTCAAGCTTTTTTATGTCAATCATATTTAGACCATAGAGCTTCTTATTCATTAAAAGTCATTTTGTCAAAGATTTGGACTTGTATCGTCCCTCGAGCTTCATCCAGACCTCTTCTGGATCCTCCATGCTAATGTCTTCATGAAGAGTGTTGTCTGCCAAGAACAATTGTATTTTACTCCCTCATCTCCTTCCACTTTTCCTCTTTCATATTCTCTAGCTTCTTTTCTTTATTTTAGAGAGCTTTCGTAAGTCCTTCTCACATGAGTATATTCTTCACCCATTTATTACCATAAGGCGAAGCATTCTTCCCGTTGAAGGATTCCACAAAGAATGATGCACCCCTTAATGTGAACTTTATCATCGGATTTGTTATCGAACCTCCTTGCACAATCTGAAAAATCAGAGCAAAATCCTTCCGATCTGAACTGTCCAACTCATCCATAACGCACAAAAACCCATATCCGGACTCCTAGATCACCTCACTCAGACTCCAGATGCTCTAGATCTCAATGGTTCACCGTAACCATTGGTTCTTCATAGCCGCAAGTCATACATGTTGCTTCACATTGTCTCCTTGATGTTGAACCGGTGTCTAATCCGCCTTGTTGTATCCCTCAATGTCGTCGGATGAGGACCAGACACTAGTTGTTGGGACACAACTCGGTATCTACTCCATGTAGATTGTGGTTATTGGAGATCAAACTTCAGATATAGATTCGAATGTGCAATCACCCACCACTAAAAAAGACGTGAAGAAAAGGACAATCATATGACAATGGTCGGTCATCCCTCGCGACCACCAGAGAAGAAACTCACTAAGATGTAGAACACACACAATCCTCACCGTTCCCTCTCTCTTTTCCCTTCTCTTCCACTCTTTTTCTCGAGTGATATTCCCTCTTGCTGTGATGCAGAGGCAATGCCTCCATCCTCCCTCTATATATAACCCAATTACAACCCCATAGTCATATACCCACCAGGATTAGAAATAGAATACAACTCAACTACTATTACGATTAGAAGTCTCTCCCCATTAGGATTCCTAATCCTAATATAACCCTAATCCTAACAATCTTAACCTTGGGATTAAGCATGCAAACCGATGCATACATATATAAGTGTTACCATATTATTATCAATTTTAAATTGTGGATAAGAATACGAGAATGATACATTACATATATTGAAAATCATATTCTTTAATATAGATATGGAAACAAATAAAGATACAGATCATCTTATGGATAATAAATATTTATCGACACTTGCCATTAGGAGAAACATTTGAAGGTTACGGAAAGAACCTTAGGCAACCCACGGAAGTGATAAGATTGCATCATATGTGATCGGGAGTGATAAGTCACACTAGTTGCTCGGAGCAATGGAATATAAAAAATTTAAAACGATGAAACCACATGATCCAAGAATATTTCTAAGATCATTTCATCTAAACCACAAAGTAGATATTTGGAGTACCTCTTAAAGCGTGTGTGTTATTGTGTCTCAAAAGGAAGAGACCTCTTGTCTCAAGTTTGACCCAACGGAGGAGACGCTTGGGAGCGTGTCGATGAAACGTGTGTTCCTCACAATCTAAGTTGATGATTCAAGGGGTGAATCTCATGATCTCGTCTGACAAGATCCGACGGCTTCTTCACGAGTGAGCCGCACCGAAGGAGACAGAGATCCATGAGCGGTCGAGACAACAACACAACAACGTGGCGACGACAACAGTCCTCTCTAGGGTTTAGAGTGAACGACCACTCTAAGGAGAGAGAGCCCGTGTCTATGAGAGGGAGAGATCTTGCATTTCTTTTGTCTAAAATGAAGAGCCAGGGTTGCATCTTCTTTTACACTATTTTGGGATCCATGGATAACGCAAATCCAATTGTTGAAATTGATTTGTATTTTTTTAATGGACATGATTTTATTTTAAAAACAAAAATATAATTAATAAAATAAATTAAATATATATTAAATAAATCATCAATATAAATTATCTCATTCAAATCAATAATCCATGAAGGATTAGGAAGGAGGAAAGCCTCCTTCCAATTAAGAGGGAATGGCCACCTTGACTCCTAGATCAAGAGTGGTCGTCAACACTCCTTATATGGAAGGGTGGCTCCTCATTCCATAATTATATGAGATCTAATATCTAATATAATCCTTTATTATTTACAACTTTTGTTGTAAATTATTTCACAAAAATAATTCCAAATTAATTTGTGAAATATCAACCATGCCATTTAAAAATTGTAGTTCATATTCATAACCCAAAATAAAATGTAAATTACATTTTCAATTAATTGTCCAATGTGAGTCCTCGCATCAACATATAAATTGTAAATGCTATTTACAAATAGCTCTCTTTTATATATTATAAATCAGATTTATAATATATATATGATTAATGTGGATAGTGCTATCTACATTACTTATACCCTTGATAATTAAATCATATTCAATTATCTTTGATATCTTTTCTCATATGTCCAAATAATATGAATCATATTCACATTATTCACATCTTTGATAATTAAATCAACTTAAATTATCTTAGATAACTCTCCTTATAATATGAATCAAATTCATATCATTCATGATAATTAAATAACATTTAACTATCAATTTTCTTCAATTCTCAGACACATTATCAATAATGAAATTATCTTTGATCAGTTTCAAGAATAATACGCTTTCTTCGCAGATACTTGGAGATAAGGACAGGGCGATTCTATGTTCCATGTATACTAACTTGGATATTGAGATCACAAATCAAATCTAGATCTCATGGACCTCCCATAGATGTTTGATTAAATCAAAGTCGTAAATCTAATCTTCTTATTATATCTAAATCACATTCAAATCATTGTCCGACATTTGGACCAAGATTAAATTTTTTCTTTGCTGAGAGGAGTCACTAAAATCCAGACTTGTTTCATCACTCCCTCGGAATGGAAGCGTCATGGTTATACAATTGTTTATGATCACATCACCCTCAAGTATTCCTAATACTTGTACATACTGCATACTGGAAGACCTAGAATAAACCTGAAGATTTAGATTAATTTAGATTGTCTTCTTCAAGGTTTTATCATTAAGTTTCTCATTTGATCATTGGGATTCGGTATTGACCATATACTTTCCAAAAGTGTATATCATACATAGGTATTGATCATATACTTTCCAAAAGCATATATCAAACCTACAAATTCTGTCAAGCTTCCAAAACGAGACGATCGTGCACAGAATTTGATCCTAATATCTTATGAGTGAGATCATATCTTCTGATTTAGTAAATGGACATGTATGATCCCTTTGAGAGATCTTATTACTCATATAGCCTTGTATGCACACCAATGCGCCGGTGTATAGACCTTGATTAGGCCATCAACGTATCGGTCTTCCAAATGTACATACTCAGACATATAGTAATACATTTTCTCCGGTCAGAGGATACCTGCTAGTATCATAACAGTATACGACATATGTCTTGTTTATCTCGATCTCGTTAACTCATTTGACCTATCTTATCTAACACCTCTGAGTCTCTAGTCCTATGAAGAGGACCTGCATCAAGAGGTCGATTTGATACAGGCCTTTAGAGAAAGGATTTCCATGTCCTTTTCAGATTGGAGATCCTCTCTTAACAATCACTTGACGGTGTGTGATTAGTCCTCAATCCAACTCTTTAGATATCATCCAAGCACCAACCTATATGATTCAACATTTGAATCAACTGCTATATGATCATTAAGATGGCCGTGGTACATAACCCTAATTGTACTAAGGGACCTATTATGCAAACTAGTTGTTCTTCATTTCAGATCAACGAATGAATTGCAATAACATTTATTGCATAATGGCTCGTTGTGGGCTCACATGTCCAACTATCTCCCACTATCCCAAAGAGCCATTAACGGGCTAATCTTTAAACCCACACTCATGTGGCAATCATAATCTATTTAGAAAATTATCTAGGTAAGCTAACTAGTTACTATGTTCGGAGAGACTACGCCAAGTACTTTGATGGTACTTGCATATATCCTAGTAACAATGCTCATATCTAATGCGAATGTTGCATCTTATGCAACCAATACTCAATCTTGTTAAAGAAGTTTTAGTGTCTTTGACACTACAACTCAATAATTATTATAACCAGTATGTAATTACTATTATCCTTATCAGAATATCCTTATTCTCGAATATCATTATCTCCAAAGTCTAAGATCCAGTCTTATGTCCTATAAGGCATCTACAATTAAGATTTTTAGATCAATTTCTATAAATCTTAAGTTCTTGAAGATAAGACTTTGAGATCACTATCTCAGAAGTATTGTCATCTTTGAAGATATTGTTATTACTGCAATCAAGTGTTTTATCTCCATAGTAGGATTAGTAACTGTTTACTACTCCCACTGCATGGCAGACATCTGACCTTTTGTACACATCTAGCATACACCGAGCTTCCCAAAACTGATGCACTATGACATGTAGCTATTGTATTCACATCCTCAACTCTTTAAGGTGTTATCCATTCAGATAGTTAGTACATATCTTAAGGGAAGGAAACCTTCCTTGGGTTTTTTCCAAAAAAATGGAGTAAGTTCAAGCTATACCACTAATGTGACGGCTCCAATGCCCTTTTCTCTTTATTTCTGAACAAGTTCAGAACTATGATATAAGAGGCATACTTGAGATCATATCTCAATGTATAGAACAATCATATCATAAAACACTCATATTCTTATCCTTATATCATTCCAAATGATTATGATTTTATCTACATTTAGCATGATGAATACAATGGCACTCCCACTAAGCTTTACATGGTT
Source organism: Ottelia alismoides (assembly GCA_037367405.1). Classification (NCBI taxonomy): domain Eukaryota; kingdom Viridiplantae; phylum Streptophyta; class Magnoliopsida; order Alismatales; family Hydrocharitaceae; genus Ottelia; species Ottelia alismoides. The sequence goes on along the minus strand of JAZKJV010001500.1, from coordinate 353,106 downwards.
CATCAAGATTCTATCTGAAATCATAACATTTATATTTTCATCAAATCTAATGTTCCAACTACAAGAAGTTTATTTGAGTCCATAAATGGAGTTCCATTAGCTTGCACATCTTCCCTTCCTCAATTATGAAGCCATGGATTACTTCATATGATTATCCTCAGAGAGGTATTCATAGAGGAATGCAATCTTGACTTCCATCTTGTAGATGTAATAGTCAAGTTATGTAGATATAATTATAAATATTCTGATGAGTTTAAGCATGGTCCCCTCTTTTTCTTGCAGATCCATTTATACCTAACAAGTTTTACTCTTATAGGTGGATCCTTGAGAGTCCATATACAACATTTTATATGAAGTCTACATCAGACTTTATTACTAACATGCATCTTTCCATGTCATGATACTCAGAAGCTTCATCATATGAATTCAGACTATTTTCAGACTTATCTGACACATGGAATCCATCCTCAAACTAATTTGAAGAGGCATGAGTGTTTCATCTTTAATTGTCTTTTTAGTTTCCAATATCAGGAACCTCATCATATTCTCAAGGTTCAATGAGTTCATTTACTTTATTTATATCTTGATTCTTAAAAAAGTCATCCTTTTAGAATCATATTCTTATAGATGAAATCTTTCAAGAATCTCAAGGTCATAAAGTAGGTATCCAATACCATCCTTTATTTTTCTAATGAAGTAGCATTCTCTGGTGTAAGATTCCAACATTCTTGCATCCATGATATGGTTATGGATCAAGTAACCCTAAATCCCCAAGTGTCCGACACTAGTCTAGATTCCAAATCATAACTTATGAGGGTTTTTGGGTTCAGATTTGCATGGAATCTTATGAAGGATATATATTCTAGTCTCTACTACATATAAACCTGGAAAATAAGAGGCAATTATGCTACGAGTCATTATTGATTAAATTATATCATACATGATCCAATTGTATCTCCCTACAACTCTATTGAGTTAAGATGTATTACGAGGAATGAGACAGGAATGATATTCCTTTCTCCATAAGGTATTTCTTTAATTTTATATAATAGGTACTTGCTACCTTAGCTAGATCAAATTCATTTCATCTTCTTTCAAACTTTGATTCTAAACCAAAATTATGATTTGAACACTTCAAAGGTTTCTACGATGAAGGGAAGAAATCTCATATCGCAAAAATCATCAATCGATATCACATATCATCAATGTCTATTATGATAGAGATGATCCACATACATCAATATGTATGAGCTCTTGAATACCTTGGCATCTTACACCATTCCCAGAGAAGGGAATATTAGATATTTTTACTTCGAAGAAATATTCACAAGTATGAAAGATTTGAAATTTCAGACAATTTAAGGCTTCAACTCTTACTAGTCCATTGATTTTGTCAATAGACATATGTCCAAGGCTCGACACCGGATTATTGTCAAATGTTCTTTATCCTTCGATTGATCTTTTAAGGTTTAATTTCCACTATTAGAAATCTTAATGTACCACTCATTAATATTCTAATTTAATATAGTCCTCTAGATGTTAGATTACTATCTGAAATATATCCACCATAACTCTTTATGATAGATCTATTCCAAAATGCATGTTTATTTCTAACATTTAGAAATGAATAATGAATGTATTCTAATATCTATGTCATAGAGACATTCTCTAAACGTTCTCTAAGACTAAGGGCTCTCTCACTGAAAATATCCAGTCTATCTATCCAATAGAGATTGTTGCAACAATTATGTCAACATCCATGTGGATGACTATTAAACCTCAAGATCAAAATTTCTAATTTTCTAAAACATATGCAATCAATTGTAAGTGTTATTATAAGAGCGAGATACAATTATTATACGTTGATCTTATTTAATAAGCAAGTCAATTTCAATGATTATATGTAGATTATTTCGATACATTATCCGAGGCCTTCTATGAGAATCTTAGATAGTCCAGATAGTTATACTATCAATACATTGGCTTATTGCAGTATTAACATTCATCCAACTCTTTGAATGCCATATGTGTGGAAATTTTAGAAGTACAATCAACTCTTTGATTTTCCTTCTTACATGGGTCATACCCATGCTTCCATTGCACTTCTTTTTGCTTAAGACAAAGGATCTCTTATGTTGAACTTAAAAGATTTCAATATAAGAGTAATTCAACATTTATATATGTTTCATTCAATTCACACAATATGAATATTATGAAGCTTCATGAATGACTAGAGTATAGATAGCAGAATGGCGGCGTTCATCATATCTACATCCATCTTAACTCTTAAATACTTTGGTTCAGGTAGGTACTCACATATTTTATGTACATCTTCTCTTATCAACCCATCATTATGCATAATGCAGTGAACCATTTAATTCATGGTGAAATGTCGAGAGCACATATGTCTGCCAAAACATCTTCTTAGGTTCTATAAGAATTTTTGATAATTACAATCATCATTAACATGATGCTTCCAATGCACATTAGATGAGATATCAAGACTACAGAGACATATAAACCCTAATTGCCGTTCCTCATTATTATGAGGAGACTTGCATATTACAACTACACATATTAAGTGTCCAATTGCAAGTACAATATCTTGATCATGGATCCGATTCATGATAATGAACTTGTAATTATAGAGTATGGCTTTGAGTGGGTTTAATGTCGGTTATCTGAAATAAAATAATTTATATAAATACATATTTTACTTTGATTTAGGATTTTTATATCAAAGTTGTCTTGCATTGTCAACTCAGAAAGATCATTCCCTCATTCACTTTCAAAGTACAAGATATAATTACCATTATATCTCAAGCAAGATCTGGGATCTCCTTCTTACCTTTGTTACATCCCGATAATATGAGAACTTGTAACTCGGATAAAAAAGTGGGAACTCATTTTGCATTGCAAGCCCAACTTGCATTTCTCAATTCGATCTTTAATACTCGGGCTCACCACCCCTAAGATGATGTTGACCCATCGTAAATTGAACCAATCGTTAATAGGATTAGCACTCGCTATGGGCAATCTAATATCGCTCCAATAATATGAGGACTCGATATTGGGGTCACTACGCATACGACTTAATCTTTTGTGAAGCAAAGAGCTCGATCCATGTGCACTTGTATGCAAGAGTTGTCACTTCGGACAAGCGTCTCCTAGATACAATCCATGGCGACGGAACCCTTCTCCTTGACGGGAGAACATGGATGTCACTTATGTGATCCTCCATATCATGTTCAAATTCTAGTTAACTATTATGAATCATATTCACATAATTAATTCTTCCAATGGAAATACTACTCTATTCATAATTGAATATAATTAATTTTATCATATTAAATAAATTATCAGTCCAATTCAAACAACTAACAAATAATCTTGATTGTTACTTGAAGAATGGTATAATCTCAAAATACATATTATTCAGATTTTAATAATTAAAAAAATACCTCATGAACATTTCAAGCATTATCCTTTCCGTACTCACTATCATGGCCAGAACACATATGATGTAGACTGCTCACAGAGCAACTTGCTACCCCAACGATCCTCGACTAGACACCATATCCGCCTCAGGCCAGGATAATGTGATTTGATCATTTTGTATTTGAGATGATATTCGGCCTTTTAACTGAAGTTATACCATATAATATTTATAAAAATTATTTTGATTAATACTATATGGAGATTTTCTAAATAAATCTCCAATCCTATTTAAGTAACAATGTTTTACCTGTAGAGATTGTCATGCAACTATTGTAGGATAAAGTAAGGTTTTCATGAAACATACATTCAATGGCCTATGGTGATTAATCAATTAATTTTATAATTATTAGTCATCATATTTAATTAAGGTAAATTCATAATTTCCATGATTTTCATTGAATTATAAACTCGTTAAGCAAAGAGATTTGATGATCTAACCATCTTCTGACCCATCTCCATTAAATATGGAATTTCTAGGGCAAATAGAGTCAGAATCACATGAAATAAATTCGAGAAATTTTATGACTTGATTCTCTACTTAATAAAAGTGTTTATTTCATATTTCATGACAGTAAAATAGTAAGTAAAATTAATTTTCTTACAGATCCGTGAATACATGTAAAAACAATTTTCATGGTGGGGACTCTTCGAATCATTTTCATGCGCTTTTGGTACAAATATTACGCTATTATTTTTGGAATATATTTAGACATTCGAAATGCATTTTAATAACAAAAAACTACAACCAAACAATGCACAAACAAATAGGTTTTTAATTTAGCAAAAAATTGATTTGAATCTTGCATCCTGTGCAAAAACAATGATTCTCGCACATCCGAAACATGAACCTTGATCCCCTAAGATTTTGGATCATACTCAAGACATCAACCTGGCTCTGATACCACTTGAAGTTTATGCAAAGAATCTTATGCACATCACAAAAGTGTGAAGATTGCATCATATGTGATCGGGAGCGTTAGTCACAGTAGTTGCTCGGAGCAGTGGGATTTAAAAATTTCAAAATGATGAAACCACATGATCCAAGAAAATTTCTTGAATCGTTTCATCTAGTGCACAAAGTAGATATCCAAAATACCTCTTGAAGCGTGGTTGAGATCTCATCTATAAAGGAAGATACCTCTTGTTTCAAGTCTGACCTGATGGAGGAGATGCTTGCGAGCGCGTTGATGAAACATATGTTCTCGCAATCCAAGTTAATCACCCAAGCGATGAATCTTCTGATCTCATTTCATGAGATCAGATGTCTTCTTCATGAGCGAAGCACACCAAAGGAGACAGAGATCCACAAGTGGTCGAAGTGGCGGTACAACGACATGGCGATGACGACAATTCTCTATAGGGTTTAGAGTGGACGACCACACTAAGGAGAGAGAGAGAGAGAATGCAGATATGAGAGAGGGAGAGAACTTGCATTTCTTTTATCTAAATTGAAGAGCTAGGGTTGCCTCTTCTTTTATAATAATTTGGGATTCCATGGATCCCGATCCATGGACAACACAAATACGATGGTTGAGATTGATTTGTATTTCTTTCAATGGCCATGATTGTATTGTAAAAACACAACAACAATTAATTTGATTTAATTTAATTTAATATATATTAAATAAATCATCATTATAAATTAATTCAATCAAATCAATAATCTATGAAGGATTAGGAAGGAGGCAAGCCTCTTTCCAATTAAGAGGGGACGACCATCTTGACTCATAAATCAAGAGCGATCGTCAACACTCCTTCTATGGAAGGGTGGCTCCTCATTCTAGTTATATGACATCGAATGTATCATATAATCATTTGTTATTTACAACAAGTGTTGTTGTAAAGTATTTCACAAAAATAATTCCAAATTAATTTGTGAGATATCAGTCATACCATTGGAAAATTGTGAATCATATTCACAACCCGAAATAAAATATAAATTATATTTTCAATTAATTTTCCAATGTGAATCCAATTCACAATAATATTTGAATTGTAAATGTTATTTACAAATGGCTCTCTCTTATATATTATAAATCACATTTATAATATATATGATTAATGTATAGTATTATCCACATTATTCATATCCTTGATAATTAAATCATATTCAATTATATTAGATCTCTATTCTCATGTGTCCAAATAATATGTATCACATTCACATTATTCATATATTTAATAATTAAATCACATTTAATTATCTTTGATAATTCTCCTTATAATATAATCAAATTCATATTATTCATGATAATTAAATCACATTTAACTATCAATTTTCCTCAATGCTCATATACATTATCAACAATGAAATTATCCTTGAACTCTTTCAAGAATAATACACTTTCTCTGCTGATACTTGAAGATAAGGACATGACAATTGTACGTTCCATGTATAGTGACTTGGATATTGAGATCACATCTCAAATATAGATCTCGGGGACCTCCCAGAGATGTTTGATTAAATCAAAGCCGTAAATCTAATTTTGTCATTACATCTGAATCACATTCAGATCGCTGTCCAATATTTAGACTAAGATTAGATTACTTCTCTACTGAGAGAGGTCACTAAAATCCATATATGTTTCATCACTCCCTTGGAATGGAAGCGTCATGGCTATACAATCTTTTATGATCACATCACCCTCAGGTATTCTTAATACCTGTACATCCTACATTAATCAAGAGTAAACATGAATATTTAGATCAATTTAGATTGTCTTCTTCAGGATTTTGTCATTAAGTTTCTCATTTAATCATTGTGATTTGGTATCGATCATATACTTTCCAGAAGCACATATCATACCCAGGTATTGATCGTATACTTTCCAAATACATATATCAAACCTACAAATCCTGTCAAGCTTCCAAAGCGAGATGATCATGCACAGAATTTGATCCCAATATCTCATGAGTAAGCTCATGTCTTCCGGTTCAGTAAATGAATATGTATGATCCCTTGCCATCAGGAGGAACATTATCATAAAGTTAAAAGTAATACCTTATTAAATCAAAATTACATAAACTACAAATACAACAAAATACAAAGAAAAATAAATTAATATGCTTAATTATAGCTTATATAATAAAACTCAAATAGTATAAAGATCAATATTTTTCTTCATGAATTTGAAAATGACTCCATATGCTATATATTATATTTAAACCTTCAATATATATGTGTGTGTGCATGTGCGTGCACACCGATGTATCTGCAATACGCACATATATTCAATAATATGATATCCATATTAGTATCCACAAAAAATATTTAATCATATATGTATTTACATCGTCAAAACATGATAATAACATTTATAAATTAAACATACATATCCATATTCGCTTAAAAATAGATATAGTAGCAGACAAATACGCATATACCCCTATCCGAATGCATTCCTATTTGAGATAACACTCTTGGGATGTGACTTATGTCATGCAACTAATCTTAAACACAAAGACAAAATCAAAGTAACAAAAAAAAATCAATGCAATCGTAGCACCCTTATTAATTATTATTAGAATTTAAAATCGATTGAGTAAAAAAATTATTATACTATAGTTTGCACCTAATTTTATAAAATATTAAATTTTAACTAAGATATTTATGCTAGACTAATTAGTAAATTAGATGACACTACTATTGTAATATAAACTTTGCAACATCGTATACGATATGCTATTCAATCGAAATATATAAAATGTTATTACACCCCATAGACTTTGCAATCTCAATATCCCATCCGGTTTCTAAAACATTAGATATTACCCTACCTACTAGGCTATAAACCAATCAAGTGGCCGGTTCTTTCACGAGAACCTCTTTTACAGTTTTACCTAAGGAAGCCGATCGTCTGCTGTAAAGGATAATTGCAGCAGGTGCTGTAAAAGGTGTTGTATTAAAATTGTTTATATAGGTTTTAATTGGAAAACCTATTAAGTGCAATTTGGTATTCATTTGGTTTCAATTGGGAAACCAAATGGTTTGGAGGGAAAGTTAGGAATTCCCAAATTTGAAATATGGGAGTTTGGGTGGAAGTTTAGTACCATACCTTGGAGATCTAAACTTTTGGTGGACTTATATATGAGTCCACACCCCAAGCTCTTGTAGCAATAGTAGAGAGGAGGAATGGAGGACCACACACGCGCGCGCGCGCTCCGCTCCGTCTCGATCTCGGGCTCGGGAGAGTCAATTCGGATCTCGGATCTCGATACTTTCGACTTAAATGGGAATTCAACTCGCCATTATGGGCGCGTTTTTTTGGGATCCGAAAGGATGCGTTTTCGGGACGCATTTTTGGAAACCAAAGGTTGCGTTTTTAGGACGCGAGCCCCTCTATTTATATCCCTCACTCGACTCGGTTTTTCTTCACTCGCAAGAAAAACCTCTCTCTCGCCGTCTCTCTCTGGTTCTTCCTCTCGCGGACGAACGTCTTCTTCTTCCTCTCTCGGCTGCAGTTCTCTGAGGTACAATCGAGGACGATCCCGTTGGTGTGCGCCGACGACGATCGTGAACCGTCGTATCCTGGGAGCAGATCGCCAGTACCCTACGCACCGGTATTGTGGGGGCGATATCTTTTCTAAGGACAGTCCATTACATGGACGCTTCGGTGACTTCTAAACTGATCTCTGTTTTATTTTGTTTGCCGCAATATGTTTATTACTTTACCCTTTCTGGATCATGCCCGTGTTATTTATGTTTCTGTTCTTTTAATCGGTTCCTGTTTGCATTGAATAATCGGATAATGATTGGGAAACATATGATTAATATGATTTTAATCTGTTTCGTTTCTCTGTTAATTCATTTGGATCCGATATTATATTGTTTAATGTATGCACTGGTAATCTTATTTCCATCAATCTTAGAGAAGATATCTGGAACCGATTCTAAAATGTCGGAAACAATGTTTAAATCGAGGGTAGATATGACGGGTATGCCTGAAAAATTCGGTGGACAGAATTTTAAGCGTTGGCAACAACGCATGAAGATCTGGTTAACCACCATAGGGTTAATCTCGATGCTTGAAACTGACTGTCCTACGGTGGAGGCGGAAAACCCCTCACCCGATAGCCATAAGGCGCAATCCGCGTGGAAGGAACGTGACCGTATATGTCATGGTTGCATCTTGTTGGCTCTGTCCAACACTTTGTTTGACGTATATTGTTCGTCCACGCAGACTGCGAAGGGGCTATGGGAAGACTTGGATCGGAAGTATAACACCGAAGATCTCGGTATTGAGAAATACTCCGTAGCCAAATTTTTGAAGTTTTCCATGGCCGAAGGGAAGTCTGTTTCTGAACAGGCACACGAGTTTTTACTCCTGCTCCATGGTTTAGAGGATGCTGAAATGAAACTTACAGAGAAGTTTCAGGTCATGTGCATCATAGAAAAATTCCCAAAGTCGTGGGAAGACTTCGGTATGACCCTGAAACACAGAAAGGGGAAAATTTCTATGGATGACTTGATGGTGGCTATTGCCATAGAGGAGGAACACAGGAAACAAAAACCTGTGCTTCCTGTTGATATTCAGGCTAAGGTTAATCTTGTGACCTCGAAGGGCAAGGATAAGAAGGGAAAGGGATCCAAATAACAATAAAATGAAACCAAAGGGCAAGATTCAGAAAAATGCAAAGAATAAACCCTGCTGGCACTGTAATCAGGTTGGCCATTGGAAGAAGGACTGTCCGTCCTTGAAGGCTCAACCTAAGGCTACAGACGGGAGTCCACAAGTGAACATGATCACTATGGGACTCGGGGCTAGCGAGGGGTATGTCTCTGTGAAACCTGAACTATACAGTATCCATGATCCAAATGAGTGGCTCGTGGATACGGGAGCCAATGTAAATATATGTTCTGACAGAACGTTATTTTCTTCTTATCAGACCTGCAGCGGTGGGACTGTGAAGATGGGGAACGATTCTGCAGCCAGGGTGCTAGGGTTGGGACAAGTCAACTTGAGGTTCTCCTCTGGACGTGTCTGGACGTTGCACAGGGTGCTGCATGTTCCTGACATCAAGAAGAATGTGTTATCTGGCTCTATCTTAGTTAGAAATAGTTTTGAATTAAACTTTAAATGTAATAAAGTTGTTATTCTGAGACATGGTGTCTTTTATGGTAAAGGCTATTTGGCTGACTTTGATTTGTTATTTAGAATTAGATGTGATTCAGTAAACATCAATGAATTGAATGTTTTGAATACTGAATGTTCTAGTTCTGTGTCTCATGTTGTGAATAATCTTGAATCTTGTGATCTGTGGCATGGTAGATTGGGACATGTAAACCTAAATTCAATTAAAAGGATGATGAATTTACAATTGATCCCTAAACACACAATTGATAAAACTCAAAAATGTGAGATATGTGCAAGCAAAGACACCTAGGAAGTCTTTTCAATCTGTCTCTAGAGATAGTGAGATCTTGGATCTAGTACACATAGATATCTGTGAGTTTAATGGTGTGTTGACCCGAGACAATAAGAAATACTTTATCACCTTTATAGATGATGGCAGTAGATACTGCTATGTACATCTAATGAAAACCAAGGATGAAGCCTTAGAGAAATTTCTTATCTTTAAGAATGAGGCTGAGACACAAACAGGAAAAGTGCTTAAACACCTTAGGTCAGATAGAGGAGGTGAATATACCTCTAACTTATTTGATGAACAATGCAAATCTTTTGGCATAGTTCATAAAGTTACGGCCCCATATTCACCGCAATCAAATGGGATAGCAGAACGGAAAAATAGAACCTTAACTGACATGATCAATGCTCTCCTACAGAGTTCTGGACTTCCAACCTATATGTGGGGAGAAGCCTTGAATACGACTTGCCATATTCTGAATAGGGTGCCTCCAAGACATATGGAAAAGTGTCCCTTTGAACTTTGGAGAAATAGGAAACCAAGTTTAAGATATCTCAAAGTGTGGGGCTGTCTCGCTAAGGTTTTAGTCCCAGAACACAAGAGAAAGAAACTTGGTCCTAAAACTGTTGATGCGGTCTTCTTAGGTTATCTAGAAAATAGCTATGCATATAGGTTCTTGGTAATTCGGTCCGAGATACCGGGCATAGATGTCAACACTATTGTTGAACTCCGTGATGCTACCTTCTTTGAGGATGTCTTCCCATTGAAGACAGGGATTCCTCAGAATCTGACCATTGAGGGCCCCTCCACATCAGAATCTATTCCAGATCAAGTGGAAAGGATATCGAATGTGGGGGTTGAGACTCAACCTGAACCCAATGATCTCTCTGAAGAGATTGAGCCAAGGAGGAGTAAAAGACCTCGGATAGCCAATGATCTGGGTAGCGACTTCGTTATCTAGCAGATCGAGGGTGATCCACCAAGTCACAAGGAAGCCATGGCTTCGTCTGAAGCAAAACAATGGAAGGAAGCCATCAAATCTGAGATGGATTCCATTATGGCTAATGGAACTTGGGAGTTGGTCGATTTACCCAAAGGGTGCTCTACTATTGGGTGCAAGTGGGTGTTTAAGAGAAAGCTTAGACCTGACGGATCAATTGAAAAGTACAAAGCCAGATTAGTTGCCAAGGGCTTTAGGCAAAAGGAAGGTATCGATTATTTTGATACCTATTCCCCTGTGACTAGGATGACCACAATCCGGATGCTCATAGCATTGGCATCTGTATATGATCTCTCTATCCACCAGATGGATGTGAAGACTGCCTTCTTGCATGGCGATCTTGAGGAAGAGATCTATATGAATCAACCTGATGGGCTTGTGACTCCTGAAAATGAGGGAAAGGTTTGCAAGCTTGTGAAATCCCTTTACGGATTGAAACAAGCACCAAAGCAGTGGCATGAAAAATTTGACAAAACCATTTTGTCATGTGGCTTTAAGGTTCATGAATCCGACAAGTGTGTCTATTCCAAGGTGAAAGGTGATGAGTGTATTGTCTTGTGCATATATGTCGATGACATATTGTTGTTTGGATCACATATGAGGATTATTAATGAGACTAAGGCTTTCTTGAGTAGCAAGTTTGAGATGAAGGACATGGTTGTTGCTGATGTGATCTTAGGTCTCAAACTGGCAAGGTCAGTTGATGGGATTGTAATTTCTCAATCTCACTATGTTGAGAAGGTACTTGAGAAATTTGGATATCAAGATTGTAAAGCTGTAAGCACTCCTTTTGATTCATCCAAAACGCTATTTAAGAATAAAAGTGGAGTACCTGTAACTCAGCTAAGGTATTCACAAGTGATAGGAAGCTTAATGTATCTTGCAAATTGCACGAGACCTGATATTTCATTCTCGGTTGCAAAGCTGAGTAGATACACTAGCTGTCCTGACCGTACTCACTGGGAGGATCTGGATTGAGTACTGAAGTACTTGAAGGGAACTATTTCCCTTAGTTTGCATTATGATAGACATCCATCTGTACTAGAAGGATACAGTGATGCAAGCTGGATAGGGAAAATAGAGGAGTCTGGGAGTAATGGTGTTACAGGGTATGTATTTACCCTTGGAGGCGGTGCAGTCTCCTGGAGGTCTGTGAAGCAGACCATTCTAGCTCGATCCACTTTTGAGGCCGAGCTGTGTGCTTTGGACACCACTAGAATTGAGGCTGAATGGCTAAGGGAACTTCTGTCTGAAATTCCCATGGTAGGTCAGCCTGTTCCTGCGATCTCGGTACATTGTGATAATATGACCACAATTGCCAAGATCAAGAGTTCAAAGTTCAACCAGAAAACAAGAAAACACATACAAATCAGACTTAAGACGTTAAGGGATTTGGTGTCTCGAGGAGTGTTGGCTGTGGATTTTGTTGGATCCAAAGACAACACGGTAGATCCGTTGACTAAGGGACTTGATAGATCTTTAGTCCTAAAGTCTAGGCTTGGGATGGGACTGAGACTCATTGGGAGTTCCTCTACAGTAGCAACCCAACCTAACTGAGTGGAGATCCCACAAAGTAGGTTCAATGTGGTAATAACAAGCTGTTAGGAGAACTGGTTGGCACTCTAAGTTTAATGCGTAAGCATGAGTGTCTTATCCCTGGAAGACTGAGTGCCATTTAAGCTGCAAGTTTAGGAAGAGCGTAGGCTCTGAATGGGTTCAAGCCTTTGGGCAGGATGTTAGCAGTGCATCCTTGGAGAACGCCACCTATGTGAGTGTTACTGTGGGCCGTAGTTAAAGGAAGAGGGTCTTTCCTGAACACACTCATGAAACAGGATAAGGATGCATGGCCTTTAAGAGCACCAACCCTGAAGATTGTACCAAGAACAACTCTTTGTTGTTTCTACCATATGCTTTAACACCAAGGTCTGAAGTTCAAGACGTAGTTCACTTCGTTCCTGTTAAAGTGAAAGTAGTAAACTCAGGTAGAGGTTCAAACCGGAAGGTACCTTTACTGAAAGCAAAGTGTGGGCAGCCGAAAGAAGTCTCTTGAATCTTTTTGAATCTCTTTTTCAAATTGGTGAATTCGTGGGGGATTGTTGTATTAAAATTATTTATATAGGTTTTAATTGGAAAACCTATTAAGTGCAATTTGGTATTCATTTGGTTTCAATTGGGAAACCAAATGGTTTGGAGGGAAAGTTAGGAATTCCCAAATTTGAAATATGGGAGTTTGGGTGGAAGTTTAGTACCATACCTTGGAGATCTAAACTTTTGGTGGACTTATATATGAGTCCACACCCCAAGCTCTTGTAGCAATAGTAGAGAGGAGGAATGGAGGACCACACACGCGCGCGCGCTCCGCTCCGTCTCCGTCTCCGTCTCCGTCTCCGTCTCGGGCTCGGGCTCGGGCTCGGGCTCGGGCTCGGGCTCGGGCTCGGGCTCGGGCTCGGGCTCGGGAGAGTCAATTCGAATCTCGGATCTCGATACTTTTGTTGTGGGTTTCATTTGGTAAGTCGATTAAATTAATCACACGATTAATTTGGTAAGTCGACTTAAATGGGAATTCAACTCGTCATTATGGGCGCGTTTTTTTGGGATCTGAAAGGATGCGTTTTCGGGACGCATTTTTGGAAACCAAAGGTTGCGTTTTTAGGACGCGAGCCCCTCTATTTATATCCCTCACTCGACTCGGTTTTTCTTCACTCGCAAGAAAAACCTCTCTCTCACCGTCTCTCTCTGGTTCTTCCTCTCGCGGACGAACGTCTTCTTCTTCCTCTCTCGGCTGCAGTTCTCTGAGGTACAATCGAGGACGATCCCGTTGGTGTGCGCCGACGACGATCGTGAACCGTCGTATCCTGGGAGCAGATCGCCAGTACCCTACGCACCGGTATTGTGAGGGCGATATCTTCTCTAAGGACAGTCCATTACATGGACGCTTCGGTGACTTCTAAACTGATCTCTGTTTTATTTTGTTTGCCGCAATATGTTTATTGCTTTACCCTTTCTGGATCATGCCCGTGTTATTTATGTTTCTGTTCTTTTAATTGGTTCCTGTTTGCATTGAATAATCGGATAATGATTGAGAAACATATGATTAATATGATTTTAATCTGTTTCGTTTCTCTGTTAATTCATTTGGATCCGATATTATATTGTTTAATGTATGCACTGGTAATCTTATTTCCATCAAAAGGCGGGGAGCGTCGGATGAGAATCGAACGACCATCTTAAGAGGCTGGGGATAGTGGACTCACATCTTGAGGTCGAGAATAGGTGATCGGATGGCTGTAGGGTTTACTGCATAGTCTGTTGCAGCAGACCCTACCGGAGAGGATCCTCTCTATTTACCCAAAAGGGTTGATAGAGAAGAAGGGTTGAGAAGGGATGTTTCCCAGAAGGGGGAGGTGGGAATTTTTTTTACCGAAATGGGGACGGTGTGAAAATATTTCCCAAAAAAGGGATATATAGGCAAACGATTTGCCATGGTGCGGCAAACCGTTTGCCGCGCTACATGGAAGGACGGGAGGGGGGTTGGAATTCCAGATTTTCATCGCGAGTGCAGATTTTGGCCGTCCATTTGACACGGCATACCATTTACCACGAGTGGCAAATCATTTACCGCACGCGGAATGAGAAGCGACAAATAGTTTGCCGATATATACCCATTGTGGGAATTATTTCTCAGCCGTCCCTATTTTGAGGATTTTTTTGGCCAAGAGGTCTCCATTTTGGGAATTCTATCGGTTGAGAAACTGGGCGAATAATTCAAATGAACGAGTTACCATCCCAATGTCACATCAGAACTTCCATATATATCGGGCAGTAGGGGGTGTCCATCCGAGTATCAGTGGAGATGGAGGAGAAGCTGGGGAGGTGCTCGCTGTTGATGGCCTTCATGGTCGTGGCGGCCTTCCTTACACTGCCCTTCTCGGCTCGCAGCTCGTCCGACAACCTTCCCCTGCTGGATACGGTTAGGTCGTCGGACGGGCTCCTGAGATACGGGGCTTGTGAGGGGCAGCTCTGCGGTGATATCATCTACTCATGCGCCCCCGGTTGCACCTGCGAATTGGATCCCATTCTGCAGATTGGAATTTGCAGAGGAGCTTGTTGCTTCTGAACCTTGACTAGATGCATGCTATTATTGCATATGCATATGCGTTTGTTGTTCTTGCCGACCAGGTTGAATTATCGTGTGTTATAGCTTGTTGTGTAATGGATGATTTGAGAATCTGAGTGTTCTTCTGATTAGTGAATTGACAATTATGGTTTCACTTATTTGCCAACACCACTTAGGCTTCAAAGATCATATTTAATACCTTGGATTTAATTCACAGGATTTTTTCAGTGGTGAACCAGTGACGGACAGAGTATTCCGTGAAGAACTGAATTAGAGTGGTTATTATCCTCTTCCTTCTCTTTTCCATTATTCCTTCTCTTTACAGCCTTCGTGGGCTTCGGCTTCACAAGCATCACCTTTTGTTTCTCGTCGAGCACCTTCGGCTCGACGTATGCCTGCTTAGGCTTCAATTCTGCGACAGTGACCACAATGAGCTTTGCTTTAGTAGCAACCACCTTATGCATCGTCGCTATTACCTTTGGTGGTATTGGCCTTCCTGCCACCACCATCCTTGTGCCTCCCCGTGCAAGGGCGCTTGCCTGTGGTGGATCACATTGAGGGAGGATGGTATCTGGGGAGGAGGTTAAGTTACGCGGCAACCAATTAAGTCAAGGCGGAGGGCAACTAAGTGAAGGAGGGATCACTAGAGGTGCTAGAGGATGAGGTGATCGTGGCAGAAAAGGATCGGGGTGGTAGAGGGGGTGTGATGCAGAGTTGGCAACAGGGAAGGGGTCGAGGGGCGACACAATGCGGAGGTGACAATGACGTTGATTAGGGGTGGGGCTAGATGGAGGTGGCTGGCGAGTGGCAATGGTGATTCTTGCTAGAATCAAATGGTTATTGAGTTCTTGGTGAGATCTTAGATCGGGTAGGAAGGGGGAAGAAGAAGAAAGGATACGAGGAGGAAAAAGAACAAATAATTATACTTGTACCCTTATGTTCTCTTTCCAATGACGTTTGTGCTCATAAGTTAACTTCCTTTTAGGAGGTGGATAAATGACAACTAACTCGAGGGGTATAATTATTAGGGATATTTACACCCATAATTCTGAGTAATTTCGTAAGTACCTCAGAAACACTCTATAATAACGAATTACGCTCAGGACCCTGAACAATAATTAACAATTTATAAGATGATGCCCCCACGAAAGCTGGCCCGCTCTCTCACCTCCGCCCCACGCCGCCGCCCCCAACTCGCGAGGTCCAGCACCCCCCTCCCCCCGCTGGCGAGCTCCATCCGCGCCTCCGCCCTCAGCTCACGAGCTCCAGGCAACCCCTCCGTCGCCGCCCATCCCCCTCCCCCCGCTGGCGAGCTCCATCCGCGCCTCCGCCCTCAGCTCATGAGCTCCAGGCAACCCCTCCGTCGCCGCCCATCCCCCCCCGCCAGTCCAGGTCCATCGCCTCTGCAAGCACCCCCACCTCGTCGCCTCTGCAAACGCCCCCCCCCCCCCACGCCTCCCGTCCCTCCATCGCCTCTGCAAACGCCCCCCCCCCCCTCCATCCTGCAACCCCACCACGGAGCAAGAAACGCGCTCCCCTCCCTACCACTGCCTCTGAATCCGTGATCCCGCTGCAGTCGAAGCCTCCCCCGCCTTGTCAGTAGCCCGACCACCCGCTTGGAAGCCCCCTCCGCCTCGTGCAAGCCACCTCCACCTGATTTTTTTTTACTTTTTGTTTATCTAGCCCTTAGATTGTAGATGGGTTAGATTAACTCACTCATATATTTAGGTTAAGTCACTAAACTAACGGAAGGTTACGGGTGTAAAACGGAGCCATTATTCGGGGTCTTGGACGTAATTCGTTATTATAGAGGGTTTTCGGGGTAATTACGGAATTACTCAGGATTATGACTGTAAATATCCCTAACTATTAATGGTCTAAGAAGATCAGGGCATAACAA
Source organism: Ottelia alismoides (assembly GCA_037367405.1). Taxonomy (NCBI): domain Eukaryota; kingdom Viridiplantae; phylum Streptophyta; class Magnoliopsida; order Alismatales; family Hydrocharitaceae; genus Ottelia; species Ottelia alismoides. The sequence continues at coordinate 336,225 of JAZKJV010001500.1, read as the reverse complement.
TCGGGACATAACTGTTATTACAGAATCTCAGAAAGACACGAGTATAAAAATTGTAAAATGATATGAGATACCAACTATATGATCCTCAAGTATACACTTCACTCTTTCTGAATTTTCAACCTGATCCAATGTTGAAATTAGGTAATTGATCATTCTATATTATAGTACTCATCGAGACTTTTTCAACGATCTTAAGAACATAAAAATCGAACATCGTATGAGGAAGTTACGTGCATAAGAAGTCAGTTTACGGCTTTTGGATCCGGAACCAAGTTCGCATTCGAGCCTATGGGGGTGGGGGGGGGGGGAGGGAGGCTGCTTGGACTTCGAGGACATCATTTAGAAGATTATGACGCATGGATAAGCACAAGGGAGATATAGGCTGGAATTTCAAGAATATAAAATTAGATTCTAAAGTACAACTATTCTTCTATCGGGATATCAAATCCATGTAGTGTTTTTAAGTGAAAAAATATTTACAAAATTTGTTGTTTCGTACAACTAATTCCTCAACTCTCGATGAAAGCTTATGAGCTGGGAAGTGCACGGAGAGTGGATTAGAGTAAATCGGCTCGCCTCCGGAATCAAGTAAATGTTATCGTCTTGTGTTTTTTTCACTTTGGCCTCTTCTCTCATGCATGAGATAACGATGTGCTGACTTTGTGCTTCACAGCCAATCAAAGACCTCATCGATTGCTTGTGCTGAATGCCAACCATTGTGTTGGCCAATGATTTCGGTGTCGGCTATCCATCCCGTTCGCACGTCTCTCATCCTTATCCACATTAGATAATGCTCAATATTCTATCATCAGGTAGAGGTATTAATAGATAGATTGGTTGTAGAGTGATGGTCATGTCAGCCAGTTCGTGTGATCTGTCATAATAACTTTTTGCTATTAATTTAATATGAACTTGTATACTTGAATAAAAATTACTTTCTCTTACCCACAATATCGTCATGCATTGTATTATAATTTAATGCATGTTTCTAGAGTCAAAATAATCCGAAATTAACTTCACTTTAATTAGCTCAATAAGAATGTAGGACGCATACTTTCTCTTACCCACAATTGAAGGAATTAGACGTTGTCGTCCCCAACGTATGTCATTAAACAAGCTGATTCTCTGTGTGTTCTTTCTAGGTATGGATTTATTCTTCCAGTGAAAGAATGAAGAGTACATCAAAGTTTAAACTATATCTGAACTCTTAAACATGATTAAGATGGAGAGTGGTAAACTCTAGAAAACTGCCATGATAATTGTTATTCTGAAAGGAAAAAGGGTGCACTACCGTAGAGGCAAGCACTCAAAAAAACTTTATATTCACTGTTTAAACATCATAGTTACAGAGTTCAAGAATCCCGGAGGATCATGACATGTTGTATTACATTTTCAACATAGTATCACTCACTTCTAAAATACACCCCATTCCTCGCAAGCCAAATCGCCCAGAGAGTTGCGGCTGATTGGATCTTTGCAATTGTATGACCATCTACCGAAGACTCAACTGAATGCCAGAAAGATTGATAATTCTGTGCCTCAACCCCTGTGAGGGCTATCTCTCTCCACACCTCTTTTGATATTGGACAAGTAAAGAAAAGATGATCAATATCCTCCACCTCCTCAGAACAACGCTGGCACAGGACATCACGACAATGGAACAGTCTTGCCTTTTGAGCACTAGTCAACAACCTCTCTCTGCTCATCATCCACATGAAAACTTCGACTCTACGTGGGATCTTCCACCTCCAAATCTGACCCAAAAGTGGCATCGCAATCCTTGGATCGAAAATGAAAGATGTGTATAGAACCTTATAGGCCTTCTTCACTAGGAATTTGCCATCCGACCATGCCCAATGGTCACGCCTTTCACATGGAGTTCCCTCCTGAGAGAGCGTATCTCTCAAACATTGCAAGTCAACCATAGTATCATTGGATAACTATGAACGGAATGGAGGTGACCAACCATTCCCATTACATGCCTCGTAGAACCGCAATCTTTGATTCTCTGCCAATCCAAATAAATTCGGAAAAATATCACGAAGATTCCCAACTCCTGACCAGTCGTCATCCCAAAAACGGAAAGTATCTCCATCTCCATGACATGGTCGCATCAACGGTGAAATCTGAGGGAGGATGGAGCTGACCCCACGCCAAAAGTTAGAGGGCTTAGATACACTGTTCGGTCTCCAGTTTAGGGCCCCCGAAACTCTATATATTTTTTGCAACAAAGAGCAAGTGAGGTCAGAGCCACTGCCCCCAAATACGGACTACCCATTTTGCTAGTAGGGCCCTATTCATCACATCTATATCAAGGACACCAAGTTCACCATAATCTATAGACAGAGTGACAGACTTCTACCAACCATGGGCACACCTTTGGAGTCTCCAGATCCGGCCCAAAAAAAACGACGCATCAACGCATCCAAACGATTTTGAATCCCCACAGGAAGAAGCCTAGATGACATATAGAAAATTGAGATGGCGGATAAAACCGCCTTCAAAAGGACCAGACGTCCTCCCCAAGAGAGGCACGAGGCATGCCAGCCAACAAGTCTTCGTTCCACCCGCTCCATCATGGACATCCAATCTGATTGGCGGAGTCGTCCATACACCAGAGGCATGCCCAAGTAGTTGAGAGGTAGTGCCCCATGCTGGGATCGTAGAGATATCTCACACTCCAGTACCTCTTCCTCCGTCATACCAACGGGATGAAGACAGACTTGTCACCATTAATCCCGAGGCCCGAGATATCTCCAAATAGATCCAACATAGTAGCAATCCCCTTCGCCTCCCGAGCACCCCCTTCCACAAAGACCAAATTCATTGACTCTGAATAATGGTGCATGCCCACATCACCTAGTCTCAGGCTATGAAACTGTTCTTAATGGGAAGAATTTCTCGCAACAAAAGGGCCATGCAGTCCAGCCGTTGGAAGCGACCCCGGACGCACATGAGGAAGAAAGGGGAGGACTGGAGCTAGTGGTGGACCTTCGTCAACCATTTTGAGGTGTGACGGGTCCGTAAAAGCCACGTTAAGAATGTATTTTTAATGTTCATGCGTAAAATGATTAAAGGTCGTTCGTTGTAGGCGGCGATCGGAAACAGTCAAGAAATAACCACAATTTTTAATCAAATTTAATCAAGTGGTTTTTAAGTTTATTTTACTTGGACAAGTCCCAAGGTCGATCACAAGGAGGCAAAGGAACAACCTAGAGTTGTGTCTATCCAATTTTGAGTTCGGTTTTCAAGGCGGTCTTTTTTTGGAATTTTTCAATGCAATAGAGGGTGCAATATGCAAATCCAGCCTACTTTATGGACTAAAATGTGAATTATGTTCAAACGATGTCCGAAAAATATGAAACTTGGCCGAGATGATTTATACAACAAAATTAGTGCACTGTAATTTTTTTGGAATTTTCTGATGCAATATGAATTTTTTTTATGGATTTTTAAATACAAACAGAATGATTTTCCATATTTAATTGTAATAAATATTAAACCTACTTATTTTCAAGATATAAAATTATCTAAGATCTATCACTAGGTAATGGATCTCAGAAAAATCCTAGACCGCGAAAATGTGGGGTTGAATACCTATTAAAAATTAAATACTGAAATGTGCTAAATGATTTTTAAAAAGCAAGTTATGTATGCAAATGCAAAGATTTTTGGGCACAATGTTTAACACAATAAACTCTACAATGTACGATTTTTCGGGAATTTTTAGAGTAATGATTAATCAACTATGAATTTTAGAGAGCAAATTGGGTAAACTATGCTAATTTCCACAGAATAAATAATTATTAATTAATCGATGATCACAAAAATATCCACGATATGTCAAAATGTAGAGAGTCGTGTGAGGAACATTATGCACTTTTTAAATAAATAAAATGATGCAGAGAATAGTTCTAAAATGACTGGAGAACACAGGGGTATACGTGCAATATAATTAAATAAAATAAAAAAAAGAAATATGCAGTGGGAGGGGGCCTAAATGCAATTACCAGAACTAGAAGGGATATTTCTGCAAAAGTTCCAGTAGGCACGTGCTATGCACGTGCCTCTGGATGGCAGGGGCGGAAGCGTAAAAAGGTGGACCTCCAAGGGCTTCAGAGCAATTCACCCCCGCGGTCACGTGCGGGGCATTTGACCCGGGGGGGCTGACGCTGGATGACGTCCCCCCGCACGTGCCTCGCACGTGGGGGGTCTCGGGCTGCGAGCCCGGCTGCTGTGGAGGCGATGGCGAGGCGAAGGCCGGCCTGAGGCGAGGAGCAGGTGGTGAGGCGGAGGCCGGTCCAAGGCGTGGTGGCTGACGACGTCCTTGGCGAAGGAGCAGCGGGGTCGGTCGTTGGCGATGGCTGACAGAGTCGGCGGAGGCGGGTCGAAGACGGAGGAGCAGGCCCGGTGGCGTGGGCGAGGGCCGCTCCAGGCGGAGGAGGCTCTGATGAAGCGGGGGTTGGCCGAAGGCGGTGGGGAGGACCGGAACCGAGGTCGATGACGGCGATGTTGAGGCGGAGATGTGATGAAGATGGACCTCCAGGCGTCAAGTGAGGCGAGATGTCGGAGACGAAGTCGTTGTCGAAGAAGCTCGATAGTGCTGTAGCAGGCGGTGGTGGCGCGAAGTCGAAGACGATGGTCGGTGGGCGTAGGCTCGACGGAGGACCGGAGCTAGAGCAAAGGGCCGCTGGCGGCGCTGCGACGACGTCGGAGAAGACGCCGGATCTCGCCGTGAAGGGGGTCACGCCGGGCTGTCACCACCGGCAGGGGAACCCAACTCCAGCTTTAGCGGATGAAAGGGGGTTAGGGTCGGCGGAGCCTTTAAATAGCAAGGGTAGGCTGGAGGTGGTTGGCGAGATAGGGGAGTCCGTTGGCGAAGATAGCGGAGGACCGGCGAGGCGGAGAACTCGGAGGGTCGGTAGCGAGATGACGGCCGTGACGGTTGCGGGGCGAGCGGCGCGGGAGGTTGAAGGAGGGGTAGGGGCCGTTCGATCGGCCGCTGATCGAACGGCCCAGACTCGGCCACGTGGCGGGAGCCTGGGGAAGGGGTGCGGCACGTGCGGAGCACGTGCGGGTTATTTTATTTTATTTTATTATTTTTTTTATAAAAACGAGTATATAAAAGGCCCAAAAAACGCTGACACGTGGCGGCCTCTGGGGCTACCACGTGTCAGCTCTAGAAAAATCGAAAATAAAAGATTTGTAAAATCAAAAAGAAATAGCAAATGTCCTCGGATTGAAAAAGTTTCTTCACGAAAAATGCTCGTCTCGATGAGATCTACAACTTTCATGAAGACATGAAAGTTAAAATCGGCCAAATGTAAAAAGTGAATTTTTGGGGTATCCCATGTACATAGAATACCTTGATTTTTGGTTTTCTATTTTTTTTTGTCATTTTTAAACACGATAAAAATCCGAAAAAATATGGAAAAATCAAAGATAAATAGAAGACACCTAATTCTAATTTTTTTGGATTTTTATTAATAAATAAAATATATACATAAAATATTGGGTCAAAAGCCGCGAAAAATACAATGTACATAAGAGGCCCAAAACCCAACTTTCACATACGAGCTCCGATTCACTTGAACTTGGTCTTGTTTTGAAGGTAATTGAATGTGCATTAGTTCAAAAGTGAGTAGGATCAAATCGGACACTAGATGGGGAAGATATGTGGCTTTTAGTCCGAAAATCCTGAAACTAGGGTTTGGGTTTTTGGTCCACTTAACAGGGTTAGTGATTTTTTTGTATTTTTCATTTATTTTTGTTAGTGATGTGTACACAGTGGATGTAGTTTTGGTTATGCGGTGTCAGCATGGAGGAGTTAAAAATAGGGGAAGTTAGGCTATTTACAGGTCATTTTTGGCTTGGATTTTTGGCTTCTTATTTTATGCAGAAATTAATGCTAAAATGCAAAACTTATGAAATCATGCATAAATGCTAATTATGCGAAATAGATGCCGAAATGCAGTTGATTTTGAGGGACTTGAGCTTAATTAATGAGACTTAGAATGGTGAATCCGAGATTCATCATCCCCCTATACTTAAACCATGCTCGTCCCTGAGCATCAAAAAGAAATGCCATGAAGTGAAATGAGACTGGGTTCCATACCAAGACCATGAACTGAAGGTGAAAGTGAAACTAAACTCGACCTTTGGATTAATAATGTGGCGGAACTTCTGTGAGACTTAGAATTTTAAAATCAACAGCCCTCCAGTTCTACACATCATTGTCACAGTTTTGGCTCAGAAGTCATCTTAGATCAATCCTCTTCCCAAAGTATACCCTATGAACCATGAATAACCGACTCATATGTGTGAAGGGTTTTAGCTCTTCCCATTCAGAATGCTAGACTACCATGCTCCTCTCCTCTCCAGTAACTCGTCCTCGAGGAGTCAGGTATTTCCTTCTAAGGTCTGTCATGCTGTGTTCACAATCGAATGAGGGAGAAGATAGAAGAAAGAGAAAAGAACTGGAGGGTGGCCAGTGTAGTCACCTCTCCTTGTGAAGATGGCCAGTGTAGCCGAGTCTCCACCAAGATCTATAGGTTTTTGAAGCTTGGACCTTTTTGGTCAGGTTTTTATTTGGTAGAATGCTTCTATGTATTTGGAATTTTTGGTGGTTCTGCTTGGATCTTGTTGTGCCCCTACGGATATAGAATCTTTTTGTTCCGTACATTTTTTTGGGGTCTTAGAAAAAATTGTGCCCAGCCGTCCATCCATTTTCCGAAGCTTTATTTCAACCCGTACTCCTGTCTTTAGATTTCCATGCTACCAGAAAAGAGACTCACACAGTCTTCCAACATCCCGTCTGGGTTGAGCTAAGTGCATAGTGCGAGAGTGCGAATTAATTCCCTATTCCAGAGTTGTACCCAGAATGAAGAGACCAGGTTAGGCACTAAGAGTCAAACGCTGTACATTGTCATGTGGAACTTAAGGAATTAAGTCAAAAAAAGCCTGAAGCTCTTAAAATCCTATTTCTCGGTGAAGTTCCTCTGAAAATTAGGTGGATTAAGGTCAAGTCCATACCACTCTCGGTTTCTACTCATAACTTGGTTCAGAACCCAATGACTTTTCACATATGCAAATGCATGTGATGTTGGGTGAAGTGCAGGTGTGTGAAATGCAGACACATATTTTTATTTTAATTTTTTTTTGACATTTTATGCAAGGGATTTTTTTATGCAGCAAATGGAATAAGAAGCCTTTTTTTTTCAAAAATTTTGGGCAAGTCAGTGTTAGTAGCAAAACTCTTTTTTTTTCAAGTTAGTACCCACCCCGTAAATACATATAGACTTACGCGAAAGTACGAGATATGGGTAAAATATATACATAGTATATATACAGACCCCCCTATACTTAGCGAGTGCTATGTCCTCAGAGCACAAGAAGCGTAAAGAAGACATAGCTCGGGCTAAGCGTAAGGGAGTGAAAGAATAAAAAGAAAAAATGAAGCGGTCTGGATATGTGAATGAATAGAGTATATACAGGTGGATGTTGGTTCCCCCTATACTTAGGCTGTGGATAGCCCAAGTATGGAAGAAGGGTGGAAATGGAGCAATTAGGAGTCAGGAGAAAAATGATATATACAGATGGAATCGGTCCCCCCCTATACTTAGGCCTTGGCCTAAGTAAAGGAAGAAGCTGTACAAGGAGGCCGATGTGGCCGGGAGGGAGGGTGGGAATGATCAGATAGATTTTCAATGTCCTCGCTCTGTGTGAAATAGATGACCTCGACTTGAACTGTCTGTTCTTTGGGTAATTCAATATATGGCTTCAGCATTTGTCCATTTACTGAGAACGGTTGTGCATTATCTTTGAGTTCGGCAATATCTACGCTTCCATTGGTATGCACATCGATGACAATGTAGGGACCCGTCCATTTTGATTTGAGTTTCCCATGAAAAATCTTCAACCGAGCATTAAACAACCACACTTTCTGTCCAGGGACAAAGGTCTTCTCTCGAATGTGTCTATCATGCCATCTCTTGACCTTGTCCTTATAAATCACACTGTTGTCATATGCCCGATTTCGGAATTCAATTAGCTCATTCAGATTTAAGTCTCGACATAGTTTCCCAAGGTGACAACTCCAATTCAACTTTTTGATCGCCCATTCAGATTTGTGAATCAATTCTGCAGGAAGATGACATGGCTTACCATAGATCATCCTAAAAGGTAAAGTACCGAGTGGAGTCTTATAGGCTGTCCTATAGGCCCATAGAACTTGGTCCAACAGTTTCGACCAATTCTTCCTATCGGGACGAACCAACTTCTGGAGAATGCTCTTCACCTCTCTATTAGAAACCTCTCCCATGCCATTAGATTGTGGATGATACGGGTTGGCTATTCTATGCTCAAATTTGTACTCCTTAGCCAAAGATCTCATCTCCCTGTTCACGAAGTGGCTACCTCCATCAGAAATCAATACTTTTGGAATCCCGAACCTCGCAATGATGTTATCTTTGATAAACTTACAAACGACTTTGCTATCTGCGGTTCGGGTTGGAATAGCCTCTACCCATCTTGATAAATAATCTACCGCTAACAAGATGTACTCAAATCCATTGCTGTTGGGAAAGGGACCCATAAAATCAATCCCCCATGCATCAAAAACATCACAGAAAATCATTGGTTGCATGGGCATTTCATCTCTATATCCCATAGTCCCTCCCATTCTTTGACAAATTGGGCATGACCGTACAAATTCATTAGCATCCTGAAATAAGGTCCGCCAGTAAAATCCACATTGGAGTACCTTGTGCGCGGTTCTCTTTCCCGAATGGTGTCCTCCAGCCTCGAGAGAATGACAGTGTGTGAGGACACTTTGATATTCCTCCTGAGGAATACATCTTCTCCAGACACAATCCGGTCCTTCATAGAAAGGAAAGGATCGTCCCAATGGTATTTTCTCGAATCTGACTTTAATCGATCAATCATTTTTTTGGTCCAACCATAGGGAACCTTCATGGAGACAAGATAGTTCACTATGTCGGAATACCATGGGGTTGACTCAATGACGCAAATCGATTCGTCTAGAAAAGTCTCCTTGATTGGTTCGATATCAGGATGATCGTTTTTCTCGATTCAGGAAAGGTGATCAGCAACAACATTCTTTATTCCAGGTTTATCCTTGATCTCTAAATTAAACTCATGGATTAACAAGATCCATCTCAAAAGTCGTGCCTTAGCATCCTTCTTATCCATGAGATATCTAATTGCTGTGTGATCTGTGAAAATTGTCACCTTGGAGCCCAATATGTATGATCTGAATTTTTCCAGGGCCCAAACAACCGCGGGCATTTCCTTTTCAGTCACTGTATAGTTTCTCTGTGCAGGGTCCAACACTTTGCTCGCGTAGTGAATCGCATAAGGAATTCCATCTCTTCTTTGTCCGAGTACCGCTCCGACAGCAAAATCCGATGCATCAGTCATGATCTCGAAGGGAAGAGACCAGTCGGGAGCTTGTAATATCGGTGATTCACATATTTTCTTTTTCAGGAGCTTGAAGGCCTCTAGACATCTGTGATTTACAATAAACTCGGTGTCTTTTCCTAAGAGCTCAGTCAGTGGGCGGGCGATTTTTGAAAAATCAGGAATAAACCGTCGATAAAATCCAACATGCCCTAAGAACGACCTCACTGACTTGACGTTGGTTGGTGGCTCAAGTTTCTTGATCACATCCACCTTGGAAGGGTCCACCTCCATTCCCTTTTTGGAGATGACGTGCCCCAACACGATACCCTCAGTCACCATAAAGTGACTCTTCTCCCAGGAGAGTACCAAATTAACCTCCCTGCATCTCTGAAGGACTCGGTCCAAGTGTGCTAAGCATGTATCAAATGAATCACCATGAACTGAGAAGTCATCCATGAAGACTTCCAGGAAATCACCAACCATTTCGGCAAATACGGCAATCATGCACCGCTGAAATGTGCCAGGGGCATTGCAAAGCCCGAATGGCATGCGCTTGAATGCATAAGTACCGAAGGGACATGTGAATGTGGTCTTTTCCTGGTCCTCGGGAGCGATAGCTACTTGATTGTAGCCGGAGTACCCATCAAGAAAACAGAAGAATGCTTTCCCTGCAAGTCTCTCCAATATTTGATCAATGAATGGCAGTGGAAAGTAGTCTTTCTTGGTCGCAGCATTCAGGCGCCGGTAATCGACATAGACGTGCCACGACGTGGGTACTCGGGTCGCGATCTCTACCCCCTCCTCGTTGGTAACCATCTGGATTCCCGACTTCTTCGGGACGATATGAAGGGGGGCTACCCACTTGGAGTCAGAGATGGGGTAAATAAATCCTGCTTTGCACCATTTCTCTATTTCTTTCTTCACTACTTCCCGAAGATTGGGGTTTAATCTTCTCTGAAATTCAAGGGAAGGCCTTGCATTATCCTCAACATAAATTTGGTGTGAGCAGAGAGAGGGGTTTATTCCTACAAGATCCGACACAGTCCAACCTATGGCTTTTCGATTTCGCTCAAGGACTTCGATCAGTCTGGATTCTTGGTCCACTGTTAATGATGAGCTAATGATCACAGGGAATTTTTCTTTGGGTCCATTGAGGAATTCATACTTCAGTGTGGGAGGAAGTGACTTCAGCTCTGGCAATTCTGAATCGTCGATCAAGTCTGGCTGAATGACTTTTGCTTCTGGCTCAGTATCGGTTGGCGGTGAATCACTGTATGAGATGTTGGCTACCAATTCAGAAGAATAGTGAGTCGGATCGCTAGAGTAGAATGGTAATTCGGCCAGAGCCGCGTCCGACTCATCATCGATTGACTGTCCCAAAGGTGATGGGATTGACAAATCCAAGAGGATTTCTGTGTTGTCAAGTGTGTGATAATCTGGGGGTCTAGAAGTCTCAGAGACTGCATCGTGTATTATTTCTTCTTCTGAGGATGTGCCTTCTACCTGTATGTCTGGCAGTTGGTCCCATGGCCCAGTGGTTCTGAGGAGATTGCATTCTGATGTTTCGGCATCTTCAGTTGTGGATTCGGAGTCTGGCCTTTGCCACTTTGTTTGTTTCATCTCCAAGTCCACTTCTCCGCCTGGAGAACGGAATTTCATCATGCCAGTTCCGTAGTCGAATACAGCCTTAGCGGTTCTTAAGAAAGGTCTTCCGAGAATGATTTGCGATTCCTTCCAATGGTTCGGGGTCTCCATGTCCAGGACAGTGAATTCTACTTTGTATTCTGTAACCTCGATAATGATGATGACATTCTTCACTTCTCCCTTAGGTCTTTTAGTGGATTTATCAGCAAATTGGAGTAACGATGATGATTTCTTTAGAGGGCCCAACTCCAATCGATAATATAAGGCTAAGGGTAGAAGATTTATGGAGGATCCATTGTCGAGAAGTGTGCGTGTGAATGCTATGCCGCCAATGCGACACTCCACATAATGGGCGTCCAGATCCCTTTTCTTTCTTGGCAGATGCTGGTTTTTGACGCATTTGGTGGTGGCAACTGTCAAGATATGAGTCTCCACAAATTGACTTGTTCTCTTTGTACGAGTCCTGGTGGGAGTGCATTTTGCCTTCAAGTATTTCTGAAAGGCTGGATTACCGGCCACGTACTGATCAAAGGGTACTTTGACTGTGATATTTTGTTGGCAGAATTTTTCCATGACTGGGTCATCTTTGATGTTTTTCTTTTGTTTTCCTTTCTTTAGGGCATGGGGAAAAGGTATGGAAGCATTTGAGACAGGAGATAGAGGATCAGAATAAAAAATAAGAGCATCTTTATTCGACTTGGAGTTTTTATTACAATCATAATAATCAAAATCAGGTTGCTGAAAAGGTGACAAAGGTATTTTTGCAGCAACTAGTGGTTCAAGGTCCTCTGCAGACTCCATAGATGCTTTCCCTTTATCTACTGTTGGGATCTTCAGGTGTCCTTCATCTTCCTCCTCGGAAACATCCTCCAGTTGATCTTCCGAGTCTTCATGGTCCGATTCCCTTGCCCGGTCAGGTACGTCCACGGTCCTTCCGCTCCTGAGTGACATGGCATTGATTTTGTCAAATGAAAGGAGCTCATGTTCAGATGTGGAAAAGTCTGAATAGTATACCTGGTTAGTGTGTTGAGATGAGTGGAATTTGTTCAAGCTATTGGGGTTAGCTTGAACCTGGGCGGGAATGGTTGTGGTTGGAGCTGTCTGCTCATCCTTCCAACGGGACAAGCGGTTGACATCAACCCGTAGATCTTGCAGCTCATCTCGGAAGTAGCGAAACTCTTCAAGTATTTGTCTCTGGATGTCGATCGGTTCTTCTGGTGGTTTGGACGACTGAGCTGATTGTCTGGGGGCTGGAGATTGCTGATGGTATTGCTGAGGTTGGTTCTGGCGATTGTAGGGTTGCTGCTGCTTCGGCTGCTGGAACGATGTAGTGTGTTGTGGAGGAAATGCGGCATTATAAAAGGTGGGTGGACGCTGATAAGTCTGACGGTCTCCCATGTTACCCTGTCGGGTAGTGTCCTGGGTGTACCAGATGCCATTCACTTCAAATGTCAGAGGCGGGGCTTCCTTGACTGTCTTAGTCGGTGGGGGCGGCTGTTGGGAAAATTGGGCGTGGGATTGATCGTGAGCCCATGGTTGCTGTTGCTCTGCTCCTGGTTGCTCCTGGACATGATGCACATGATATATCGGGACAGTAGGTGCACTAGGCATCCCCATCTTGGACACCTTCTCGGTGAGTTCCTCCATCTGCTTTAGGAATTGGGAAATCCTACTGTCGATATCGTTCATTCTCTTGTCCACAATTGTCAATTTATCGGAAATAAAGTTCATGCTTGGAATCAAGTCCTCAGCTATTTCTGCCACCGTATGCTTCCCGCCTTTGGCTTGAAGGGTGTTCAGGGAATCAGTGTATGCTCTACTGGCAATTTGAGACCGGCTTGTTTCTGCCATCTGCTCCAGTATTTTCCAGACAGTCTCAGCTCCACGTGATGTGTAATTCCCTCCGCAGGCAGCACTAACTAACCCTTGAGTCTCGTGGTTGAGGCCAGAGTAGAGTGATTGGACTTGGATGTTGTTGTCCAGATCATGGCAGGGACATTTTTGTAGCAGGTCCTTAAACCTATCCCATGCCTCACAGAGTGGTTCATTGGGCATCTGAGAGAAACTGGTGGTGCGGGTCCTCATTTGATTGGTCCGGCTCAACCGGTAGAATTTCTTCAGAAAGAGGTTTTTGAACCTCTCATAAGTCGTCACAGTCACCCCCAAGTTTTTCACCCAGTAGTCTGCTTTCCCTTTCAAGGCGAAAGGTAGTGCAGTGAGACGAATGTAGTCTTGGCTGACTTGTGGGTACCTCAGATTAGAACATATCAGCTCCAGGTCCCTCAAGAATTCATATGGCTCCTCAATCGTATTACCATGGAATTGAGGTAATTGACTGACAAAATGTGGCTTTAGTTCATAGTGGATCTCTGGCTGTGGTGGCTGCAAATAGTTCCACACTCTGTACTGTCCAGGGTTGTATGCAGCTTCCATTGGCACTTCTCCCCCAACATTCATTTGTTCGAGCTGCTCCCTCAGTAGCTACTGTTGCTGCTCAGATGCAGCCAGTCTCGCGAGAATCATCTTCATTGGATCTTCATTATGTTCATCTTCAGGGTCTTTCTTGGAAGGTATCTTGGGTGGCATCTCTTTTTCTTTATCTGGAGTATATAAAGGGTTTGAGTTAATAGATTGGAAAGAATTGATGTAACAGTTATCCTCGATCTTTTGTGGTGAGAAATAGACAGGGTGGGTCTGTCCTCCTTCTAGGAGGAAGAAGGAATAGGGTTCTTGGGAAGGGTTTCCCGGAGGCCAAGCAGGTCCATAGTAAGAGTTTCTCTGGGCTTTTGAGATTGGGGAGTTTGTGGTAGAGAGAGACGAGCCTGAACAAAAATTACCACAGTCCTCCATTCTCGGGGTCAACAAGATGTTTTATGATGTAGACACAATTGTGTGGTATTCGTTGATGAACTATTTTCTACGCACAATCAAACACAATACAAGGGTTGTTTCACCAACTCAACTCAAAGTGAAGACCGTAAGGGTCCGGTCAATTATATTGTTAGTTTTAATTGGTGAGAATTCAAGTCTTGCAAGCCGTTTAAACGAGCTGTTAGGTTTGGAGCTGGGCTCTATCCTAGTGTGCGTCTCTCTCCTCGCTGCAAGATAAAATCAAATAATGTCGGGGTTGCTCTCCCACAGAAATTCTTGATTTTATGGATTTTTTATGATCAGCTTTATTTAGCAGTTCGAATTTTATTGAGGCGATCACTGAAGAATTTAGATGAACAAAAATACACGTCTACCGTCCAGTCCCAATTTCCTTTAGATTTATGTGATAAAACAAGAGAGAGGAATTCGGGAAAAGCCGATGCACGCGGAAAACTATGATGAATGCTCAGTTAGAAGACTTACAGTGCCTCCTCGCAATCTCCATGTGGGATGCAATACAGAATTGAAAAAATTATACTAAATGAATGCAAGCCGATGAAAAGCCGCACCTAAGTAGAAAGTTCTATTAGCGGGGAAGAATTGAATTAAATTTGGCTAAGTTGAACGATCTATGTGCATCTTGATTAAAGTGAAGTGTAGCTTAAGATCCTACGAGCACAATCAAAAAATAAAATTGCTCTGAGAGCCGTATGTGCAGGTCTATCCTAATCGCCACTCAAGTCGGGCCCCACCCTCTCCGGAGAGTGAAACAGGCCACGACACACCACAAATAAAGTTCAAGGTCTTTTTACACACGCGAGAGTCCAAACGGACACCGCTATAAATGAGCAGAAATTAAAAGTGCAGAAATTAAAAACCTAGACTCTACTCTCTCTCACGACTCGACTCGATCTTAATTTAATTGCGATTTCTTCGGGTGTCGGTGAAGATGCGTCGGTTCCTTGAAAAATCGCTCCACGTGCGCCGGGTACCTCGCAAGGAAATAAGAGAGAGAATGTAAGAGAGTGACTCAGAAAATAATCAAAAATAAAATAAATGAAATAAATGCTGAAAAATAAATATAAGAAATAAAATGGGGTTTACAGTGAAAGATTCGGGGGCCAGACTACCCGAATTCGGAAAACCGAACAAAAATTTTCAAAACAAAAAACTAAGCCGTTTGCCTCCCCGGCAACGGCGCCATCTGACGGGTCCGTAAAAGCCGCGTTAAGAATGTATTTTTAATGTTCGTGCGTAAAATGATTAAAGGTCGTTCGTTGTAGGCGGCGATCGGAAACAGTTAAGAAATAACCACAATTTTTAATCAAATTTAATCAAGTGGTTTTTAAGTTTATTTTACTTGGGCAAGTCCCAAGGTTGATCACAAGGAGGCAAAGGAACAACCTAGAGTTGTGTCTATCCAATTTTGAGTTCGGTTTTCAAGGCGGTCTTTTTTTGGAATTTTTCAATGCAATAGAGGGTGCAATATGCAAATCCGGCCTACTTTATGGACTAAAATGTGAATTATGTTCAAACGATGTCCGAAAAATATGAAACTTGGCCGAGATGATTTATACGACAAAATTAGTGCACTGTAATTTTTCTGGAATTTTCTGATGCAATATGAATTTTTTTATGGATTTTTAAATGCAAACAGAATGATTTTCCATATTTAATTATAATAAATATTAAACCTACTTATTTTCAAGATATAAAATTATCTAAGATCTATCACTAGGTAATGGATCTCAGAAAAATCCTAGACCTCAAAAATGTGGGGTTGAATACCTATTAAAAATTAAATACTGAAATGTGCTAAATGATTTTTACCGAGCAAGTTATGTATGCAAATGCAAAGATTTTTGGGTACAATGTTAACCACAATAAACTCTACAATGTATGATTTTTCGGGAATTTTTAGAGTAATGATTAATCAACTATGAATTTTAGAGAGCAAATTGGGTAAACTATGCTAATTTCCACAGAATAAATAATTATTAATTAATCGATGATCACAAAAATATCCACGATATGTCAAAATGTAGAGAGTCGTGTGAGGAACATTATGCACTTTTTAAATAAATAAAATGATGCAGAGAATAGTTCTAAAATAATTGGAGAACACAGGGGTATACGTGCAATATAATTAAATAAAATAAACAAAAGAAATATGCAGTGGGAGGGGGCCTACATGCAATTACCAGAACTAGAAGGGATATTTCTGCAAAAGTTCCAGTAGGCACGTGCTATGCACGTGCCTCTGGATGGCAGGGGCGGATGCGTAAAAGGTGGACCTCCAGGGGCTTCAGAGCAATTCACCCCCGCGGTCACGTGCGGGGCACGTGACCCGGGGGGCTGACGCTGGATGACGTCCCCCCGCACGTGCCTCGCACGTGGGGGGTCTCGGGCTGTGAGCCCGGCTACTGTGGAGGCGATGGCGAGGCGAAGGCCGGCCTGAGGCGAGGAGCAGGTGGTGAGGCGGAGGCCGGTCCAAGGCGTGGTGGCTGATGACGTCCTTGGCGAAGGAGCAGTGGGGTCGGTCGCTGGCGATGGCTGACGGAGTCGGCGGAGGCGGGTCGAAGACGGAGGAGCGGGCCCGGTGGCATGGGCGAGGGCCGCTCCAGGCGGAGGAGGCTCTGATGAAGCGGGGGTTGGCCGAAGGCGGTGGGGAGGACCGGAGCCGAGGTCGATGACGGCGATGTTGAGGCGGAGATGCGATGAAGATGGACCTCCAGGCGCTGGGTGAGGCGAGATGTCGGAGACGAAGTCGTTGTCGAAGAAGCTCGATGGGGCTGTAGCAGGCGGTGGTGGCGCGAAGTCGAAGACGATGGTTGGTGGGCGTAGGCTCGACGGAGGACCGGAGCTAGAGCAGAGGGCCGCTGGCGGCGCTGCGACGACGTCGGAGAAGATGCCGGATCTCGCCGTGAAGGGGGTCACGCCGGGCTGTCACCACCGGCAGGGGAACCCAACTCCAGCTTTGGCGGATGAAAGGGGGTTAGGGTCGGCGGAGCCTTTAAATAGCAAGGGTAGGCTGGAGGTGGTTGGCGAGATAGGGGAGTCCGTTGGCGAAGATAGCGGAGGACCGGCGAGGCGGAGAACTCGGAGGGTCGGTAGCGAGATGACGGCCGCGGCGGTTGCGGGGCGAGCGGCGCGGGAGGTTGAAGGAGGGGTAGGGGCCGTTCGATCGGCCGCTGATCGAACGGCCCAGACTCGGCCACGTGGCGGGAGCCTGGGGAAGGGGTGCGGCACGTGCGGAGCACGTGCCTGGTTGCACGTGCGACGCACGTGCGGGTTATTTTATTTTATTTTATTATTTTTTTTATAAAAATGAGTATATAAAAGGCCCAAAAAATGCTGACATGTGGCAGCCTCTGGGGCCGCCACGTGTCAGCTCCTGAAAAATCGAAAAAAAAAAGATTTGTAAAATCAAAAAGAAATAGCAAATATCCTCGGATCGAAAAAGTTTCTTCACAAAAAATGCTCGTCTCGACGAGATCTACAACTTTCATGAAGACATCAAAGTTAAAATCGGTCAAATGTAAAAAGTGAATTTTTGGGGTATCCCATGTACATAGAATACCTTGATTTTTGGTTTTCTATTTTTTTATCATTTTTAAACACGATAAAAATCCGGAAAAATATGGAAAAATAAAAGATAAATAGAAGACACCTAATTCTAATTTTTTTGGATTTTTATTAATAAAGAAAATATATACATAAAATATAGGGTCAAAAGCCACGAAAAATACAATGTACAAAAGAGGCCCAAAACCCAACTTTCACATACGAGCTCCGATTCACTTGAACTTGGTCTTGTTTTGAAGGTAATTGAATGTGCATTAGTTCAAAAGTGAGTAGGATCAAATCAGACACTAGATGGGGAATATATGCGGCTTTTAGTCCGAAAATCCTGAAACTAGGGTTTGGGTTTTTGGTCCACTTAAAAGGGTTAGTGATTTTTTTGTATTTTTCATTATTCTTGTTAGTGATGTGTACACAGTGGATGTAGTTTTGGGTTATGTGGTGTCAGCATGGAGGAGTTAAAAATAGGGGAAGTTAGGCTATTTATAGGTCATTTTTGGCTTAGATTTTTGGCTTCTTATTTTATGCAGAAATTAATGCTAAAATGCAAAACTTATGAAATCATGCATAAATGCTAATTTTGCGAAATAGATGCCGAAATGCAGTTGATTTTGAGGGACTTGAGCTTAATTAATGAGACTTAGAATGGTGAATCCGAGATTCATCAAGGTGTGGGGCAGAATCATGAGGAGATGAAGGGAGGTTGTTTACCTTTCGAAGTGGCGCCGAGGGTGGTCGACCCACTCATCAGAGATGTTTGAAGGGGGGAAGGAAGGGAGGTGGGAGGCTTGACGTGGAGAAGAGTGGCTCGTTGTCTTTGCAAGAAACATCACATGGGGAAGACCCCGGTTCTCTTTGCTGGAAGAGGCGTCGTACGGAGCCAGGAGAGGGGCTAGAGCAAGATGGGTTATTTTCTAAAGAAGGGAGCTCGGCTTGTTTATGGTTGGGTAGGAAGCTAATGATTGAACAACAGTTGATTTCTGAAAGGTGTCCAGTGGCTATAGAGGAGCTTCTACCCATTGGAAAGGATGTGCAGGACCAAGTATCTTTGAGGGAAAGGGTGGCTAAGTGCATGGGAGTGGAGTTGGCGGGGGCATCCCCCTCTATTCCTCAATGAAGGTTGTTTCATGGAATGTGCAGGGGCTCGGACAAGTAAAGAAGAGAGGAGTAGTGGGTCAGTACTTAGAGAATGGCATGCTGATGAAGTTTTTCTACAAGAAACAAAGATTGAGATATGGTACATAATCCTTTGGAAATTGATCTATGGGGGCAGACTATCTGACTTTAGAGCGGTGCCATTGAACCGGAATTCTGGAGGAATCTTGATAGGGTGGGATGATGACTTGCTTGAAGTGGGCGACGTGGTGGAGGGTCACTTTTCTTTATCCATCGTACTTTATCAGAGGTCGGATAACGCTCAGATTATCTTCTCAGCAGTATATGGCCCCACAGGTGTTGGATCTAGTTTTCCGCTTTGGGAGGAATTGTCCCCGGCGAGATCTGCACACCCAGACATACCTTGGCTAATTGGCGGCGACTTCAATGTCACACTTTTTGCAACAGACAGGCCCCGCGAGAGGGTGGGTTGGAGCCTGGATCCCCCAGCTTTCTTGAGTTCATGAGAGACTCTTCGTTGGAGGTGTTGGATGCCTCAAACTCTCTTTACACATGGACAACTACGTCTTCTTGCTCTCATTTGGATCGCTTCCTCAGTTCTATGGAGCTCTAGGAGTCTTTCCCACTAGCTTCAGTTATCTATCTACCGAGTTCGCATTCGAATCATACTCCTATTTGTTGGAACTCTAGCGAGGCTAGCTGTCCTCGTAGACTATTCACTACAGGCAAGTGGCCCAAAGGGGACGGTCAAGCACCGTACTTTTGTTGTGATAACCATCCCTTCTGATCAGAGGGGACGGTCTCAAAACTCATGACCCCAATTCTAGGCAGTCGGATCCTCCCATATCCGGATCTTGTTACTCAGTAGTAATTCACAACTAACATTCAAAAACATACAACAATTAAAAATACTCAGAAGGAAGTATTTCAACACTTTTCCATTCACAACATAAAGTTCACATGATACATTGTCCCACTATAACCATTTACATGTACATCATCTCGAAAGAAAATACACAAAAAGATTACTAACTACCTTACAGAGTAAAGCTACCGTGGCTGGCTGGATGACTATATTAGCTGGCTTGATTATTAAGTCCTTGTGATGGCTCACTGAAATATGTTGGGTTTTCCATAAATCATATGATAACAATTAGCGAGTGCTAAGTAACGAAGAAGAGAAAAGCAAACAAATGTGTAATTTTTTACAAAACTTGTTATCACAGAAGTTTTCATTCATTCTCATTAGTTAGTTCCTATTCCTTTATATTCCACACCGGGGATTAGTCCAGGGAATTACTTCACCACTATATGGACTCCAAAGTTGTGGACACTTCGAGATTGGAGATTGTGTTGATCTGGTAAGCTTGTGTCGCCGCACGTTGCCTCGACCAATCCTCCAATACTACCCTGATAATTTCCTTTTCATTTATTATCCAGGGTCTTAAATCCTCTGCCTGGTAGACAAAGGAGCACACCGTCTTTGAGGATCCGAATGCTTAAAACCTCATGCTAACCTTTAATCACATAACATAGCACCTTTAAATACATGTTATCATGAACCAGCAGCTATTGAACCACCCGTGCCTCCACATAGCACGCCAACATCTTCCGTCATTCAACCCGAATATATTGGTCCCCGGTACCACACGTTGCATTTCACTCATTTCGTGCACACTTATCATAGCAGGGCAACTGTGTACCACCTAGGTAGGGCAACGCCAATACGGGTTCTTTTGGACAAACCTACATGTTGTATGCCCGACCTGTAGTTCTACTCCCAGTTCATTCTTAACTAAGACACAATCTTTTTTAGGATCCAACTCAAAACACATCAATTCCCATGATGTAATTCCTCCGTTAAGTTTTAGATTTGCATAAACATAAATACTGAGTATAGACTTACACATATATTAATTCATATATTTATATATTCATATTTATGTTTATTTTAACTTCCAAATCCTAACTTTTCAAACCACTGCATCCATTCGATGCTTAGACCTTAATTTAGTTGAAATCACAAAGCAACTTTTCATCATGTCTAAAAAATAACTAAATTAGGGTTGTTCATAGCAAGGAGCATAAATACATAAATCTCAACGATCTCATATGAAAACCCAACAATAGAAGGAAGGATTTAGTTACTAATCGAGCTCTCTCTCTCTCGTATGTAATGCTTTATCATTATTCTTTTTCAAAAGGATGATTTATAGCTCCAGAAATGATCGAAATTCATTTTCTATATCAAAAATGCTAAGAACGTGCCAAGAAAGCGAAGAACACATGAAGAACACGAAGAACGCGAAGAACATATTTCTCTTGAAATTTCAGCAGAGCTTCCCTTATACATGGTGATATTTCTAGGAAAATTTCGACAGAGTTTCCCCTTAAATTGGAAAAAAGTTCGACAGAGTTTTCCCTTATGTCGGGATATATTTTTATAAAAATTTCGGCGGAGTTTTCCCTTATATCAGGATATTTTAAAAGAAAACAGAAAAAGTTTCCTATATAAAATCACCGAAAGGAAAACAACAAGGAAATTGAACATGAATTGAAGACCTAGCTTACGAAGCAAACTAGGAGAGGATCGTACCTTTCTCCTCCTCGTTCTCCCGGCAGCACTTCGCTAGCGCTCCTTCCTCACCTCCCACTCCTCCTCCGACCTCCCGACCCTAGCCCTTGGGTGGTGGTGGTGGTAGTGGAAGTCATAGAGAATGAACGGGTGAGGGGGCTACTTACAGGCTTCAGAAAACTGCTAACCATGGTTTGAAAATCATGTTTTAGATCTTAACCACGGTTAGAGGCCCATGTTTTGGCCCATAGTTTTGGTCAAAACTTATCCAAATCTTAGGGTTAAGTTAGAACTATCCATACGACTCTAGATTCGCTAATGACGCTTAATTATCGCTAATCGTGATTAACTTTTACTAATCGCAATTTAACCTTCGCAGCTCACGCTTAACTTTTGCTTAATCTATTTTGCAAACATATATAGGCGGGATCAAATATATGACAGAGTTACCTGATATTGTAATTATCAAAGAAAACCGATGTCTGTCATCACTGCAAAAAGCCGGGGCACTGGAGGCGTAATTGCCCAGATTACCTGAAGTCGGTTGACAAAGGTAAAACCCCAGTAGGTATGAAATCTACTTTTATCATTGAAACCAACTTTCTCGTTGGAAGAGAAGGAAGTTGGATTGTTGATTCTGGTGCTTCTGTTCATGTATGCAATTTGTTGCATTTGTTTTAGGAAACTAGAAAACTTGAAGAAGGAGAGATAGTCATCCAGATGGGATCTGAGTCGCCGTTGGGACTTGTCGGCTATCATATCTAGTGGAAGAGTCCTAGTACTTAAAGAGTGTCTTTATGTACCTGAAGTCAGAAGGAATTTAATATCTGTATCTAAGCTAGTTAGAAGTGGATATTCATTCCTGTTCTGTAATAAATTAGTCATAAACCGTTATGATAAATATATTGCAGATGGTATTTTGACTTCTGGAGGACTCTATGAATTGTGCATTGATAAATGTGTTATGAATGTCACAACCACTAATAAAAACCCTAAAAGATCTAGGGAGGATGAAAATCTTTCAAATGAGATTTGGCATCAAAGGCTTGGTCATTTGTCTGTTGATAAGATCAATAGATTAATTAAAGATGGACCTTTAGATTTTCTACAGGTTCAACCTTTGCCTACATGCAAGAATTGCATTCAAGGAAAAATGACCAGGATGCCTTTCCGTAACAAGGTTACAAGATGTGAAGGTATTATTGACCTGGTACATACTGATGTATGTGGTCCCTTCAGTATCGCGACTCGAAATGGATATTGATATTATTTGACGTTTATTGATGACCATTCGCGATACGGGTTTATCTTCCTATTACGTCATAAATATGAAACCTTTGAAAAGTTCAAAGAATTCAAGGCTTTGGTTGAGAACCAAACTGATAGGAAGATTAAACGGATTCAATCTGATCGAGGTGGTGAGTACCTCTCAGATGAATTCAAGGAATACCTTAAGGAGAATGGAATCATTTCCAATCTCACTCCTCGTGATGCTCCCCAACTTAATGGTGTTGCTGAAAGACGCAAAGCACATTTACCACTTAGTTTCTGGGGATATGTAGTAGAGACTGCAATATATATCCTGAATAAGATTCCTAGCAAATCTATACCTAAAACTCCTCATAAGCTTTGGTATGGAACCAAACCTAGTGTTAATCACTTGAGGGTTTGGGGTTGCTTGGTCCATGCAAAGAACGTGGATGCAAGTAAGCTAGAATCTCGCTCTCATGAGTGTTACTTCATTGGGTATGTTAGAGATGGTATTGGATATCAACTCTATGACCTTGAGACTCAGAAGATTTTTGTTTCTAGAGATGTGAAATTTCTGGAGAATGATTTCCTTAAGGGTCAAGATAAATATGAAGTAAAGGAACTCATTGAATCCCCTGAGGATTCTGAGCTTCCTGAGCCAGAAACTGAAGAGATAAATAAAGATGAAACACCCATACCTCTTCGAAGAAGTTCGAGGGTGGTTGCACCACCTGAAAGGTATGGATTCCATGTGTCAAGTGAAACTGACAATGATCCTACTTCATTTGATGAAGCACTCGCGGATCATGACATGGATAGATGGATGCTAGCAATGAAGTCAGAAATTGACTCCATGCATAAGAATGGTGTATGGACCCTAGAGGATCCACCTAAGGGGGTAAAAACCCATTGGGTGTAAATGGATCTTCAAGAGAAAGAGGGGACCTGATGGGAAAGTAGAGACTTTCAAGGCATGGCTCGTAGCCAAGGGCTACACACAGAGAGAAGGCATCGACTATGATGAGACATTCTCTCCTGTGGCTATGCTTAAATCCATCAGGGCATTGCTGGCTATAGCTGCATATCTTGACTACGACATCTGGCAGATGGACGTCAAGACAGCTTTCCTCAATGTATACCTCGAGGAGGATATCTACATGGAGCAGCCCCAAGGCTTCATGACTGAGGATGGCAAAGTATGCAAGCTGAAGAAATCCATCTATGGGCTCAAGCAAGCTTCTCGTAGCTGAAACATCAGATTCGACAAAACCATAAAGAGTTATGATTTTGTGCAGAATCCTGATAAACCTTGTGTATACAAGAAGATTAGTGGGAGAGCCATTATGTTCATCGTGCTTTATGTAGATGACATCCTTATCATTGGGAATGATACAGGGATGATGACCAGTGTGAAGATTTGGCTGTCCCATACCTTTGAGATGAAAAATCTTCGAGAAGCCTCTTACATCTTGGGTCTGAAGCTGTTCAGAAACCGAGATAAGAGGATATTGGGATTGTCACAACATGGATACATTAAGAAAATTCTTGAACGATTCTGTATGGATAGTTCCAAGAAAGGATTCCTACCCTTAAGACATGGTATCCACCTGTCTAAAGGAATGGCTCCTCAAATTGTTGAGGAAAAGAAAACCATGGCCGGATGCCCTTATGCATCAGCTGTAGGAAGCTTAATGTATGCTATGATGTGCACTAGGCGAGATATCTGCCATGCAGTGGGAGTGGTAAGTCGTTACCAATCCTGCTATGGAGAACAACACTAGAATGCAGTAAAGAACATATTCAAATATCTAAGACGGACGCAAGATTACATCTTGGTCTATGGAGATGGTGATCTCCAAGTCTTGGGATATACAGATTCTGACTTCCAATCAGATATTGATGATCGAAAGTCGACATCAGGGTTTGTGTTCCTGTTGAACGGTGGTGCTGTGAGCTGGAAAAGCAAGAAGCAGGACACCACATCAGATTCAACAACAGAAGCCGAATACATTGCCGCATCGGATGCTGCATAGGAGGCGGTGTGGTTGCACAAGTTCGTCCAGGAGCTTGGCGTAGTTTCCTCTGATACTCCCATCCCGCTACTCTGTGATAACACTGGAGCCATTGCCCAGGCGAAGGAACCCATATGGCATCAGAAGAGCAAGCACGTAGAAAGGAAATACCACATCATTCGGGAGATTCAAAAGCGTGGTGACATCATCATCACCAAGGTGGCATCCACCGACAACGTTGCTGATCCTCTTACCAAACCTCTGACACAGAAGGTTTTTGACCAGCATGTAATGAGTATGGGTTTAAGGATTGTTCCTGAATGGTTCTGAGGGCTAGTGGGAGATTGTTAGCAATGTGAGCCCGAGGCGAACAATTCTTACAATAAATGTTATTGTAATTAATGAATTATCAATAAAAGTTATTTATTATATTTCACTCCTTTCTGATATTGAATGAATGAATGCACTATAAGGTCCCTTTGTACAATAAGGGTTATGTACCATGGCCAACTTGATAATCATACAGCTGTTGATTCATTGATTGAATCATAGAGGCTGATGCTTGGATGAATATCTAAGGAGTTAGATAGAGGACTCATCAAGCATCATCAATGATTGACAAGTAGTGATCTACAGTCTAAGTAGGAGATGGCAATCCTATCTCATTAGACTGATATCTGATCAACCTCTTGATGCAGGTCCTCTGCATGGGAATAGTGATTCGGAGGTATCAGATTAGTTGAGTCAATGAGTTGACTTAACGAGATCGAGATAACCAAAGACCTACGATGAATATTGTCACATAACAGGAAAACATCCTCTGACCAGAGACAGATGTATTACTATATGTCTGAGTATGTACATTTGGCAGACCAATAGGTTGATGACCTAACCAAGGTCTATATACCGGCGAGCTGGTGTGCATGTAAGGGCATATGAGTAATATGATCTCTCAAAGGGATCATACAGGTTCACTTGTGAACCGGGAGACATGAGCTCACTCATGAGGTTTTGGGACTGACCAAATTCCGTGCATGGTCATCATGCTTTAGAAGCATGATATGAATTTGAAGGTAAAATAATTGCTTTGTGAAAGCATATGATATGTACCATATCCCAAGGACCAAGATTGAGAAACTAATGATCAGACTATGAAGATGACAGTGTAAAAGTGATCTATATCTTCATGATGATCATGAGTCTTCCAGTATGCAAGATGTACAGGTATTAGGAATACCTGAAGGGTGATTTGATCATAAACGATTGTATAACCATGACGCTTCCATTCCGAGGGAGTGATGAAACAGGTCTGGATTTTAGTGACTCCTCTCATTAGAGAAGTGACCTAATCTTAGTCCATATACTGGGCATTGATCTGAATGAGATTCAGATGCAATGAGAAGATTAGGTTTACGGTTTTGATTTAATCAAGCATCTATGAGAGGTCCATGGGATCTGGATTTGAGATATGATCTCAATATCCAAGTCACTATACGTGGAACAATACAATCGCCCTGTCCTTATCTCCAAGTATCTGAGGAGAAATAATATTGTTCTTAAATGGTTTAAGAACAATTCCATAAGATCTAAGCAATGAGAAGTTGATAATTAAATGTGATTTAATTATCATGATGTATGAGGAATTATCCAATATAATTAAATGTGGTTTAATTATTATGGATAAGAATAATATGGATAGTAATATCCAATTATTCATAATATATTGTAAATGTGATTTATAATGTATTAGAGAGAGCTAATTGTAATTTATATTTGTAGATTAATTATTAATGTGTATTGGATACACATTGTCTAATTAATTGAAAATGTAAATTACATTTTGTTTTGGGTTGTGAATATGATTCACAATATTCCAATGTCAAGATTGCAATATTCCCAAAATTAATTGAGAATTATTTTGGTGAATAAAAATCCCAACAAATAGTTGTTGGAAAATAAGTAGAGAGAAAATCAAGGAGATGTGCAATCTCATGGGAATCCATGAGATTGCCCTCCCATTAGGAAAGGAGGGGGCGGCACCAATTCCCTTGTGGGATTGGTGGCCGTCCACTCTCCTTTTATGAGAGGAAGATCACCTTTGTATTTTTCACTCCTTATTTGATTGATTTAATTTGGTATTAATATTTATTTGATTTATCAAATATATTTAATCAAAATTAAATCACAAGTTGTTGGTTTTTACCAACAACAATCTTGACCATTGGATTGACATAAACAAATCTCATCTATTGATTTTATATGTCCCATGGATTGAGATCCATGTATCCCAAAATCCTATAAATAGAGAGGCATACCTTGCTCTCTTTTTACATGCTATTGTAGAACACATCTCTCTCTCTTTCTCCATACTCGACAGCCCTCTCTCACTCTCGTCTTGGTGGTCGTCCACCATACCTTGGTGGAGAGAATCGTCGAGGCCCGCGCCATCGTGCTGCCGCTTCGACGCTTGGCGGTTCTCCGTCTACTTGGAGTGCTTCGCTCACGAAGGAGACGTTCGATCTCGTGCGACGAGATCAGGAGCAACCGTGCTTGGATCAAATTCTTGGATTGCGAGGACTACGCGGTTCATCCCCGCGCTCGCAAGCAATCTCTCCGACGATCGGACTTGAGACAGGTCTCTTCTCTTAGAGACTTGATCAACCACGCTTCAAGAGGTATTGCATTATACTTGTTGTGGTTATAGATGAAATGATCCGAGAATTGTTTTTGGATCATGTGGTTTCATCGAATAAATTTTTTAAATTTTGTTGCACCGAACAACTAGTTCGACTAGTCGTTCTCCGTCGTATCCGATACGACGATCACGCTTCCGTGATGCGCTTGAGGGATGCATGGAAGATGAGCTAACACTTTGTCCCTTCTTCTTTCTCTACTGGGCCGGGCCCTTCCGAGAACCTTGCTTCCGACCGCGCTTCCCTTTGACCTGTGCAACAATTGCAGTGCTAGAGGGACCATCTTTCTTCATTACGTCTTCTGCAGACTTTAATGCAGCTAGAAGCCCATCATTTGTCAATTCCAACTTATTCATGTGGAATGACACCACAAAGTTATTGAAAGATTCGGGCAATGACAACAGAATAAAATCAGATTGCATGTCTGCATCCATCATTGCCCCCAGAGTCTCCAGCTCCGATAAGTACCCAAACATTTTGAGTACATGTTCACGGACCGAGGTCCCTTCCTGCATCTTGCAGCGAACAAGTTCTTTCATAACATTGTACCGTTGGGTGCGGTTAATGTCACCAAACATATCCTTTAGATTCTGCATGATTTCCTGGCAAGTACTCATCTCCACATGTTGTTTCTGAAGAACATTGGAGAGAGAACCCAAGATGTAGCATCTAGACAAGACATGATCCTCATCATACTTGTCATCCTATGCTTTATCTTCCTTAGATTTAGGGTTTTCAAGCTTGTCTTCAGAGAGCACATAGCTGATGTGCTCCATCGAGAGTACAAGCTCCAAATTATGGATCCAATCCGAGTAATTCGGTCCGGTCAATTGATTGACCTCCAGAAGCCTGCTCAGTGGGTTCATGGACTTCATTTTCTGAAATTGAGAATGCACTATATTAGAATATAATAATCATATATTCAATTCAATTTTATTTGAT
This sequence comes from Ottelia alismoides, assembly GCA_037367405.1. NCBI lineage: Eukaryota > Viridiplantae > Streptophyta > Magnoliopsida > Alismatales > Hydrocharitaceae > Ottelia > Ottelia alismoides. The sequence continues at coordinate 308,119 of JAZKJV010001500.1, read as the reverse complement.
CAAGGCATTTTAAATCAAATTAGTCTTGCTATGTCAACTATGAAAGTTTTTTATTCCCTTACTCACTTTCAAAGTAGGAGATATACTTACCGATATATCTCAAGCAAGAACTGGGATCTCCTCTTTATCTTTGTTACATCCCAATAATATGAGAAACTGCAACTCCAATAAAGAGAAGTGGGAACACATTTCGCCTTGCAAGTCCAACTTGCATTTCTCAATTCGGTCTTTAAGGCCAGGGCCCACCACCCCTAAGGTGATGTTGACCCGTCATTAGTTGAACCAACCGTCAACAGGAATAGAACTCGCTATGTGCAATCCAATATCGCCCAAATAATATGAGGATCCGATATTGGGGTCACTACGCATACGGCCTTACTCTTTCGAGAAGCAAAGAGTCCGATCCAGATGCGCTTGTATATGGGAGCTGTCACTTCGTACAGGCGTCTCCTATATACAATCCTGGCGACGGAAACCCTTCGCCTTGACGGGAGACCATGGATGTCACTTTGTGATCCTCCACCTCTTATTCAAATTTAATTAATTACTATGAATTACATTCATATAATTAATTCTTCCAAGGGAATTATTAACTCTAATCATATTAGAGTATTCTAATTGGACATAATTAACTTAATCATATTAAATTAATTATCAATTTAATTCAATCAATCAAACTCGATTTTTTATGCTTGAATATATATGGTATTATTCTTAAAGTACGTATTAATTCGTATTTTAATAATTAGAAAAATACAACTTAATCCCTCGGACATTATCCCGGCCCTACCCGCTGTCATGGCCAGTACCGGCGGGAGTGGACGGACCGCATATGTTGCAACCCGCTACCCCAGCGATCCCGACTAAACACCATATCCGCCTCAGGAAAGGATAATACCAAATTGATTAATTTGTACTTGAGATGATCATCGGTTCTTCAACCGAAATTATACCATATAGTAATCAAAACAATTTTGATTATAAGGAAGTTTGCCAGACAAATTCCCAATCCTATTCAAACAAGGAGTTTGATGATTGTGTTTTCAATTATGATCTAGATCACATCTAATCAATTAATTGGTTGAGGCCAAGTCAATTAAGGAAATAATCATCTTCCAATATTTCTCAAATATTTTCCATAATTATTTCTTGAAATTAACAATTAATTTCATTAATTGACAACCACATGGTTCTAGATTAGGAATGTAATTTCAGCAGTGACCCATACTTACTAAAATTAGCATATCTCAATCATATTAAATCCAAATTAGACAAAATTCCACGGATTTCTAATTTGATTTAGGACAGAACCCAAGTGATGTTTCACGTATTTCAAGGTAAGTTTAAACAGTAATTAACATTTTAATCACGTTCAGATCTACAGTTCCCGCAACAGTGCATACATGTTCATTAAAACAACCATATCTCGAGCATACGAAATCCGATTTACACAAACTCAGATCCTATGGTTTCCAATTTAATGGGGAACAAAATCCAAGTATTAAATTCGTGTTTAAACAATTTAAACAGTGCCGAATTTATTTACTAAACAAATCTGCGAAATCAAATGCGATGAAAATTTTCGCGACCCTAACGAACCCAAGTCATCTTCGGTTAGCGAATCATATTCGAAACCATTGACCTAAGGCTCTGATACCACTTGAAGGATATGAATAAATCCTCAAGAGCATCATGGAAGCGTGATCGTCGTATCGGATACGACGGAGAACGACTAGTCGAACTAGTTGTTCGGTGCAACGGAATTTAAAAAATTTATTTGATGAAACCACATGATCCAAGAACAATTCTCGAATCGTTTCATCTATAACCACAACAAGTATAATGCAATACCTCTTGAAGCGTGGTTGATCAAGTCTCTAAGAGAAGAGACCTCCTGTCTCAAGTCCGATCGTCGGAGAGATTGCTTGCGAGCACGGGGATGAACCGTGTAGTCCTCACAATCCAAGAAGTTGACCCAAGCACGGTTGCTCCTGATCTCGTCGCACGAGATCGAACGTCTCCTTCGTGAGTGAAGCACTCCAAGTAGACGGAGAACCGCAGAACGTCGAAGCGGCAGCACGATGGGCGGGCGTCGACGATTCTCTCCACCAAGGTATGGTGGACGACCACCAAGAAGAGAGGGAGAGAGGGCTGTCGAGTATGGAGAAAGAGAGATGTATGCTACAATAGCATGTAAAAAGAGAGCAAGGTATGCCTCTCTATTTATAGGGTTTGGGGATCCATGGATCTCAATCCATGGGACATATAAAATCAATGGATGAGATTGATTTATGTCAATCCAATGGTCAAGATTGTTGTTGGTAAAAGCCAACAACTTGTGATTTAACTTTTGATAAAATATATTTGATAAATCAAATAAATATTAATACCAAATTAAATCAATCAAATAAGGAGTGAAAAATACAAAGGAGATCTTCCTCCCATAAAAGGAGAGTGGACGGCCACAAATCTCACAAGGGAATTGGTGTCGCCCCCTCCTTTCCTAATGGGAGGGCAATCTCATGGATTCCCATGAGATTGCACATCTCCTTGATTTTCTCTCTACTTATTTTCCAACAACTATTTGTTGGGATTTTTATTCACCAAAATAATTCTCAATTAATTTTGGGAATATTGCAATCTTGACATTGGAATATTATGAATCATATTCACAACCCAAAACAAAATGTAATTTACATTTTCAATTAATTAGACAATGTGTATCCAATACACATTAGTAATTAATCTACAAATATAAATTACAATTAGCTCTCTCTAATACATTATAAATCACATTTATAATATATTATGAATAATTAGATATTACTATCCACATTATTCTTATCCATAATAATTAAATCACATTTAATTATATTGGATAATTCCTCATACATCATGATAATTAAATCACATTTAATTATCAACTTCTCATTGCTTAGATCTTATGGAATTGTTCTTAAACCATTTAAGAACAATGCTATTTCTCCTCAGATACTTGGAGATAAGGACATGGCGATTGTATTGTTCCACGTATAGTGACATGGATATTGAGATCACATCTCAAATCCAGATCCCATGGACCTCTCATAGATGCTTGATTAAATCAAGACCGTAAACCTAATCTTCTCATTGCATCTGAATCTCATTCAGATCAATGTCTAGTATGTGGACTAAGATTAGGTCACTTCTCTAATGAGAGGAGTCACTAAAATCCAGACCTGTTTCATCACTCCCTCGGAATGGAAGCGTCATGGTTATACAGTTGTTTATGATCAAATCACCCTTCATGTATTCCTAATACCTATACATCCTACATACTGGAAGACTCATGATCATCATGAAGATATAGATTACTTTTACACTGTCATCTTCATAGTCTGATCATTAAGTTTCTCAATCTTGGTCCTTGGGATATGGTACAGATCATATGCTTTCACAAAGCATATATCTTACCTTCAAATTTATATCATGCTTCTAAAGCATGATGACCATGCATGAAATTTGGTCAGTCCCAAACCTCATGAGTGAGCTCATGTCTCCCGGTTCACAAGTGAACCTGTATGATCCCTTTGAGAGATCATATTACTCATATGCCCTTACATGCACACCAGCTCGCCGGTATATAGACCTTGGTTAGGTCATCAACCTATTGGTCTGTCAAATGTACATACTCAGACATATAGTAATACATCTGTCTCTGGTCAGAGGATGTTTGCATGTGATGTGACAGTATTCATCAAAGGTCTTTGGTTATCTCGATCTCGTTAAGTCAACTCATTGACTCAACTAATCTGATACCTCCGGATCACTATTCCCATGCAGAGGACCTGCATCAAGAGGTTGATCAGATATCAGTCTAATGAGATAGGATTGCCATCTCCTACTCAGACTGGAAATCACTACTTGTCAATCATTGATGATGCTTGATGAGTCCTCTATCTAACTCCTTAGATATTCATCCAAGCATCAGCCTCTATGATTCAATCAATGAATCAACAACTGTATGATTATCAAGTTGGTCATGGTACATAACCCTTATTGTACAGAGGGACCTTATAGTGCATTCATTCATTCAATATCAGAAAGGGAGTGAAACATAATCAATAACTTTATTGATAATTCATTAATTACAATAACATTTATTGTAGGAATGGTTCGCCTCGAGCTCACATTGCTAACAATTTCACCATTGGGGATGGTTGGAACTGTCCCTTTAACGTTAACGAATGGAGACGATAACGACAGTCCCTAATACCACGCATAGTAGGGACGGTTTCAACCATCCCCATTCTAGCAGTTTAGGGGACGGTGCAAACCATCCCCAATGTTCGGACATCATTTTGGGATGACCACAGAAGACCTGTGAGGACGATTACAACCGTCCCCATTAGGTCCCACTTGTCAATATCAGTGACAGGGAGGCGATGTCAAACGGAAGCGACGTTCGCAACCGTCGCCTCCATCATGTAACGGGGATGGTTGCGACCGTCCCCTCCGTCAAAAGGTCCTTTAGAGACGTCAACAGAAGGCTTTACGGGACGGTTGTAACCGTCCCGTTTAACCCTCATTGGCACAAATTTGAGGTAGCCAGGTCCTTTGAAGAGGAAGGGACGGTTGAAACCGTCCCCTTTGAGAATCAGAGGGGACGGTCTCAACTGTCCTGCTCGCTAGATTGGGCTATAACGACGCCAACAGAAGACCGTTAGGGACGGTTTAAACCGTCCCCTTTGATTTCCATGGGCACCAAAAGGAGACGGCGAGTGCCTAACATTCGGAAGGGATGCTTAGAACCGTCTCCCTTGGTATTTAAAGGAGACAGTTCTAACCATCTCATCTTCGTTGGGGTCTATGGCGATGACAAAGAAGAGCATTGGAATGGTTAAAACCGTCCCCATTAATCTTTGAAAGGTAAAAAATGCGTCTCGTTAGCTATCTTGGACAGATGAGACGTTTCTGTAGGACAATAGGGGACGGTTAGAACCGTCCCCAATACCCCCTGACAGCAAAAAAAATTACTAGATTCATGGTATTTTTGTCACGCTCCTGCTGCAAAACCAAATAGGACACTTAAAAGAAATCAAATTTCAGCAACATAATATTTAAAAATAAATAATTTTTCAGTTCTACATCATCGTAGCAACTACTAGAAAGATTACAATAAAATATTCAAGAAAAATCTAAAATTTATTACATAAATATTTTACATCCATGTTAACCTATTCTAATTCTTCACTTTCCTCGCTCTCCTCATCACTCTCCTCATCGTCGTCGAGTTGTGCAGGTTCTACAGGTGGCGGGGCTTGGCTTTGAAGACGGCTTATGTATGCCATGACATTCGCCATGTCCATATGCATCTTAGCCATCTCTTCATCCTGTGCGGACATCTTTGTCTTGACCTCACGCAGTTCCCTCTCCATCTCTCTTTCCCTCTGGATCACTTGCGAGGAAGTCTGAGACCCACTTGCACCACCCATTCTGTACCATGTACGGATCATTTCTCCACGTCCTCTGCAACGTATGCGTCCACTGTGTTCTGGACTAGTGGCTTGGCGGAAGGCATCATCGACGAATAAAGGGGGAGTGCTTGTCCCCGTGCTATCTAGCGAGGAGGTGGTGGAGAGCCTAATCATTTCTTCCTCCATGTATAGATACATTAAATATTTTTAATATATTAACATGAGACATTTTATAAATTAAAAATAAATATTACTTACATGAATTGGTGCGTAGGCATCATCAACCCACTGCACTTCTCCTCCTAAATCTCGGCTCTTTGACCCGGCAAAAACCTCTATGCGGGTCATTTCTATTTCGTTATCCCTCAACTTAAAAAATATAAAAGAAGTTATTATAATAAATTATTCTTCCAAAATTAGTCATTCTAATTTTTTTAGGGATATTTGCACCCATAACCCTGAGTAATTCCATAATTACCCCAGGTACCCAAGATAACCACGAATTACATGAGAAACCCCGAGTAGTTACTCCACCTCACATCTATAACCTTCTGTGAGTTTTAACCGTCAATCCTAACCAAACCATTGAGTTAATCTAACCTAGTATCAAATCCAACGGTTAAAATTAAATCAAAATTAAAAACAAAAAGAATCCCCTCCAATAGCCCCCCGTTACTCCTCGGCCCAGCTCCCTGTTCCTCTTCCCCCCAACGCCCCTTGCAGGCGGTGGTGCGACGGCTTTCCAGGCGGTGTTACACAGCTTTCCAGGCGATGGTGCCGCAGGTGAGGGGGACGGCGGCCTTTCAGGCGGGTGTTGCGGGCAGCCTTCCAGAGGGGAGGGGAGGAGCAGGTGATGGAGAAGAAGCGGGTCCTTCCGGGGGGTTGTTGAGGGCGGCCTTCAGGCAGGGGGAGCCTGGGTTGCGAGGGGGGGGGGCTGGGATGGAAGGCGGGGCAGGGGGCCTGGGTTGCGGGGGGGCTGGGATGGAGAAGAAGCCGTCGGGGGGGGGGGGGGGGGGGTTGCGGGGGACCTGGGGTGGATGGGTGGGCAGGGGGGCTAGGATGGAGAAGAAGCCGTCGGGTGGGACCTGGGGTGGATGGGTGGGTAGGGGGAGCCTGGGTTGCGGGTGGGATGGAAGGCGGGGCAGGGGGGTCTGTGTTGCGGGGGGGGGGGGGGGGGGGGCTCGGATGGATGGCGGGGCTGGGGGGCTTGGGTTGCGGGGGGTTGGGATGGAGAAGAAGCCGTCGGGTGGGTGTGAGGGGGGGGGGGGGGGGGTTGGCGGCTGCGGGCGACCTTACAGGCGGGGCAGGGGGGTGGTGGGTGGGTACCGGTGAGGCAGGGCAGGTTGCAGGGGACATGGGATGGTTGGTGGGTAAGACTTCCAGGCGGTTCCAGCCGGGGGAGGGGGGGATGGGTGATGAAGAAGAACTCGGCACAGGTGATGGAAGAGAGCGGCCTTCCAGGCGGGTGATGCCTTCCAGGGGGGCTAGGCAGGGTGTTCTTCGACAAGGGGAAGCAACAGGCTATGGAGAAGAAGCGCATGCTGGTCGGTGGGGTGGAGCTTGCAGTACGAGGGCTTGGTGGAGGCTCCGGTGAGAGGACGATGACGGAGGAATGGGTTGTATGGTCGGAGTAGGAGGTTGGGGAAGAAGGGGATGAGTCATTCATAAATAAAGAGAAATTTAGGTGTAAAATGTGAAATTCTTAACGGATACCGTCATAGTTGACGGAAAATTCGGTGGCAATTAACTCGGGGTTATGAATGTAAGAGTTAAGGATTACTCAAGGTCCTGAGCGTAATTTGTTCTTATAGAGGGTTTCTGGGGTAATTATGGAATTACTCAAGGTTATGGGTGTAAATATCCCTTTTTCTTAATACTACAAAATCATGCTTCAAATGGTTTGTGTTCTTCCTCCTCATCTTGTGGGTGGACCTAAAGCCTTTGGAACGATTCGCGGTATTTTTTGTAGAAATCGCCTGAAATTTAACAAAGTTAGTACAAACATAAAATAAATAATTAGGAAAAATTATACATACCGTGAACTCTTCACTGGATCAAAAATTGATCAACTCCCTCCATTGATCTGGTGTAACACCAGATGGGACGTTCTGCACAAGCTGCTCATATGGAATCTGGGGGTTGTAATACTAAAAATGAAAAAATAAATGCAGTGAATGTTCAAATCTTTTGTTAGGAAAATATAAATAACTTGTTACCTTCGCCTTTATGTGTCTTTTATATCGACACAACAATTCAGTGACATGCGAGAGAATCTGGGATATCGACATGAGCATTTCGTTCCCATGTAAAGACATCCTTATACAACAAACATAATAAACACTAGTATAATAAAATAGTACAAATTCATTGTTTGATTAGAATACCTCCAAATCGGAAAGTATGGCATCCTTGACAGCATAAGGAAGCTGTCGAAAGTCATGGGTCGTGATGAGGACACGCACACGAGCAACCTTCCCAAGGTAGCTCTGAAACTCCGTGGAGTTCTCCCCCACTGCATCTCCGCCAACAATACGAACATGTAACGTATGCCCGAGTGCGAGACGATTCAGAAATCTACACTGAGACGATTCACGACGTCTCTGGGTACCGCCACTGCCAACATCAGAAGAACCTCCCTGTGGCTGCTCAGGAGGTTCGGGAACTTTCCGAATACGTCTGGGTCTAGGAGCCATCTCTGCAATTCAAACGCAGTTACTTTAAAAAATACATTTAGAGAGATCCGAATAAATTCAATTATTTGAATACAAAATAAAAAATAGCATTACCTCGTGTTGCTAGTACCAACGTCGTCGTCTACTACTTCACGAAAAAAATCACTTGAGTTATTTTGGTATGCAACATCATTATCTAATGCATCTTCCTCTTCGTTAACATCAAAGAAATCTTTCGGTGTTGTCCTAATGGGTATAATCCTTAGATATCTTTCGATTGGATACATCCATCGATACTGTACAAGACCAATTGAAGGATATTGAGAATCCTCAAGCACATCACGGAAGTGTGACGATCGTATCTCATACGATCGAGGCGACTAGTCGCACTAGTCGCAAGATGCAGCAGAAATTAAAATTTTTTAAAAAACTAAAGATGAAACCACATGATCATAAGAACACTTCTCGGATCGTTGCATCTAACCACAAAGTATAAGGAATACCTCTTGGAGCATGGTTGTGATCGTGAGATCCCAAACAAGAGATCCTCCTGTCTTATGTCCGATCCACGAAGAATGCACTTGCGGGCGCGATGATGAGTCACGTTCCTCCCGCAATCCTCGATGAAGATCCAAGCAATGAATCCCCTGATTTTATCAAACAAAATTTGTCGTCTTCCTCTAGAGCAAGTCGCCCCAAAGAAGAAGGAGATCCTTGAGTCGTCGAAGGCGAAGGCAAGAGAGACTCTCCTTCTCAACACAAAGTGGACGGCCACTTCTTGGAGAAGAGAAAGAGAGAGGGAGAGAATGAGAGAGAGAGAGAGAGAGAGTAGTAGGCTTCTACAACTCTTGATAATGTGTACCAAGAAAGGCTAGGCTAGCCCTCCTTTTATATTATTTTAGGATCCAATGGATCTCAATCCATAGGATATAGATCCAACGGCCATGGTGGATTATTTATCAATCAATGGCCAAGATTGTTGTTGGTTAAAAGCCAACAACATTAATTTATATTTAAATTAAATATATGTTGCAACATTATCAACACAATTTAATTTAACATAAATTAATCATCAAGAGATAATAATATAACAAAAGGGAGATAACAAATACCCCCCAAAAATGAGGGGGTGTCACCTTTGACCTTGTCATTGGTGACGCCACCTCATATGGTGGTTATTCATCTCTCTTTTATTTTGTATTATTATTTCTTAATGTATTTATAATAAAAATATCCACAAAATTAATTCCAAATTAATTGTGAATATTTCAATCATGCCTTTGAAAAAATGTGAATCATATTCACAACCCAAACTAATTTGTAAATTACATTTTCAATTAACTAATAAATGCGAATCCAATCCACATTTAATAATTAACAAATGCTATTTACGAAATTTCTCTCTCTCTTCAATATATGTATCTTATAAATCATATTTATAATACACAAATATCATGGATAGTATTATCCACATTATTCATATCCATGTTTTTAAAAAACACTTAATCATCTTGAATCTCTTTTCTCATGTGCCCAAGTAACATGAATCATATTCACGTTATTCATATCTTTGATAATTAAATCACATTTAACTATCTTCGATATCTCTTCTTATAATATGAATCAAATTCATATTATTCATGATAATTAAATCATATTTAATTATCCAATTTCTCAATGCTTGGATACAGAATTCATCAAATGAATTATTCTTGAACTCCTTCAAGAATAATGTACTTTCTCCGCAGATACTTGGAGATAAGGACATATAAAGTAGGTATCCAATACCATCTTTTATTTTCCTAATTAAGTAGCACTCTCTAGTGCTTAATTCCAGCTTACTTGCATGGAATCTTATTAAGAATATATATAGTGTAGTCTCTACTACACATATATACCTGGAAACCAAGGGATAACTATGCTAAAAATCATCATTTATCAAATCATGTCACACATGATCCAATTGTATCTTCCTACAACTTCATTGAGTTTAGGTGTGTTAGGAGGATTGAGATAGAAATGATATTCATATCTTCATAAGGTATTCATTGAACTCATCTAATAAGTACTTGCTACCTTGGTTAGATCAAATCCATTTAATCTTCCTTCAAACTTTGGTTCTAAACCAAAATTGTGAAATCTTTGAACATTTCAAAGGTTTCTCAGGTGATGAGAAGAAATCTCTTATCATACATGATCATCAATAGATATCATATATCCATAGTGTTCACTATGATATAGATGATTCACATACATCAATATGTATGAGATCCTGAATACCTCAACATCTAACACCTTTCCCAAAGAAGGGTGTATTGGACATTTTTCTTTGAATACAATATTCATAAGTATGCAAGTTTTGAATATTTTAGACATTCTAAAGTTTCATCTCTTGCTTGTCCATTGATCTCATCAATAGACATATGTCTAAGACATGATGCCAGATAATTGTCAAATGATCTTTATCCTCCTATTGATCTTTAACGGTTTAATTTTCAGTATTAGAAATCTTAATGAACCATTCATTAAATTTATAATTTAGTAGAGTCCACTAGATGTCAGATTACTATCTGAAATATATCCATCATAACTCTTTATGATAGGTTTATTCCAGTTTTCATGTTTATTTCCAACATTTAGAAATAAACTATGAGTGTATTCTTATATCTAGGTCATAAAGACATTCTCTAAGACAAAGGGCTCTCCCACTTTCAATATGAAGTCCATCTATCCAATAGAGATTGTTGCAACAATTGCATCAAAAACCATGTAGTTGACCATTAAACCTGAAAATCAAATTTATTAATCTTCTATAGCATATGCAACAATTGCAGGTGTCATTAGAAGAATGAGATATTATTATTAGACTTTATCTTATCAAATAAGCAAGTCAATATCAATGATTAATGTAGATTATTTGGGTGCTCTATCCGAGTCATTCTCTAAGGATTCAAGAGAGACTTGATAGTCATACTATCAATACACAACTTATTGCAGTATTGGCATTCATCCAACTCTTAGGATGTCATATGGAAGTCACAGAAGTACAGTCAACTCTTTGGCTATAGTTCTTACTTGGGTCTAACCCATGCTTCCACTGCACTCCCTTTATCTATAAGCAACCATTGCTTAAGGCTAAGGATATCTTACATTAAATTCAAAAGAATTCAATGTAAGAGTATTTCAACATTTAGACATACTTCATTAAATCATACAATATGAATATTATGAAGCTTCGTGAATGACTAGAGTATAGATAGTAGAATGATGATACTCATCACGCCTACATCCATCTAGACTCTAACATTGGTTCAGGTAGGTATTCAAACATTTTGAATACACCATCTCTTTCGAGCTACCATTCTGCATAATGCAGAGAACCATGTCATTCATGATTAAATGTCTAGAGCACATATGTATGCCAAAACATCTTCTTTGATTTTATAAGGATTATTTGAAAATTATGACCACCATTGACATGTCACTTCCAAAGTACACTCGATGAAAGATCAAGACTATAGAGACATTCAAACCCTAAGATGATGTCTTATTGTCTTATTTAATTGTCATTCCTCATTATGTTTGAGGAAACTTGCACATTGCAACCACATACATTATGTGTCCAATTGCAAGTACAATATATTAATCATGAGTCCAATCCATGATATTTTACTGGTTATTATTGAGTATAACATTGAGTGGGTTTAATGAAGGATTATCTGAAATAAGAATTTTTGCATAAGGGTATATATATATTATATATACACATATTTTACTTTGATTTAGGAATTTTTATATCAAAGTTGTCTTGCCTTGTCAACAATGAAAGTTCATTCCCTTAATCACTTTCAATGTAGGAGATATTCTTACCATTATATCTCTAGCAAGATCTGGGATCTCCTTTCCTATCTTTGTCACATCCCAATAATATGCGAACCTACGACTCCGATAAAAAGAAGAGGGAACACATTCCGCCTTGCAAGTCCAACTTGCATTTCCCAATTCGATCTTTAACACCCGGGCCTACCACCCCTAAGGTGATGTTGACCCGCTGCTAATTGAACCAACCGTCAACATGCTTAATACTCGCTATACACAATCCAATATCGCCCCAATAATATGAGGACCCGATATTGGGGTCACTACGTATACGACCTTACTCTTTCGAGAAGCAAAGAACCCGATCCAAATAATTGTATATAGGATCTGTCACTTCGGACAGGCGTCTCCTATATACAACTTTTGGCGACGAAATTCTTTGCCTTGACGGGAGACCATGGATGTCACTTATGTGATCCTCCACCTTTTATTCAAATTGTAATAATTAATTATCGTGAATCATATTCATATAATTAATTCTTCCAAGGGAAATACACATCTATTCATAATAGAGTGTTTTAATAGGATATAATTAATTTAATCACATTAAATTAACTATCAATCTTATTATCAATCAACAAACTTTGAATTTTACTTAAATAGTAGGTATAATCTCAAAGTACGTATTATTTCGAATTTTAATAATTAGAAAAATACACTTTGATTTCTCCGGCATTATCCAGTCCCTACCCGCTGCCATGGCCAGTACCGGTGAGAGAGGGACGGATCACATATGTTGCAACCCGCTACCCCAGCGATCTCCGACTAGACACCATATCCACCTCAGGAAAGGATAAATCATCATGTACTTTGAGATGCTCATCGGTCTTTCAACCGAGATTATACCATATAATATACATCAAAACAATTTTGATTATATTATAAGGAGATTTTCTAAACAAATCCGCAATCCTATTCAAGCAAGAGGGTTTTGCATGAAATATTATCCTACAACTATTGTAGGATGACCTAGGGTTTTGTATGCAAAATAATGTTTGTTGATGATTTCAAATTAACCAATGATCAAGATCAACTATCTTATCATTATGGTTAGTGGGATGTCATTCAATGAAACGATTATCATCTCTAAATATTTCACAAATACTTATCAATGATCATTTCAGAAAATTAACAATTAATTTTCATCAAATTAATTTGAATGACTATCACAAGGTTCATTATCAAATTTGTCAATTTCCAGCAGTAACCCCCAATCACTAAAATTAACTTATCTTGATCAATTTAAATCCAAAATTTGCAAAATTAGTACCCTAAGATTTCCAACTTGATTTACAATAGAACCTAAGTGATATTTCACATATTTTGAGGCGCAACAAAACCGTAATTAATAAATTAATCACGTTCTGTTCTGCAGTTCCCGCAACTGTGAATACATGCATATTCAAAAGGCCATATCTTGAGCAAATTAAATCCAAATTTAGTAAACTCAGATCCTATGTTTTCCTTATTCAATGGGAAACAAAATCCAATTGAATATTTCGTGTTTAAACAATTTAAACAGTGCCGAAAAAATCAATTAGACAGAGGTGCGAAAATTGAAATGCGATTAAATTTTTCGCTACCTTTTCAAACCCAAGTCGTCTTTGATTCACGGATCGTATCCAAAACCTTTTTCGACCTAAGGATCTGATACCACTTAAAGGATATTGAGAATCCTCAAGTGCATCGCGGAAGCGTGACGAACGTATCTCATACGATCGAGGCGACTAGTCGCACTAGTCGCAAGATGCAACGGAAATTAAAAATTTTTAAAAAACTAAAGATGAAACCACATGATCACGAGAACACTTCTCGGATCGTTTCATCTAACCACAAAGTATAAGGAATACCACTTGAAGCGTGGTTGTGATTGTGAGATCCCAAACAAGAGATTCTCCTGTCTTAAGTCCGATCCACGAAGAATGCACTTGCGGGCGCGATGATGAGTCACGCTCCTCCCGCAATCCTCGATGAAGATCCAAGCAATGAATCCCCTGATTTTGTCAAACAACATCCGTCGTCTTCCTCTAGAGTAAGTCGCCCCAAAGAAGAAGGAGATCCTCGAGTCGTCGAAGGCGAAGGCAAGAGAGACTCTCCTTCTCAACACAAAGTGGACGGCCACTTCTTGGAGAAGAGAAAGAGAGAGGGCGAGATTGAGAGAGAGAGAGAGAGAGAGAGAGAGAGAAAGTAGTAGGCTTCTACAACTCTCGATAATGTGTACCAAGAAAGGCTAGGCTAGCCCTCCTTTTATATTAGTTTATGATCCAATGGATCTCAATCCGTGGGATACATAGATCCAACAGCCATGGTGGATTATGTATCAATCAATGGCCAAGATTGTTGTTGGTTAAAAGCCAACAACATTAATTTATATTTAAATTAAATATATGTTGCAAAATTATCAACACAATTTAATTTAACATAAATTAATCATCAAGAGATAATAATATAATAAAAGGGAGATAACAAATACCCCCCAAAAATGAGGGGGCGTCTCCTTTGACCATGTCATTGGTGACGCCACCTCATAAGGTGGTTATTCATCTCTCTTTTATTTTATATTATTATTTCTTAATGTATTTATAATAAAAATATCCACCAAATTAATTCCAAATTAATTTGTGAATATTTCAAAATATTTCAATCATGCCATTGAAAAAATGTGAATCATATTCACAACCCAAACTAATTTGTAAATTATATTTTCAATTAATTAATAAATGTGAATCCAATCCACATTTAATAATTAACAAATGCTATTTATGAAATTTCTCTCTCTCTCTCTCTTCAATATATGTATCTTATAAATCATATTTATAATACACAAATATTATGGATAGTATTATCCACATTATTCATATCCATGATAATTAAATCACATTTAATCATCTTGGATCTCTTTTCTCCTGTGCCCAAGTAACATGAATCATATTCACGTTATTCAAATCGTTGATAATTAAATCACATTTAACTATCTTAGATATCTCTTCTTATAATATGAATCAAATTCATATTATTCATGATAATTAAATCATATTTAATTATCCATTTTCTCAATGCTTTGATACAGAATTCATCAAATTAATTATTCTTGAACTCCTTCAAGAATAATGTGCTTTCTCAGCAGATACTTGGAGATAAGGACGGGACGATTGTATTGTTCCACGTATAGTGACTTGGATATTGAGATCACATCTCAAATCCAGATCTCGGGCCTCTCATAGATGCTTGATTAAATCAAGACCATAAATCTAATCTTCTCATTGCATCTGAATCACATTCAGATCAATGTCCAACATTTGGACCAAGATCAGATTACTTCTCTACTGAGAGGAGTCACTAAAATCCAGACCCGTTTCATCACTCCCTAGGAATGGAAGCGTCATGGTTATACAATCGTTTATGATCACATCACCCTCAGGTATACCCAACACCTGTGCATCCTGCATACTGGAAGACCCAGAATAAACCCTAAGTATTAGATCAACTTTATACTATCTACTTCAGGGTTTTATCAGTAAGTTCTCATTTGATCACTGGGATTTGGTATCGATCATATACTTTCCAAAAGCATATATCATACCTAGGTCTTGATCATATACTTTCCAAAAGTATATATTAAACCTACAAATTCAGTCAAGCTTCCAAAGCGAGACGACCGTGCACGAAATTTAATTCTTCCCAATATCTCATGAGTGAGCTCATGTCTTCCGGTTCAGTAATGAACCTATATGATCCCTTTGAGAGATCGTATTACTCATATGCCCTTATATGCACACCAGCGCGCCAGTGTATAGACCTTGATTATGTCATCAACCTATTGGTCTGCCAAATGTACATACTCAGACATATAGTAACACATCTGTGTTCGGTCAGAGGATGCGTGCCTATATCGTGATAGCATACGATATAGGACTTTGGTTATCTCGATCTCGTTAAGTCAACTCTTTGACCTAACTAATCTGACACCTATGAATCTCTATTCCTATGCAGAGGACCTGCATCAAGAGGTCGGTTAGATATCAGCCTATGTGAGAAAGGATTGCCATCTCCTACTCAGGCTGGAGATCACATCGAGTCCTCAATCTAACCCATTAGATATTCATCCAAGCACCAGCCTCTATGATTCATCTAATGAAACAACATCTATATGATTATCAAGATAGCCATGGTACATAACCCTAATTGTACAGAGGGACCTATTATGAAAATTATTTATTCTTCATTTCAGATCAGGGAATGATATATGCAATAACATTTATTGCATAATGGCTCACCGTGGGATCGCATGTCCAACACATATATTCGAGTTTCGCTAGCAAGATGAACAATTAGATGTACCATTATATCGAAAAATGTAGGTGAAAAGAACTGCTCCAGCTTACATAAAGTGATAACAATATCTGTCTCTAGTCGAAACAACACTTCAGGATCTAAAGTCTTCGAACACAGGACTTTAAAAAACTGGCTGAGTTCAATTAGTGGCTGCAAAACATCAGGATATATAACTCCCCTGATGGCCAACGAAAAATGAACTTGCATCAGTACATGACAGTCTTGACTTTTTAATGCTGATATATTTCTTTCCACCAGATTTATACATCTGCTAATTTAAGAGGAGAATCCATCAGATACTCTAATTGATTTAATAAAATTGAGTATCTTATCTTTGTCATCACTTGATAAAGTATAAACCCCTTCGGAATTATTACTCTAGAATTCTCTGATTTTATCGGATGTAGTTCGGACCGGATACCCAACTGTATCAGATCACGTCTAGCTCGCAAACTGTCTTTCGCAGTACTAGAAAGATTTAAAATTTCAAGAATATTTTCCATAACATTCTTCTCTATATGCATCACGTCCAAGTTATGACGGACATGTAAAGTATGCCAATAGGGTAGCTCTTGAAAGAATATACTTTGTTTCCGCCATCCACCGGCTGTCTTCCTCTTAAATAATCGACCTAAAGAGTAGTTGCCCAAATTTTTTTGTTCCGTCCACATTGCGCTTCCAGATCGTCGATTCAAACTTATCCGGCGTCCAAACGACTGTCCGTCAAACTTGTAATTATTTTCACTTCTTAGCCATCTATGACTTACGGGTAAGAAACGACGATGTCTCAAAGAACAATGTTTCATACTCGCACTTAGCCATGTCGATTGTGTTTTATCCATACAAACCGGATATGCGAGTTTACCTTTCGTACTCCAACCCGATAAATTAGCATACGCAGGAAAGTCATTAATTGTCCACAATAAAGAAGCACACATTGTAAAGAACTCTTTCTTTACCGCGTCATATGTGCTCACTACAGAATTCCACAGAATCTTTAGTTCATCAATCATTGATTTCATATATGTATCTATCGCATTACTTGGTCCCTTTGGATCAGGTATCGATAATGACATCATCAAAAAAGAAGATGCCATCGACATCCATGGTGGCAGATTATATGTAACTAGTATCACAGGCCAAATAGAGTAACTCGTACTTATATTTCCGAATGGATTAAAATCGTCGGAAGCAAGACTCAATCATACGTTTCTTACTTCTTCAGAGAATGATGGATACATTTCATAGAATTTCCCCCACTCCTCTGTATTTGATGGATATCACATAACACCAGTTACATCTTTCTTTATAATATTACTGTGCCATATCATCATTCTAGTTGTTCTTTCATATGAATATAATCGTTGTAATCGGGGAATCAAAGGAAAGAACCGTAAAATCTTCTCCGATTTTTTCCTCTTCGAATCATGACCCATAGTCTTATATATGCTACTTTTGCAGTCAGGACATGTATCTAAGTTTGAATAATCCTTCCAATATAAAATGCAGGCGTTTGGACATGCGTATATTTTCTCGTAGTTTAGTCCAAGTGCGCAGAATCTTGACTTAGCGTCCTTCCAGTCCTTTAGAAAACCTTCTGGATTATTTAATAATGTCCTTATTAACCGTAAGACATCTATCATCGTAACCGTTGTACATCAATTCTTCACTTTTATCTTAAACATCTCCAAAAGAAAATGTAATCGGGACATTTTGATTCCTGAGCATATTGGCTTTTCTGCATCTTTTATCTTTTCATGTAAGGTATCCGGAAGTGATTCCATCATTTCATCAATGTTATGTCCTCGAATATTATCTATCATCTCAAACATAGCATCACAGTCATGTGTTTCAGAGATATTCTTTCAATATCCATTTGGGCATTATTGACTTCTTCTAAATTAACTCCTTCACCATGATACGTCCAACTCGTATAATGAAGCCAAAAACCATTTAATATCAGATGCTCGTAAACTATGGTTCGATTTTGGGTAAGAATGTTCTTGCATCTTATGCAAGGACAATGTATCCTATCTCCTTCACCTCCTACAATATGATAGAGTGACTCAAATCGAAATGCCCAGTCTAAGAATCCGATAACTCTTTGTTATATGTTCGATAATCGTCGAATCTTTTGTTCCAACTTTTGTCCATTTCCTAAAGATAAAGATCTAAAGTTAATTACAATGTCAGTATCTCTTACGAATCACTTCTACACCATTCTTCCTATATTTTAAAGTTGTAATAACCTGGAGACCATACCTAAGTTTTAATAATGTATGTTAAGTTAATGCATACATCTTATACTAAGTTAATGTATATTACAGAGAGCATAGATACATACAAGCAAACAATTGGAGAATTATGTATTTAAATTAGAAGTCCTAAAAACTAAGTTTTTGATCCTATAAACTAAACTATTATGCATGTAAACAACTACATTACAAATACTTCATTTCTCTAAACAATAAGCTATTATTTTAAAAATTCTAAATAATCACAAGGAAGCATAATATAATTAAAAAATTACTAAAATAAAAATAATTGAAAAACTTACAACCAAATAAGAGGATGAAACCGCGGCGGCGCTAGATGAGTTGGGAAGATGAAGGAGGGCGGTGGAGGGAGGTGGCGTCGGACGGAGGAGGGCGGTAGAGGGAGGAGGGGGGCGGAGGACATCGGAGGGGAAGAGGGTGGCGGAGGGGGCTTCTAGGACGAGCCGGCGAAGGGAGAAGGGCGAGCGGGGAGGTCGGGCACTGGCAGAGGGAGGAGGGCGAGCGGGCACCAACGGAGGGAGGAGGTGAGCGGGCACCGGTGGTGGAAGGAGGGCGAGCGGGCACCTGTAGAGGGAGGAGGAGAGTGGGCATAGGCGGAGGGAGGAGGGCGAGCGAGCAGAAGGAGGATGAGAGCGCGGAGTAGCGGAGGAATGAGGAATGGATTCGACCGAGAGGGTATAAGACCATAATAATTGGGGACGGTTATAAGTGGACCGTCCCCTTTGGTGGCAGATATTTGGCGGATCGCGCCAATTACACAGGCATTGGCAACGATTATGCAACCGTCCCTTATACCTTATTATAGGGGACGGTTGCAACCGTCCCCTATAGTTGGGTATACGCGATGCCAACAGTAGAGTAAAGGGGACGGTTATGACCGTCCCCTATAGTACCCGGGTAGATAGAAAACAAGCTGGGGCTCTACTCGTAAGGGACAACTATATAACCGTCGCCAAATGTCCAATTAACGGCGACAGTTGATAAAGACCGTCGAGAATACTCGATGGAGGGGACGGTCAGTCTACAACCATCTCCTATACTTCTATAGGGGACGGTTGCTCGTTGACCGTCCCCAATAAGCGTCTCCAAAGGCCGTCCAGTTTGTAGTGATTTCGGTTTGAACGCTCTTGGCTTATGGAGTACGGATTCAGGGAACGGGTTGTTATGATAATTGTTATTATCCTCACAATATTATAAAGAAATTATCTTAGGATAACTATGGTTATTATATGCATAATTGAACATAATAAAGAATCATCTCATCAGTGAAGAGCTACGTGTAAAGAACTTATCCAAGTTAGGTCACTATCTAAAAGAACCACGCGTGTGTACGAAATATTCTACTTAGACCAATCAAGATGGCATATGAACATAGTCTTGTGGACTTAAAAAATCAAGTCACTAGAACAGAAAAATCTCAACTACAGTTCCTATAAGGTTCCTCTGAATCTAAGTGAATTAAGGTCTTAACCTCCATTCTTCGATTTTATTCTAGACTGGTTTAAATATCAATATCATTCTTAAAAATGCAAATGTAAATACAAGAAATATATACAAAGCATTTTTTTCAATAAAAAGGGAAGAAAATAAAAGGCAAATCTTTTTAAAAGGTTTTTCAGAGAGTTATGCAATTTTTATGGATTTTAATTTTTCAATTTTTATAGAGTTTTTAATAGAGAGAATTATAAGAATTTACAAAGATTTTATAAATATTTACAAAGAATTTTATACAATAAGTATAGAATATTGTACGCCATTTATATAAGATTTTACAAAAAGAATATTTACAAGTTTTATATACCAATTTTACTAGATAGATTTTATATATAAAGGAATTTTATTTACAAGAATTGTATATACATATTTATACAAATTTTATACAAAGCTTTTTATTAAAAGACATTTATGCACAAAAAGAATTTTATTCACATATTTACAAGGTGATTAAAAGTTCTATTAACAAAATTCTGTACACTAGCATATACACACAATATGTACAAACACGTTATTTATATACAAGATGGAAAAATAATTTACAAACAATTTTATAAAAAACTTTACAAATATTTCCAATATATTTTACAAAAATATTTTACAAAACATTTTACAAAACCATTATTCCAAACTATTTACAAAAGGTTTTCAAAACTAGTTTACAGAATTTTACAAATCATTTTTATAAAGATTTTATTTAAAAATATTTTAATATATATATATATATATATAATTTTGATACAAAATAATTTATAAAAATTTTACAAACAAAATAATTTTACAAAAATATTTAAAAATAATTTACAAATATTTTTACTACAATTTTACAAAGAATTTTGCAAATATTTTAGAAAGAATTTGTACAAATATTTTCATGAATATTTTACAAAAATATTTTCCAAAATAATTCTAAGAATTTTTACAAACATTTTACAAAATATTTTTATCCCAGATTATTAGCCATATTATTAGCAAATAAAAGTATGAGTTATGGCTAAACTATATATTCAATATATACGACACCCCATATACTTAGCTCGAACCATGTCCTCATAGTGATCAAGAAGCGACAGAGGAAGATATAACTCGTGTTAAGTACAGAAAAGTGAAAAGAATATATACAACAATGACTTAAAGAATAAAGAATAAAAAGAATAGAAGTCGGTAATCCCTCCTATACCTAGGATCAAATAGTTCTAAGTATAGAGACTGTACAGACGGAGAAAACTGAGGAAAAGAATGTACAAACTCAACGACTCAACTTGTCCTCCCTTATACTTAGGGTAAAAGATCTATAAGTATAGAAAATAAATATCAACAAGTTGTAGGACAAGCAAGGAGCCAGAAGAAAAAAAAGAATAAAAACACGAAAGAAGAACGAAATGAACGATATCACTTCCCTTATACTTAGGGTGATACCTTATTATAGGAAAAAATAACAAGAGTGACAAAACAAAAAGAATAACAAGCGGCTGCTTGTTTTTAGTTGTTTTAATTTCTGTACAAATTTCACCTTTATCTACCTTATAAAAATAAAAATCACAAAATATTAAAAATACATAAAAATTCATGTAAAATCACAAAAAATACAAAAATAATAAAATGCCTTTTTGAAAACTTTGAAAAATTACATCTGTTCTTGTATATATTTTTGCATATTTTTGCTTTTATTTTCTATTTTAAAAATCCAAAAATTATGTTGCATTTTATATTTAGTGTTTCCTATTTTTAATTGTTTTAAAAATCCTAAAAAATCTAAAAATGGTCAAAAATTCACAAAAATAGTAAAAAATCTAAAAACCTGAAAATATTTTTAATTGATATTTCTGTACATTTTTACTATATTTTAAAAATATAAAAAGAGTGCTTTCTTTACATTTTCTTTTTATTCATTTTATTTGTTTATTTTTAAAAAATTGAAAATAAAAAAACATTCTAAAAATAAATAATCAACAAAAGATATAAAATTAGAAATGCAAAAAATATATATATTAAAAACCCATAAAAAATAAAAAGACAAAAATCCATTAAAAACCAAGAATATGCATAAAGAGAACTCCTCTTCTTTATTTAATTGATTTTATTCTTTGATTTGAATAACCTTCCGGAATTGTAGTCTCTCGGAGTTCGACCTTGTACGATATACATGTAAATAAATAGCAATATTAGGTCTCTTGCATACATTTCTTCTTCCTTTTTCTTTGCTTGAAAGCTTCTTTCAATAATTTTGGTTTGAGGGAGACTGAGGTTACATCGACATTTCACGTGACTAATTGCATTAAATAAATCCATATTTTCTTGATAAAAGCGGTAGAGGTATTAGTAGATAGATTATTGAGCAACGATCGTGAGAATTTGGTTAGAACTTTCGCTACATTAATATATTCATTTACATCAATATTTGTGGATTTAAATAAATTAGCTTCTGAACGTTTTTTTCTTGAATGCTAATGCCACTTATAAATGGCTTCTCAATTGTGTTGCTTCTAAACATCATCATCCTTTTCTTCTAAAAAAAACAATTATACAAGGTCTGTAAAGAGTCGCTTTTCGAATGTGGAACGAGGATAAAGAAGTTCCCATCATGAAAAAAGGGTACGTGCACATATGATTGGCAATTCGTTGATTAGATGAGCGTTATCTAATGTGGATAAGGGTGAGAGATGTGTGGACGGGATGGATAGCCGACACCGAATCATTGGCCAACACAATGGTTGGCATTCAGCACAAGCAATCGACGAGGTCTTTCATTGGCTGTGAAGCACAAAGTCAGCACATCGAGGAGTCCAAAGTAAAAAAAAACAAGGCGATAATGTTTATTTCATTCCGGAGGCGAGCCGATTTACTCTAATCCACTCTCGTGCACTTCCCAACTCATAAGCTTTCCTCGAGAGTTGAGGAAATAGTTGTACTTGTTGGAAGGAAACAACAACTTTTTCCGTTAAAAAAAACTACATGGATTTGATATCCTGATAGAAGAATAGTCGTACTTTAGAATCTACTTTTACATTCTTGAAATTTCCATTATATACCTCTCTTATTTTTCTATTACAACGAGAAAAAATAATCGAAAAAGGAAAAATAGTTCATACTTTAGAATTTAATTGTATTTTTTTCAATTCTAAAATAGATTCCTTTTATTTTTAGTAATCCCTGTCTCGTTTCGAACACATGCATGTGATCATTGCCTCGCTCACATCAAAATGGTATAGTATTTATTTACATGCCATCGGAATCGTCCCAAACATGTCGTGATAACTAGATACCTAGAAAACACACTTCACATGAAATTTTCTAGATCTACGATCCAATCACTTGCATGCGATCCTCACTTCGCCCACATTACATTTGTATAATTATTATCGACATGCAATAGCCGTATCTCCCACAATCGTCCCAAATATATCGCGATAACTAGATATCCGCAAAATACCTTCCCCAAGTAGCACACAACACCCAAAACCTATGATGTGAAAACATGTGAGTCCAACAGGAAAAGGATCTTGAAATCGTACCTATGAGGTTGCTCCCTCGTGATTTTCCCTCCCCCAAAATGACGATTCCAGAGCATTTCGTGCAATACGTGCATGCTTATGTTTATCCATGTGTCATGCTCTTCTAAATGACGCCCTCGAATATTCGATTGATCGTCGAAAATCTTCTTCGGTGGTGAGTTCCGACGAAGGGGAGGAGAGCTTCAGCGAGTGGTCTGGTTAACCAAGTCCAAGCAGATCCCCCTCCCACAGGCTCGAATCAAAACTTGATTCCGGATCCAAAAGTTGTAAATTGACTTTTTATGCATGTAACTTCAACATACGATGTCCGATTTTGATGTTCCTAAGATCGTTGGAAAGGTCTTGCTAAGTACTACAAGATAGAATGGTCACCTGATTTGGACATTGAATCAGGTAGAAAGCTTGGAAAGAGTGAAATCATATACTAAAGGATCTTATAGTTGGTATCCCATATCATTTTCAAAATTTATACTCGTGCCTTTCCGAGATTCTGTGTTAACAGTTATGTCCCTACTTTTTTTTTTCAATATCATTATGCTCCAACCTTCTTAGACCATTAACAATTATGCTCTTTGGATTAGTCGTCATTTATCCACCTCCTAAAAAGAAGTTAACTTATGAGCACAAAGTCATTGGAAAGATAACAACATAGGAGTACAAGTGTGATTGTATTGTTCTTTTTCCTCCCCATCTTCTTTTTTTTTCTTCTTCTTCTTTCTTCCTGCCCCGTCTACAATCTCACGAAGAACCTACTACCCATTCGATTCCAGCAAGAATCACCATTGCCACTCGCCAAAAACCTCCATCTAGCCGCACCCCTAATTCCCATCCCCGTCATCTCCGCCCTGTCTCACCCCTCGACCCCTTCCCTGTTGCCAACTCTACACCACACCCCCTCAACCCATCCCTCTCTACCACCCCGACCCTTTTCTGCCACGATCACCTCATCCTCTAGCACCTCTAGTGATGATCTCTCCTTCACTTAGTTGTCATCCACCTTGACTTCCTTGGTTGCCGCATACCTTAACATCCTCCCTAGATACCATCCTTCCTCCATGTGACCCACCCCGGGCAAGCGCCCTTCACGGGGAGGCACAAGAACCGTGGTCTTAGGAAGGCCAATACCACCAAAGGTAATAGCGACGATGCATAAGGTGGTTGCTGCTAAAGCAAAGTTCATTGTGGTCATTGTTGCAGCAGTGAAGCCTAAGCAGGCATACGTCGAGCCGAAGGTGATCGACGGGAAGCAAAAGGTGATGCTTTTGAAGCCGAAGCCCATGAAGGCTGTAAAGAGATGGAAGAGGATAATAACCACTCTAATTCATTTCTTCACGGAATACTCTGTCCGTGACTAAATCCGAGGTATCCACTAATCAGAAGAAGACAGATTCTCAAATCATCCATTTGTCAAGAAACTATAACACACTATAATTCAACCTGGTTGGTACAACAAACACATACGCATATGCAATAATAGCATACATCTCGTCAAGGTTCAGAAGCAGCAAGCTCCCCTGCAAACTCCAAGTTGACGAATGCGGTCCCATCTGCAGGTGCAACCGGGCTCGCATGAGTCGATGAATCACCGCAGAGCTCTCCGGCACAAGCTCCGTATCTCGGGAGCCCGTCCGACGACCTTACCGTATCCAGCAGGGGAAGGTTGTCCGACGAGCTGCGAGCCGAGAAGGGCAGTGTAAGGAAGGCCGCGACGACCACGAAGGCCATCAACAGCGAGCACCTCCCCAGCTTCTCCTCCATCTCCACTGATACTCGGATGGACATCCCTACTGCCCGATATATATGGAAGTTATGATGTGACTTTCGGAGGTAACTCGTTCATTTCAATCATTTGCCACGTTTCTCTTCCCTTATTTATCGAGCTTCTCGTGAAAGAACCAGCCATCTGATTGGTTCATAGACTCACAGGAAAGATAATATCTAATGTTTTAAAAACCGGATCCGACATTGAGATTACAAAGTCGAGGTTGCCAAGTTTATATTACAATAGTAGTGCCAGCTATTTACTAATTAGTCGAGAATAAATGTGTTAGTTAAAATTTAATTTTTTATAATAGGGTAAAATGGGATTGTCCCAAGGAGAGCTAACTTACTCCTCTCGCTCTATTTTCCTCATTTTTTTATTTTTTTTTAAAATACATCTGCGTATTTTCATCAATATAAGCATATGTTATCTCATTCAAGTTTCATGTGAAACAGAGACTCATGCGGCTTTCATCTAAACAATCATTTTTCAACGGTTTCAGAATTGCTGAAATCAACCCCGTCTTGATGGAGGCCGTAGGAATCTCTGTTTAACACAAAACTTGAATGACATAATATTGGGATATAATGATGAAAATACGTAGAAATATTTTTTTCTAAAAAATAGAAGAAATGAGGAAAAACAGAGCAGAGGGAACCAAGTTAGCTCCTCCAAGAGGGCAATCCCATTTTACCCTTTATAATATTAGATGCAAACAGTAGTATACTAAATTTTTTAACTAGTTAATTTTAAATTCTGATAAGAATTAATAAGGATACTGCGGTTGCATTGATTTTTTGTTGCGTTGATTTTGTCTTTATGTTTAAGATTAGTTGCATGACATAAGTCACATCCCAGGAGATTTATCTCAAATAGAGATACAACCAGATAGGGATATGTACGTATTCGTTTGCCACCATATCCATTTTTAAGCGAACATAGATATAGATTTTTAATTTACAAATATCTTTTTCATGTTTTGATCACATAAATACATATATGGTTACATTTTTTTGTGAATACTAATATGGATATAATTGTTGAATATATGTGTATTATAGATACGTCGATGTATGTAAAGACATATATCTAAATATATTATACTACATATAATATATTGCATAAGGAGTCATTTTCAAATTCTCGAAGAAAAATATTTATCTTTATATTATTTATTTTTATTATATAAGTTATAATTAAGCATATTTATTTATTTTTCTTTGCATTTTGTTGTATTTGTATTTTAGGTAATTTTGATTTAATAATAAGCTTTTAATTTCAACTTTCTAATAATGTTTCTCTTGATGGCAAATGGCAATAAACATTTATTATCTGTAGGATGATTTGTATCCGTTTGTTAAATAATCGTTTCTGAAGAATTATTATATATTTCCATATCCATATCAAGGAATATGATATTCAATATATGGAATGTACCATTTTCGTATTCTTATCCAGGATTTAAAATTGATAATGATATGATAAAACATATATTTGTATCTATTTGCATGCTTAATCTCAAGGTTAAGATTGTTAAGATTAGGATTATATTAGGATTAGGATTCTAGTGGGATGAGACTCCTAATCCTAATAGTACTTGAGTTGTATTATTTCAAGTCATGATGGGAATGTGACTATATGATTGTAATTGGGCTATATATAGAGGGGGATGGCGGCATTGCCTTCACATCACATCGAGATGGAATACCACAAGAGAAAAAGAGAGTGGGAGAGAAGGGGAGAGAGAGAGGGAACCGTGAGAGTTGTAGAGGTTCTACATCATAGTGATTTTCTTCTACGGTGGTCGCGAGAGGTGACTGACCATCATCATATCTGATTGTCCTTTTCTTCACGTGCTTTTGTGTTGGTGGGTGATTGCGCATCTGCATTCGTATCCAGTGTTTGATCCCCAATAACCGGTATCTGCACGTCGTAGATATCAGGTTGTGTCACAACAACTAGTATCACAACCTAGTTCGACGATATTGAGGGATACGACAAAACATATTAGAGCTTGGTTTAACATCAAGGAAATGATGTGAAGCAGTGCACCTTGAGGCTGTGAAGAACCAACGATTATAGTGAATTGTTGAGATCTGGAGCATCTGGAGTCCGATTAAGGTGATCTAGGAGTCCAGATAGTGGCTTTTATACAATATGGACGGTTGGATAGTTCGAATTGGGAGGATTCTGCTCTTATTTTTTAGATCATGTAAGGAGGTTCGATA
Organism: Ottelia alismoides; assembly: GCA_037367405.1. Lineage (NCBI taxonomy): Eukaryota > Viridiplantae > Streptophyta > Magnoliopsida > Alismatales > Hydrocharitaceae > Ottelia > Ottelia alismoides. The sequence continues at coordinate 280,502 of JAZKJV010001500.1, read as the reverse complement.
GCAAATTGGATGGAAAAGTTCACATCGAGGGGTGCATCATTCCCCATGGAAACCTTCATTAGGAAGAATGACTTCATCTTATAGAAACAATGGGTAAGAATATGCTCATGAGATAAGGACTTACAAAAGCTCTCCATGATAAAGAAAAGATGCCAGAGAAGATGGAAGAGTAAGAGTGGAAGGAGATGAGCGATCTCGCGAGCAGTATGATACAAACATTCTTGACAAACAACAATCTTCTTAAAGTCATTGGCATGGAGGATCCAATAGAGGTCTGGGTTAAACTTGAGGGACGATACAAGTCCAAATCTTTGACAAACCAGCTATTAACAAAGAAAAAGCTCCATGGTCTAAAGATGATTGTCACGACAATGATCAAAGTACACTTGGATAAATTCAATAAGATTCTGACAGACGTGCTCACACTTGAGGAGAAGAATGCGAAAGAAGAATCTCTCTTCATGGAGGAGGATAAGGCAATGATCTTGCTAAGTTCGCTTCCATCAACTATGATCATATTGTGAAGAGTTACTTTATGTCAATGTAACCGCCACATTGGATGAGACGGTTGCTTCGCTACTTATTAACAATGAAGGTCGATGAATGAGGCAACACATGATGAAGGTCATGTGCTGGCAACTTATGGTAGAAGTTCAAGATCAAGGGAGATAGGATTCAGTTGTTGATCCAAGTCACGAGGTCCGATCAAATACTTCTATTGTGACAATGAGGCTCATAAAATAGCTAATTGTCTGAGATGTGAGAAGGAGAAATGAAAAAAGAAAGTCCGTGATTCTGAATCCGACCAAGAGGATTCCAACATAGTCTACAAGCAAGACTTGCTAGCATGCTATATGGAGATTAAGGTAGATTCAAGATGGCTTATGGACTCAACATTTTTAGATCGCGTGTGCTCATCGAGGAAATTGTTTAGTACATATTAAGCATGCAATGATGGCATAATCAAGATGGGAGGTGGAGAAGTTCACCACGTCAAGGGAATTGGATTAGTGTAGTACAAAATCAACAGGTGTCAAACACATTCCTATAAGCAAGGGGAATCTGATTTCACTAGGATTGATTGAGTCACAAGGACATTGAGTCACCATTGAAAGGGTAGTTATCAGAATGAGCAAGAGAACACATGTGGTGATGCATGGGATGAGGATGCCAAACATGGTGTATAGGCTCAAGGGAAGGGTCTTGACAGGTAATGGAGCTCTAGTTATTTCTAGGATGAGCAAGACTACGAGAGAACGACATGTTATCAACACCTCTGCTGTAGAAGTGTGAAATATGTAGAAGCAACTGCGGTTCGCTTTACAAAAGGATGATGGCACAATCTCTAGTCATTAAATATCTGTGGTGCCGCATCAGGAGGCAAAGTACTGAGTTGTGCGAGAGTGCCTGAGAGGGGGCATGTTGAGGATACTCAGTGATGGATGCATCATCCAGAGGTGGTGAGTTCATGCAAACATGACATGTAGATGATGAAGATGACCCAATATATAATCAAGAAGGTGTAGAGATCGTGATGGAATTCAACTCAAGGAGAGATTGTTAGGATTAGGGTCATATTAGGATTAGGAATCCTAATGGGATGGGACTCTTAATTCTAATAGTAGTTGAGTTGTATTCTATTTCTAGTCTTGATTGGAATATGACTATGGGTTTGTAATTTGACTATATATAGAGGGAGATGACGACATTGTGTCCACACTACAACAAGAGGGAATACCACAAAAGAAAAAGAGAGTGGGAAAGAAGGGAAGAGAGAATGGAAATGGCGAGATTTGTACTTGTTCTACATCCTAGTGATTTTCTTCTCTGGAGGTCGTAAGATGTGACTGACCATTATCATATCTGGTTGATATTTTTTTCACATGATTTTGTGGTAGTGGGTGATTGCACATCTGCGTCTGTATCTGGTGTTCGATCCCCAAAATCCAGTATCCGCACAAAGTAGATACTAGGTCATGTTCCAACAAAGATCTCCCATGTGATATTTATTTCATAAATGTTCTTCGCATCTTTGATGGACCTATTGCATCGATGACGAAGAGGCGACACCATCACGATGGAAAGAAACAAAGAGACATCAATGGTAGGGGGAAGTGCCATAAATGAGGGAGATTGATTCGAAGGGGAAGAAGACTTAGGGAAGTTTAAATTTGGGTAATATCCATGAATTACATCCACCTTAAGAGTTAGGGAAGTTTGGATTTGAGGAATATCCATCGATTACATCCACTTAAAGCTTGTTCAACACGGTTTACACTGCTTTGATTCAGTCGGTTGAACCCAATTGTATTTTTTATTTCTCTATAATTACATGGAAATTAATGGTTGAACCAACCAAGTCGCGATCGGAAACTGGTCTGGTTTCTAAAACCATAGAAATATTTACTATTTTGCACATAAATTCTATGGGTGACGAATGTGAATCAGGCTTTAGAGATAAGACTAGCCGATTAACCCGTGCTTCACAGTGGGATAAAATTTTGATTACTTTAAACAAAAATAATATTGGATAAATAATTTTTAATGCTTAGAAACAGTACTGAAAAGATTGAGATAAAAAGTACGATCAAGATAATAACAGAAAAAAGTACTAAGTACGGTTGATATACAAAAATTGAATTGGATTGGAAGATATAATTAATCGAATTAGCATATAATGACAAGTAATTTGATCTTCGTTGTTATATCTTCTTATTAGAATTCACTTCTAGATAACAGTTAGAATATTTGTGTATTCAATGTTTGAGATGCTCCTAAGGGTTAATTTTGGTAAGCGAAAATTTTATCGTTCCATTAATTTAAGGGAATGGAGTAGGAGAAAATGAGTCATAATCGTATAATCCACTTCTCTGTTATAAGCTGACCGATCTACATACGAAACCATATACGTGTGAAGACATCAAATTTTACTTATTTCTATTTTTTGTCTACATCCCTAGTGTTATGCTGTAATTTAAAAAAAATGTATTTTTATTAATATAAATAATGACTTCAACTTCTCAAAAACTAATGCATTTGTAACAGGAGGATGGCGGTTTCTTGTGACAAATAGTAATTTATATTAGACCCTATATAAAATAATGCAACTGTCATGTAACATATCTAGTTGTAATTGGGTCTCTTGCTAAGATCAACATGACTCGTGCAGGATGCATCTTTTATTTCAATTTCAATTAGTCCTAGTCATGTTTCTATAAGATTTCATAGGCTAACAATACACACAAACACACACACATGGTGCCCTTCCAATAGGATGCGCCCTTCCTAAGTTTAGGAAGGCCACCATCTTTTTGTAGAAAACATGAGCACATTAGAATACGTATACAATTTGTATTATAAATGCACATTATAAATACAAAATCACACACAAAACTACACATTACAACACAAACATTAAAACACTACAAGAAATGGACATAAGGCAACGAATAATTTGAATATTCGTTGCCATATCTTCCGATATTAAAGATATAACAACGAATATTATTCGTTGTCAAATCATCTTTTGTACTTGTAATTAGCAACGAATATCATATTCGTTGTTAAAGGTCCATATAACGACGATTTTTTCGTTGAATTATTCGTTAAAATTCACACTAATGGTTGTCAAATTTCGCAACGATTAAAAAAAATGACAACGAATAATCGTTGTTATATGATTCGTTACGAGGAATATGGCAACAAATACTAATATTCATTGCGAATTCCTCCCTCCCCCCCATCCAGTATATGCAGAGTTAAAGAAGTAAGCAGTGAATAAATTCATTGTTATATATTTAACTGCAAAAGATATGGCAACAAATATTAAATTATTCGTTGCCTTAGGTCACTTTTCTTGTAGTGAAACATCACATTATAATAGAAAATCGTATACGTATTTTACTATAGTCATCGTCTTTTTTACAAAAAAGGATAGCCTTCCTAAACTCAAGAAGGATTGCATCCTATTGGAAGGATATCCTATATATAAGAGATCATTCAAAAGTAACTTAAGTTAAAATTTATATTATAAAAATGTAAAGTTTCAAATAAAAAATTGTTTTTGATATCCTAAAAAATTTACATTAATATAAGTATATAAATTAGCATATGTTTGCTGTAAATGTTTGTGAGAGAAAACAAGACTCCAATACCAAATTTATGGGAGAGGAAGCAATCAAGCTTGAGAAATAGGGAGGAGAGAAAATGGTTGTATTGAAAGAGGGACAATCGCGGGGGGTGGGTATTGGCCCTTCCATAGGATTTTCAGGTGATCAGATCATCGTATCACAATGAAGTTTCTATGTGTGGACATGGGAGAATATCACTACACGGATGTGTTTAGATCCACAATACGAGTGTAACGGAACGGGTCGCGTCGACCATCAGCGGAAGCATGCGATAGTTGATCGCACGACCGAACCGTTACCAAAATATCAACAAATGGCACATAACGAGCAGAGATAATAATACCCATTTCCATAAAATGTCCATCCAAACTAGAGTTCCATTATTACAACTCTAAACTGAAAACAAAACTATTCTAGAAATTAAAATAGCATCTTGATAGTTCCTGATGGCTGGCGTACCGTGGCGGGGCAGAAGCGTCGCCGTCCTCGTGGCATCCAGTGCTACCGGTGCGGAAGGCTTGGTCACCTTGCAGCTTCGTGCAAGGCGGCGGTGCGTTGCTTCGCGTGTGGGCGGTTAGGGCATCGTCGCGATGCTTGCCCTCGCCGCGTGGCTGCGGGTCGGCTCGGGTCGAGCGTTCGGGATGGGAGGTCCTCTACTCCGGGGCGACCTGCGGCTGCCCCTTGGTCCCTGCGGGATGTCCGGTCTTTTGCGGAGGTGGTGCGGGAGCAGCGGCGTCCGTCGGTGTCGGGCGGCGGTGCTGGCCTCCTGGTGGGCTCTTCTGCTGCCTCCATTGGGGAGGTGTCGGCTCAGCTCTCCTCTTGTCTTGGCCCCTCCTTCTGGGGGACGTGGTAGAACTTGCTCCGGGTGCCTTCCTCGCCCGTGGGTTGCAGCCGGTGGAGTTGGCGTTGCTCAAGGCGGGAGCACCGGGGTCTCTCGCTCGTTGGCGCGCCCCTCGCTTCACGGATGGGGAGGGACCGCCGGTGCCGGTGGTCTTGCTTCTCTCGGGCGTTCCGCTTCTCTCGCGCTCGGTGGCCTCGCTGCGGCGTCTCCTGGCGGGGATCGGTGAGAACGTGGTGCTCTTGGCGGATGGGTTGGCGCCGTGCTCGGATGTGGGCGCGGTCGTGGTGTCTATCACGCTTCGCGGCCCACCTCCGAAGATGCTGTGGCTGCGGGTTGGGCGTGCCTCCTTTCGTGTTGGTGTGGAGGTGCGGATGGAGGCGGCCATTGTTGGGGTAGGTTCTGTGGTTGGTGCGGTTGAAGCGGTTGGTGAGGTTGGTGAGGCTGGAGCGGGTCTTGGGGTTGTGATTGGGGCTGAGGTTGGTGAGGGTGTTGGTGCGGATATTGGTGGAGATGCTGTGTCGGGAAGTGCGGTTCTTGGGGCTGTGCTTGAGGAGGATGTTGGTGCGGAGGTTGGTAGAGGTGCGAAGTCTGATGTTGGTGTGAAGTCTGAAGGTGGGAATGTGCAGGTTTCGGTTTTTGGGTCTGATGTTGGTGCAGTTGGCGTCTGTGGGCTGGTGGCGGCTGAAAGGGGTCACCCGTTGGGTGCGGCCTCCTCTTCTTCCCCTCGCGATGGCTCTGTGGATGTGGCTTCCTCGTCCTCCCGCCGGTCGGTGGATGGTGGCCTCGGGTCTGGGGAGCCCTCCCTTGTTGTGGGAGACTCCTTTGCTGTTTCACGGCTTGTGGAGCGGGGGGAGGTTCCCCTCTCTGGTCGGGTTGCTCCTGGCGGTTTCTCGGGGGCCGCTCCTTTTGTGGGAGCGTCGGGGGCCGCTGTGAAGGACCTGTGGAGGCGTGCGTCTGATGCGGATGGTGGACTCTTCTCTCGCGTGTGCGCGGAGGGGGCAGGCTTCTCGTTGATTTCAGCCGCTATTTTGCGCAGCATAGCTCACCGAGTTCGTGGCTTCAAGATACGCCCTGCCTGGATGGCGGTGGAGGTTCAGGAGTGTTCATTGCAGATCCGTTGGTCACCGGCGGGTCTTCGGCTTCTGGTGTGGCAGTTCTAGGTCAGGCTTCAGGTGTTGGGGCTCGAAGGAAGAGGTACCGACCGCGGAAGGACCGTTCTAAGCATGGCCGGGGCGAAGATCTTCCCCCACCTCCCGTCTGGGATGTGCTTATTGGCGAGGAGAAGTTGGAGGTGGCGAGGGTGGCTGGGGTTCTCCCCATCATCGGGTCTCATTCTGTTTGTTAATGAAGGTGCTCACTTGGAATGTGCGGGTGTTGGGTGACCCCGAGAAGAGGAGGTCTATGGGGTCTTTGCTTAATGATTGGAAGGCGGACATTGTATGCCTGCAGGAGACAAAGCTTTGCGGTTGCCCCGCTCTGGTCTGGAGGTCCTTGGGGTTCACGAGAGTTGGCGGCTATTCCGTGGTGGACGCGGTTGGCAGTGCGGGGGGGCTCCTGTGTGGGTGGGATGAGGACCTCGTGGAGTTGTCGTCTGAGTTGAAGGGCAGATTCGTTTTGTCGGTGGCTTTGACCTTGAAGAGCACGGGGGGTCGGCTGGTCGTTTCGTGCGTTTATGGGCTGACGGAGTATCCGCTGCGGGAGGCTTTGTGGGAAGAATTACGGGCGGTTGAGTTGGCATTTCCGGGCGCGACGTGGATTGTGGCGGGCGACTTCGACGTCACTCTTCGGGCAGCGGACATGCCTGGGGGGAGGGGGGGCCAGGATCCTGGGTCCGAAGCTTTCGGGGAGGTGATTGGTGATCTGCAGCTGGAGGTCTTGGACGCTGAGGATACTTGCTTCACTTGGAGAGGTGCGGGGTCTCGTTCTCGTATTGATCGATTTCTGGTCTCCCCGCAGCTGCTGCGTCTTTTCCCCTTGTGTGGTGTCCGGTCGCGGCCACGTTCGAGGTCTGATCACTCGCCTCTCATGTGGGAGTGCAATTCCCTGGAGACCCCACGCTCTTTCTTTAGGTTCGAGAAGTCTTGGCTGCTGGAGGATGGGTTCAGAGATCTGGTGTCGGCACTCTGGCGCTCTTGGGAGGTGGAGGGCTCGGTGGCTTCTCGGCTTGAGAGGAAGTTGGTTTTGTTGAGGCAATGGCTTTGCGATTTCAAAAGAGAGCTGAGAGAGAGAAGACGTGCAGCTAGGTTGGTTGCAGAGGAAGGTGTGGCCATACTGGACAGGTTAGAGGATGCCAGAGGCTTATCGAGGGAGGAGCTGGAAGAGAGAGCCGGTTTCTTGAGGATGGCAGCGGTGGAGAATCAGAAGTCAGTTGTGGAGTGGAGGCAGAGATCCAGACAGAGGTGGATTAAAGAAGGCGACGCTAACACAAAGTTCTTTCATGCTGCAGCTAGTGGGAGGAAGAGGATGAACACGATTCGCTCTCTGTTGGTGGACGGGGTTCAGGTGGAGGGGGAAAGGGGGATTGGCAGGGCTGCGGTTGACTACTTTCGATCGAGCTCTAGAAGGGTGGAGCCCAGGTTGTGGAGGTGGGCGGGGGAGGGAGCTTGCAGGGTTTCTTCGGAGCAGTGCGAACGTCTTACTCGGGCGTTCACAAAGGAGGAGTTGAGGACGGCGGTGTCCACGGTCAATGGGGAGGGGGCCCCCGGTCCAGATGGATTCCCAGTGCTCTTCTTTGCTGAGTTCTGGGATGTGGTCGGAGATGATGCTTTTGCAGTGCTTGAGGAATTTGGTCAGGGTAATAGAGGGTTCAACAGGCTGAACAGGGCTCTTCTGTTTCTGCTCCAGAAGAAGGATGTTGCTGTTTGCATGGATGACTTCCGTCCTATTGCTTTATCCAATTCCATTTATCTCATTATTGCGAAGGTGCTTGCCTTGAGGCTTGGTGAATGTATGCAGTCCCTGATCTCCCCATCGCAGTCCGCCTTCGTCAAGGGGCGGCAAATCGGGGACAGCCTTGTTACGGCATCAGAGTTGGCGGCAGACTGGCGCAGAAGGAAATCGCGGGGGATGATTTGGAAGGTGGACTTTTCAAAAGCTTATGACAGTGTAGACTGGAGATTCTTATGGTCAGTTTTGGCAAAGAGGGGCTTCCTAGAGAAGTGGATTTCGTGGATGAAGCGCTGTGTGACCACCGCTTCGTACTCTGTTCTGGTCAACGGTCGGCCTGAAGGGGGTTTCTTTCAGCCGTAGCGGGGGGTCCGTCAGGGATGCCCTCTGGCGCCTCTTCTCTTTGAGCTGGCGGGGGACGTTCTCTCTCATATGGTTAGTAGGGTGGTGAGCCACGGCATTTCGACTGGATACTCCTTGGGGGACATTTCCATCTCGGTTCTCCAGTATGCGGATGATACGATTTTCTTCATTGAGGGTGGCACTGCTGAGGCAAGGGGCATGTTGTTAGTGGTGGAAATATTTGGGGAGCTATCGGGTTTGCGCCTAAACCGAGACAAGTCCTGTATGATTCCTTTTGGCATGACGGAGGTTGAGAGTCGTGAGTGCTCGGAGGTGTTGGGGTGTGCTTGTAGTTCGAGCCCCATCAGATATCTGGGTCTGCCGTTGGGGGCGGACAGGCTCTCTCTTTCGAAGTGGCTGCCGGTGGTTGAGAAGGTTGAGCGGAGGTTGGCGGGGTGGAAGGGTGCTCTTCTTTATAGGGGGGGCCGTTTGACGCTTGTGAAAGCGGATCTGGCTGCGATACCGATTTTCTTCATGTCTACGAGGATGCTTCCGAAGACTATTTGCAACCGGCTAGAGAAAACAATGCGAAGGTTCTTTTGGAGGGGATCTGAGGAGAGGGGACGTGGCTTTCACCTTGTCAATTGGGAGATGGTAACTTTACCTGTTGGGATGGGGGGATTGGGCATTCCCCGGCTTGAGCTGATGAACCAGGCTTTGCTTTTGAAATGGGCAACAAGGCTATGGGGTGAGAGCGAGGACAGCTGTTGCAACTTGCTGCGGGCGATATATGGGATCAACAGGCGCGAGGTGGCGAGTATGAGGAACCTGAGGTTTGGGACAGCTCTCTGGAGAGGTATTAGGTCGCTCCTCCCGACTTTTGCTCGTCTCTCCCAACCGCGTTTGGGCAGCGGCACCGGCTTTCGCTTCTGGACTGATACCTGGACGAGTGATGGTCCCCTCTCTTCCCGTTTCCCTCGTCTCTTCGCGTCGGCGGAGAACATGGAGCCATTGGTGGCGGAAGTTTGGGTGGAGGGTGAGTGGCGACCCACTTTTGCTGGGACCCTTTCGGTTGGTCGTGCTCAGGAGCTTCGCGGGTTGTTGTCGGCCCTTGGGAGCTATAGTGGTCCCAGGTCGGGATGTGATCATTGGGGCTGGACTGACGGCGCTTTCACCGTGAGAAAGGCATACACGTTTTTGATGGAATCTGTGGGGGCTCCTCAGGATGCGGTTGTCAGGGACTGCAGATGGATTGGGAAATTGAAGATCCCCTCCCGCATTAGAGTGTTTCTTTGGTTGCTGCGTCATGGGAAGCTTTTGACGAAGGAGAGACGGGCGCGCCTCCTGCGTTTTGAGGACAACTTGTGCGTGTTATGCGGAGTGGGCATTGAATCTGATGTGCATCTGTTCCTGACGCGTGAAAAGGCTAGAGAGCTGTGGCAGAACTTGGATGCGTCGTGGGTAGACCTTGGGGATCTCCAGGCTTTTGGGGACTCTCTTATCAGGTCCAGGGGTCGTCCGTCATCGGAGGTGTTGCTGCCAGTCGCAGGCATCTGGGCTACTTAGTTGATTAGGAATGGTGTTATTTTTCGTTCTGAGAGGTTCTATGTTGAGAATGTAGTGCGACTTTCCCGGACTTCGCTCGAGTCCTGGTTGTTGTAATATTTAGTTTGTAATCAATAAAGTTTGGGGTGGACACCTACGAGTGTTTCCCCCTAGTTGGTCTAAAAAAAAAAGTTCCTGTGGGCATACAGATATCCACTAGATCTTCACAAGATAACTCGTACCACGTCAGAAATCTCAATGAGTCAGTAGCACGATCCATAGAATGCAATCAGCCATGGTCTTCACCTGAAATTGATAAACATAATTTGCATGAGCCTAATGCCCAGTATGCATCGGGGTCCTTGCATGGGTATTCTAACGGTCCTTGATCCGTTAAAAAATTATATACTTAGATTTTCATGCATACACAACATTTCGTGCCTAGGTAATTCCCATGCATGTCTAAGTTCGATCCCTATCATGTTTAGTTTGGCTTCTTTCATAAACATGGGTATACACGTAAAGTAGGTAAATTGCATAAGTAGGTATGATGACCATTTATTTCTACCTGTGGGCATAATTTGTAAAATACTAGGCAATTTCCATACTTATAAAACATATAACCCACTTTACATAATAGCCCCCATGACTTTGATGGTTTAACTTTATTAAACCAATTCTAGGATCACATGTGATGGTTCATTCTCTTATTAAATCATTCGTTGTATTTTTCATGATGGTTTTCCTTTATAAATCATTTTCTTGCATAACATTCATTTACGTATCTTTTTATACGTTTTCAACCGCTGGCACTTGCGGTCCATGACATGACATGACAGTGTAGCTACAACTGTAGAGGACTTAGCTTTTGCCTCTATGGTTCCTTGCAACCATACACCCCTTGCGGCGTTGCCCCTTGCGGCTAACACGACCCCTTGCAGTCGTCCTTGTGACTCTTTATGAGTCCGTGCCTTAAATTCTTCATATATAAACTTTGATTACTTAATTGCTTTGGTAATCATCATTCAGGGTTGTTATCTTTATAAACACATCATATAAGTGGTGTACAAGCAATGCTAAAATTCCTCGGTATTCTTAACAACGAGAATGAATTTGTCAGGAATCATACATTCGCTATGATCCGTGGTTCTTATATATATCTTAGTGAGTACCTATTTGATTCTAAGGTATGGTATTTGTTAATAAATAGCATACAACTTGCACCTCAAAACATACATCTTCCTACGTATACCTCAACTATTTTAATAATAGTGATTTGCATATCTATACTGGAAACAAGTATTACTTAGGTGGATAAGTTATTTAGGAATAAAAAAATACATATGATGCCACAATCTTTACATTATATGTCATCATACATGGTATTATACACTAGCACTTTATTTTATATGATATTCTTACTAAGATGGTACCATAAAGCGTATTAAATAACCTTGTTATTAATATCTAATACTCTCAAGTTTGCCATGGTATGAAGCTTCATCAACTAATGATTCTATCCTTTACATGATACGAAAACTGTATACTCGTACATGATGAAATCCAATTGACCAATAACGTCAAGGATATAAGAACACCTTCCCAGAGACTCTATCATCAATACGAGTTGTAACATAACAATTACCAAGTTCAATGTCCCTTTTTCAAAAATAGGAACTAATTCAGTCAAGCAATATATTTATTGATCTTAATTTGTCAAAATGAGGAAGCGTTAGGAAAAGACACGTCGTACGAATAAATAGAGACTCTATCTCAATTAAAATCGACATCTATACATGTCATTAAGGTTTGACACCTAACTTTGGAACCCTTCTCGCAAACAAAATTATTATGAGGGTGCGCAATCCTACGAATCCGGCATATAGATTTAGAAATCGAGATCCTAAATCCGATACATACCTCGATCAAACGCTTATCTCTACCCGATATGGTCATTGCGCCTCCTTTTGATCACGTATCCGGGTTCTCCTCCTCGGATTCGACGCCGCCTTCTCCTATGATAAAGAGGGACGCCAGTGAGATATCCCCTTCCTCTCTCAAGCTCTCTCTCTCTCTCAAAAAAAAAGTGACGCGAGGGCATGGGGAACCCTTGTGGTTTTATTGTTGAGAATGAGAGGAATTAACATATTAATTAAATGTGTTTAATCCAAGATAATGCCGTTTTGATTTTTTTTTTAAAATAAACAGGCCGTTACAATCTACCACCCTTAAAAAAAAATTTCGTCCTCAAAATTTCTTAGTAGAGAGACATACCGAAAAGTTGCGGGTACTTTTCCTTCATTTCACTTTCCAGCTCCCAAGTAGCCTCCTCCTTTTGGTGGTGTTGCCAAAGGACCTTGACCATCGGAACTATTCGCCGACAGAGTTGACGATCTCTACGATCGACGATTCGTATGGGTTTCTCTTCAAAGGTCAAGTTTGGCAGGACATCAATGACCTCATGTTCGATCACATGTGAAGGATCAGGAGTGTACTTCCTCAGCATAGACACATGGAATACATCGTGAAGTTTCGAGTATTGAGGTGGTAAAGCAATACGATATGCCACCTCTCCGATCCGCTGCAGAATCTCAAAAGGTCCTATGTATCTGGGAGTAAGTTCCCCCTTTTACCAAATCGTAAGACGCCCTTGGTTGGAGAGATCTTTAAGAACACATGTTCCCCAACCGCGAAACTCAACTCTCTTCTATGACGACCGGCATAAGATTTTTGCCTACTTTGTGCTGCCAATAATCTTTTTCTGATTAGATCAACACCCTGCTTACTTGTCTGAACAAGTTCCGGTCCTAGGATGTGCTTCTTGCCAACATCACTCCAACATGAAGGTGATCTGCAAGGTCTTCCATACAATGCTTCATAGGGTGCCATCTTGATGCTCGAATGATAGCTATTATTGTAAGCAAACTTCACTAATGGAAGGTGTCTTTCCCAGCTGCCGACAAAATCTAGAGCACATGCTCTCAACATATCTTCTAGAGTCTGGATGGTCCTTTCGGACTGACCATCAGTCTGCGGATTAAATGAAGTGCTAAACTTCAATTGAGTGCCCATAGCATCCTGAAAACTCTTCCATAAACGAGAGGTAAATCGTGTATCCCGATCAGATACAATTGATGCAGGAACACCATGAAGGCTGACGATCTCATTCACATATAATTCAGCTAGACTATTTGTCGACTGATCCAAGCGGATAGGTAGGAAGTGTGCCGATTTGGTTAATCGGTCAACAATCACCCATATGGTGTCATAACGATGTTTTGTGGTCTTGGGTAGACCAGTGACAAAGTCCATCGTTATGTGCTCCCACTTCCATTCAGGTATCTCCAAGGATTGAACAGGTCCTGCTGGCCGCTGATGTTCAATCTTGATCTGCTGACATACCAAGCATCTAGAAACAACTTCTGCGATGTCATTCTTCATTTTTGGCCACCAAAAGTTCCGTTGTAGATCCTTATACATTTTCGTTGTACCTGGGTGAATAATGTACATTGATCTGTGTGCTTCGTCCAGAATCTCCTACCTCAACTCAATATCACTTGGAATCCACAATCTGTCGCGGTACCTTATATCTCCATCCGTTCCGATGGTGAAATCAGAACCTTCCTTTTTAGATGCTTCTATAAATTTAGGAAAATCAACATCTACTTTTTGTGCAGTCAAGATCTTCTCAATTATCTCTGGTTGAATCTTGAGCGCTGCAAAAGATATCTTTCTCGATGCGCTCAAGAAAGGCTTCCAATCTTCAAAATCCTTCACCATCTTCCACTGAAGTTTTAAAATAGCCAGTTTACCTTCCCATTTTCTACTCAATGCTTCCGCTACGACGTTTGCTTTTCATGGATAATAATTGATGGTGAAGTCATAATCTTTTAGGAACTCTAGCCATCGTCGCTGCCTCAAATTAAGTTCCTTCTTAGAGAAAATGTATTTGAGACTCTTATGGTCACTGAGCACCTCAAATTGTTCACCGTAAAGATAATGCCGCCAAATTTTAAGAGCAAAGACTACCGCTGCTAACTCTAAATCATGAGTTGGGTAGTTCCTCTCTTGCGGTTTTAGCTGCCGTGAGGCATAAGCAATGACTTTCTCATTTTGCATAAGAACACACCCGAGTCCAGTGCCTGATGCATCTATGTATACAACAAAACCTCCACTACCTGACGGTAAAGTCAAGATTGGAGCTGTAGTCAATCTCTGCTTCAATTCTTGAAAACTCTGCTCGCACTTTTCGGACCACACAAACTTCACATCCTTTCGAGTGAGCTTCGTTAATGGTAGTGAGATCCTTGAGAAATTCTGAATAAATCGCCGATAGTATCCAGCCAGGCCAAGAAAACTACGGATCTCAGAAACATTCTTGGGTTGCCTCCAATTCATCACAGCTTCTACCTTGGTTGGATCTACCTCAATGCCGTCTTTAGATATCACATGACCAAGGAATGCTACTCTATTCAGCCAAAAATCACATTTGGAGAATTTTGCATAAAGCTGGTGTTGCCTTAGGGTTTCGAATACAATCTGCAGATGTACTCGATGCTGCTCTGGATCAGATGAATATATCAATATATCATCCACAAACACAATGACAAACTTGTCAAGGTATTCTTGAAATACCCTATTCATTAGCTCCATAAAGGCTGCAGGAGCGTTAGTAAGACCAAATAGCATGACCAAGAATTCATAATGACCATACCTTGTCCTGAAAGCTGTCTTTGGTATATCCTCCTCTTTTATTCGGAGTTGATGATAACCCGTACGCAGATCAATTTAGAGAAAACGGTTGCTCCCTGCAACTGATCGAATAAATCATCAATACGAGGTAATGGGTATATATTCTTCACGGTCACTTTGTGTAGACCTCGATAATCAATGCAGAGTCTAAGAGACCCATCTTTCTTTTTCACAAAAAGAACGGGTGCTCCTCACGGAGAAATACTAGGACGTAAAAATCCCTTATCTAACTATTCTTGCAACTGCTTCTTTAGCTCCTCAAGTTCTGCAGGTGCCATTCTATACGGAGCCTTGGAAATCGGTGTCGTTTCTGAGATCACATCAATTGAGAAATCAACCTCTCTATGAGGAGGTAGTCCAGGAAGATTGTCTGGGAAGACATCGACAAAATCTCTGACCACCTCTAAATCTTCAAGACGCGTATGAGATGATTCAGTGTTAATTATACCAGCGAGGAATGCAATGCAACCTTCTGCAAGTAGTTGGATTACTTGCAAGGATGAGATAATCAATCTTCCATCCTTACAGGTACCCCGAATAACTATCTCCTCAGTATTTGGTCTACTCAGGATCACCTTCTTTTCTCGACAATAGACCACTGCATAATGCTCCCATAACCAATCCATTCCCAAGATGACATCATAGGTTGTGATGGGTAATAATATCGAATTGGCAATGAGGGTGTCTTCTTTTACCAAAATAGGTATGTCCTTTAAGTACATACCCGTGGCAATGATATCACCCATTGGTGAAGAAACTGTAAGTGCGTAAGGAAGCTCAACAGCTTGTAAACTTAACTTTCTCGCAAAAACATTCGAGATAAAGGAATGCGTGGCACCAGAATTAAAAAGAACATGACATAAATGGTTTTCAATTAGTAGAGTACCTTCCACTGTCGTGTTGGCACCTTCTTCATCCCCAGGAGTGATAGCAAAGACTCTTCCTACTACTTTCTTTTTCTAGCTCGAAAGGCTTCTTCTGATCCTTGAAATCTTTCTTGCAATCTTTCATGAAGTGACCTTTTTCACCGTACTTATAGCAAGTAGTGGTTAGCTTGCAGCATTCTCCCGGTTGCCTCCTGTCACAATGCAGGCACACCTCAAATGTGTACTTCTTGTTTGCCAGTGCATCATCATTCTTCGTCTTCTTGGTATTCGTTGCAGTGTGACGCCTCTTGTCATTAAAGTTCGTCTTGTGAGGGCGCTTACGAGGATTCGCTTGATGTATCCTCCGGTATGCAGCATCGATCTCCACTGCTACTGAAACAGCCTCAGATAGGGTTGTGGGACCTCTAGTCAGCACTTTCATGCTTAGTCCCGCATTCAGGCCTTCTATAAACTTTCTGGCTCGTTGTTTTTCATTGACACAAATACTCTTGCCATACTTCTCCAATTCTTGAAATTTTGCTGCATATTCTTCGACTGTCATATTTCCCTACCGGAGATTTATAAACTCTTGACGCTTAGCATCCTTAGCATGCTCGGGAATGTAACGCCCAGTGAAGCGCTCAACAAAATCATCCCACTTAATGACTGGAGCTTCCGAAAAATGAATTCCCTTGCATGAAGTCCACCACTCCTTTGCATTGTCCCGCAGATGAAATGTCCCAAAGATCACTTTTTTTCCTCAGGACAATCAGTTGCCTCAAAAGTCAGCTCCATCTCTCTTAGCCAATGTTCGGCTTTTTCTGGCTCATGCTAACCCTTGAAAGTGGACGGATCATGCTGAATGAAGGTCTTTAGAGTCAGTCCACCAGAGTTGGACGCCTGACTCTTCTGTTGCTGGGTCATCAGTTTCATTAACTCCAGCATCTGCCTCTGCATACCCATAACGACCTCTTGGCTCGTTGATGAGTCACGGTCTCCAATGACTTCAATTGCACGTCGAGGAGCCATCTGATTCAAAATTTGACAAGGTCAATGATTTGTAATACTAAATCTCTCTATATAAAAATCTTAGATCACTAAGAATTGTGGATATCTTATGCCAAGGGGAACTCTAGCTCGGATACCATTTGTAACGGAACGGGTCGCGTCGACCATCGGCAGAAGCATGCGATAGTTGATCGCACGACCAAACCGTTACCAAAATATCAACAAATGGCACATAACAAGTAGAGATAATAATACCCATTTCCATAAAATGTCCATCCAAACTAGAGTTCCATTATTACAACTCTAAACTGAAAACAAAACTATTCTAGAAATTAAAATAGCATCTTGATAGTTCCTGTGGGCATACAGATATCCACTAGATCTTCACAAGATAACTCGTACCACGTCAGAAATCTCAGTTACTCCGTAGCACGATCCAGAGAATGCAATCAGCCCTGTTCTTCACCTGAAATTGATAAACATAATTTGCATGAGCCTAATGTCCAGTATGCATCGGGGTCCATGCATGGGTATTCTAACGGTCCTTGATCCGTTAAAAAATTATATACTTAGATTTTCATGCATACACAACATTTCGTGCCTAGGTAATTCCCATGCTTGTCTAAGTTCGATCTCTATCATGTTTAGTTTGGCTTCTTTCATAAATATGGGTATACATGTAAAGTAGGTAAATTGCATAAGTAGGTATGATGACCATTTATTTCTACTTGTGGGCATAATTCGTAAAATACTAGGCAATTTACATACTTATAAAACATATAACCCACTTTACATAATAGCCCCCATGACTTTGATGGTTTAACTTTATTAAACCAATTCTAGGATTACATGTGATGGTTCATTCTCTTATTAAACCATTCCTTGCATTTTTCATGATGGTTTTCTTTTATAAACTATTTTCTTGCATAACATTCATTTACGTATCTTTTTATACGTTTTCAACCGCTGGCACTTGCGGTGCATGGCATGACATGACAGTGTAGCTACAACTGTAGAGGACTTAGCTTTTGCCTCTATGGTTCCTTGCCACCATACGCCCCTTGCGGCGTTGCCCCTTGCGGCTAACACGACCCCTTGCGGTCGTCCTTGTGACTCTTTATGAGTCCGTGCCTTAAATTCTTGATATAAACTTTGATTACTTAATTGCATTGGTAATCATCATTCAGGGTTGTTATCTTTATAAACACATCATATAAGTGGTGTACAAGCAATGCTAAAATTTCTCAGTATTCTTAATAATGAGAATGAATTTGTCAAGAATCATACATTTGCTAATTTCATGGCTAGGTATATCATGATCCGTGGTTCTTATATATATCTTAGTGAGTACCTATGTCATTCTAAGGTTTGGTATTTGTTAATAAATAACATACAACTTGCACCTCAAAACATACATCTTCCTACATATACCTCAACTATTTTAATAATAGTGATTTGCATATCTATACTGGAAACGAGTATTACTTACGTGGATAAGTTATTTAGGAATAAAAAAACCAAATGATGCCACAGTCTTTACATTATATGTCATCGTACATGGTATTATACACTAGCACTTTATTTTATATGATGATCTTACTAAGATGGTACCATAAAGCATATTAAATAACCTTGTTATTAATATCTAATACTCTCAAGTTTGCCATGGTATGAAGCTTCATCAACTAATGATTCTAGCCTTTACATGATACGAAAACTGTATACTCGTACATGATGAAATCCAATTGACCAATAACGTCAAGGATATAAGAACACCTTCCCAGAGACTCTATCATCAATACGAGTTGTAACATAACAATTACCAAGTTCAATGTCCCTTTTTCGAAAACAGGAACTAATTCAGTCAAGCAATATATTTATTGTTCTTAATTTGTCAAAATGAGGAAACGTTAGGAAAAGACACGTCGTACGAATAAATAGAGACTCTATCTCAATTAAAATCGACATCTATACATGTCATTAAGGTTTGACACCTAACTTTGGAACCCTTCTCGCAAACAAGATTATTATGAGGGTGCGCAATCCTACGAATCCGGCATATAGATTTAGAAATCGAGATCCTAAAGCTGATACATACCTCGATCCAACGCTTATCTCTACCCGATGTGGTCGTTGTGCCTCCTTTTGATCATGGATCCGGTTTCTCCTCCTCGGATTCGACGCCGCCTTCTCCTATGATGAAGAGGGACGCCGGTGAGATATCCCCTTCCTCTCTCAAACTCTCTCTCTCTCTCTCTCTCAAAAGAAAGTGACGTGAGGGCATGGAGAACCCTTGTGGTTTTATTGTTGAGAATGAGAGGAATTAACATATTAATTAAATGTGTTTAATCCAAGATAATGCCGTTTTGAATTTTTTCAAAACAAACAGGCCGTTACAATGAGACAAAAGGTTACATAGTAAAATGTGGTTGTAGTCGGTATAATCGATCATGTCATTAAGTTAAAATTAATGTGATGAGCTTCCTGAGTTAGAGCATCTTGAGCAACCCACATACGATTTTAGGGATCCTAGATTATAGTTCAATCTCTTATGATCAACGGATGTATTTTCCACTGAAGCTTTAATTCCATGTTGCGGTGGTATCCTTAAGTGGCATGAGGGTAGCGAAGTAAATGCTGCCAAGGGAGGGTTTAACACATCGGGGACTCGAGTAGAAACCTAAACATCCACAAACTCAACATATGTGTCAGATGAGGGACATGCTGCTTGGCACACCTAGAGGTGTTGTTTTGACGATGTTTGCCCTAGTACATAGTGTATGAGCCAAGTAATCATGGTTGGTAGTCTATGTTTTGCCTTTTCTTTTCAATGCTAGCCAATGCATGCCACATTGGTTAGTACTCCAAGTGTTAGAACTAAAAGAAGATTTTCGGGAGTTGAGATGTGGAAGTTTGAGTATGTGTCATTGAATTCCTCTTGTGCATATGGGGAGGTTGTGGTAGTCCATGATAGTTCCAACTACGGTGCTGGGAGATCTTGGTGATCAATGCTCTAGCTTGTGCCCAATGCCATTGTGGACTTCACCAATGGGTAGTGCTTTTGGGCATTCTTTGATGACTCGTGGAATTCAGTTTGTGCAATCCCATCTCTAAATGAATGGAATAAAGGAATTGAAGCACTAATAATCGATGGTGGGGAACTTAATTGGGATGCATTTACTTCATTGTATGCCTATGAAGGTCCTCCAACTCTAAGATACCAAGTATATGCCTATGAAGGTCAAGATCGTGAACTTTCCCTTCACTAACAAGATAACATAGATCAATAATGTTTCGAGTATAAATTGGAAGTGGAACATAAGGTATGTCTATCCCTACAATCATGAGACACGACTGATTAAAATGATGTTAGCATGTATCATAGGTGATAAAATCAGTATACACGTATCAAGGGATAAATCAGCATTTAAAGTCACCTAGTAGATTTCATTCATGCGAGAGAGGGTTGTGCACTTTGGAGTATTTATTAAAGTTAATAACCTCCTTGTGATATCTCGTTCTAAGAGTTAACCTCAGTGAATGAGTGATAGTAATTATAAATGGATTAAGAGTGAGAATGAAATTGGATAATAAAGATAGTGGGAAGAACTCCTTATAATAAATCATTGAACTTGGCAAACTAAATAGAATACGGTGAGTTGAACACTTTGTATAAGTATGAAATAATTTATAGGGAAATAATAACCAGTGGGCGTATTAAGAACTTAGTTAGGATGCATGTATCCCATTGCATGATAATAGAGGTACATTAATCTCAAGGTGCGTAAGTCCCTTAGAGTTATAGTATGGTGTCCCAGGTGAATGAAAACCACAAAATATCCACAATGCTTTAAAAATAATAATTAATGGGAAATCAGAGAGTTGTTCTTTTGTGAAGGTTCTTTTGCACACTTTACTTAGTACCTTGCTTTTGTTGTTGTTTTTAGTGCCGTAGTGAGCAATTGATCAAACATACCCTTCTACATGAATCTGAAAAATGCAGGGGAACATCCTCAACAAGGAACATATTAGGATTTGGAGGCTTTTTGGATGTAGCTATACTTCTACGGTACCGTCACAATTACAATTATTGTAGTTTTGCTTTTACTTGTAGTTTTTATGTTGAGAGACATGTTTATGTATATGTGTGTATGAACATCTTTTTATGCATACATGTATACTTTTTGTGGACAAAGACTGTTTAATGAATCTTATGTGAATGGAGGAAAGAAAAGTTTCATTTCTGCCATCTTATGTTATATTTTTCTCCTTCTTGTGTATTTGAAATGTGGATCTATATATGTGGAAATTGTTTTGCCGGGTATGCAGATCCTAGGGATGCGACAACTTGGTATTAGAGCAATTGTACTCCATTCCATGCCATATATATAGTTCCTTAGTGGTATTTGAAATACATGATAGTATTCAGGAGTCTTTTATCCTGACACGAGTCTGGAGAAAAAAAACATAAGTATAATATCCATGTCCATGTGTCTCTCATAAATTAAAACTAAATATTGATGTTATGATTCTTCGTGCGAAAAGTGCCTCGTATGGACCAAGACGTGGCACAATAGCTATCCCATCTCGTATAAGAAGTACATTGCATTCAACAATGCTAGTAGGTGGTAGAGTAGTGGCTCCAATGGTAGGATGACTCTTTGTACTATCCTTCTCGTGAATAAAATGATAGAATACACTGGTCAATGTCCCTAAAGTGAGGAGGGGGTAAATGATTTGAATGTTAGAGGAACAAATCAGTGCACACACACACATTGGTTGACTGAGTAGTGAATGGACCACAAGTCAGGTAGCGCAGCTCTTTGGCACGAGTACACCAGATGATACCATGTAATGGATGGACCACATGTATACGCTTCTTAGGATGATCCGTGCACTAGAGGATGCGTGACTGCAATTCACATAGTATTCATTGTTGACTACAACAAGCGATGGTGGTGTGACAATAGGGTGCATGCACACGAATTTCAGAGTGATTTCTATCCATATCATTGGGTAGAGGAAAAGAGAAGGCACTTTGCTGAATACGGTGACATAGGAGCATGCATGTGCTTTGTATGTGCTATTATAACTATGATTTCATTACGTGAGATTTCTTTGGTGAGGATTCAGTACGTGATATTTCTTTGGTGAGGGGACTTCACACACTTATCTCACATATCATTTGGTGAGAATTTGGCAATGCAGATACATGGGCATGAGATTCCTACTATTCTAATATTGAATTAGTTAGAGGACTTCAATGTCACTTTATGCATGGACTGGATGAAGAGGCACCATGGTGCCTAGATTGTTTAGGGAAAACAGTGGTCTTCCATTTGCTTGGAGTACCAGTATTTCATATTGACGGATGTACTTCTGACAACAAGATTAGTATACTCCACTTTGAGGGCACACCACTTCCTCAGCCGGGGTTATGTACAATACCTTGCTTAAGTGGTTGACTCTGTTGCGCAAGATATGATGACTAAGGACATTGATAAATCCTAGAATTGTCATCTTATTAATGACTTATTATTCCTCTAGATTAAGTATTTCATTAACAATAATTAACAATTAATCTAATTTAACATGTAACACCTTGTAAATAATTAACATTAATCAGTAGTCCTTAAATAATCAATCTTTGCGTTGTAGATATAACTATATACTGTGTAATTTTTTTATGTATTTTCTATTCTTTAAAAATCTCATAAATATTAACATAGTGTTTTAAATAATATTATGTATATTATTCATATTCCAAAAAATAAAGAAATAAGAAGAAGTTTTTTAATACTTTCAAAATGCTAGTAAAAATATTAATTATGTATATATGAGTATTTCCTCTTTGATTTCTACATGAAAGTTGTACATTTTTTTAAATTTTACTTTTAGCTATTTTATTTATATTTATCATTAATTTATTCATTTCCCCTATTTTCTGATTGGGTCACGTGGCCCAATAAAAGAATTTCTAGGGCCGACCCTTTATCATCTAACGGTTATTATTCTCCACCATCGAATCGACCTTGATCAATAGATCAAAGCCGCTCATCAGCACTTAAACGCCAGCTGCTTTATTGCACCCATCAAAATGCATCTCAACCTTTTGCCCGCGTCCAATCTAGGACTGTTGGATCTCAATCCAATAGTTAATGTATCATCGTCCTCCTCACACCCGTTCGCCCAAACCCTCACCTATTGCCAAAACCACCCTCTTCTCCCAATTTCACCAGTTGCCTCACATGGGGTAACCACCTAACTCCGACAATGTTCTCCTCGTTCAACCTCCTCTTTCGTGTATTCATTAGTTGGACATGTCTCCCTCATGTGTCCTCTAGGGCGGTTGTTAAAACTACCACATGGGATTCGCAACCTCCGCCATCCTCCATCAAAATCCATTGGCCAACCACCTTTGTTGATCATCCAGCATTCGTGAGAGGGCTTCCTAGCCTCAACCTCCTTCGTTGACAATGATAATGAAATTTTGAGAGCGACAATGGACGTTCTTCTCAGGTGTGGTCGAAGGTGACAACCACCTTGCTGCAGCATCTACAAAAGTTTGCTCAAGCTTTCTCATTTAGCCATTGAGGCAAGCGACGATAGGAGTACTTAAAGCTCCATCATCGATCCATGCTCAACCCTGTGGTCTTTGAGTCTTCTCCATTCACCATTCCTAGGTACTTCGAATCTTAGTTTACTCGGTGTCTCTCCATTTTATTCATCTTAATCCATACATTCAACTCATCATTTGAAGGCATCTTCGCCTTCACCTCAGTCCATTCATTCACGCGTCCATCTCCAGTTTTCTCCTCTACTTCTGCATGTGTGATCATGTTTATCCATTCTTCTTCTTGCAAGGAAGAAGAACCCACTAGAGGCTCCACATAATTCGCTTGCATATACTCCCGTTCCATTCTATTCCCTCACCAAAAACTTCACACAGTTCAGTTTGTTTAGAATAACCCTATAGGTTCTTGAATGGTTAGAGTTTCATCGGGGCTAAGTTATAGGTGACCCTCTTTGATGACCATGGCATGACACAACATTATGGAAGCTCCGATTTTGAGATGAATCTTCAAGCTTCTTCGATTAGAGTCTAGCTTCCTCCCCTGACCTTTAGAAGCTACAACCGACTGTGGAGGAGGAGGAGTAGGTTCATCGAAGCACAATCCAAGAACCATCGCTCATGGTGGAGCTATCTAGAGAAGGAGTAGCATGAACCGTCAGATGAGGCTCAATAGGGCATAATCCAACGGTCCTCACATTGCCACATCAGACACTCCAAAGCGACACTTAGAAGCCAGAGCTTCCGGAGAACGTGCTATAAGTTTCTGCCATGTGGTCCCGAGCCTATCCACGAACCAAAGCTAGCATACATGGCTAACCTCACGTGACGTGGAAAAGTTGTAGGCGTGACCCCTAGTCTTTTGAATATTGTAGATAACTCATCGCTGCTTAGTAAAAATTGCATAAATTTATTCAAGGATTTATTTAATTTCATTCAGTCCTTCAAGGACTTCTTTGTAAGGATTTGTGGATATTTAGTTGTAGTTTTTATATTTATTCCATGTATTTTACCTAGAACAACTTTTTATCTATCTTTCCAATTTAGTGATTCTGGTCTTGTTGGAAAGAGTATTTCATCCTCTGAAGCATCACTCTCAGGTCTTAGATTCCAGCTTACTTGCATCCATGTTATGGTTTGGACCAAGAAACCCTAAATCCTCAAGTATCCAACACTGGGCTTTGTTCCAGTCCATAGCTTATGAGGGTTTTTGGTTCAGCTTTGCATGGAATCTTATTAAGAATATATACTACAGTCTCCACTGCATATACCAGAAAATGAATATGTAATTATGCTAAGATTCATCATTGATCAAATCATGTCACGTATGATCCAATTGCATCTCCCTACAACTCTATTGAGTTGAGGTGTATAAGGAGGAGTGAGATAGAAACAATATTTCTTTCTCTATACAGTATAGAATTTATCTGATAGAGTCGCTACCTAAGTCAGATCAAATTCTTTTCATCTTCCTTCAAACTTTGGTTGTCAATCAAAATTGTTAAATCTTTGAATATTTCAAAGGTTTCTAATGTAAAAAAAGAAATCTCATACCACAAATAATTATCAATGGATATCACATATCATTAATGTTCGTTATGGTATAGATGATCCAAATAAGTCAATATGTATGAGATCTTGAATACCTATGCATCTTACAACATTCACAGAGAAGGGTTTATTAGATATTTTTACTTCGAATATTTATTTTAAGTTTGTAAGTTTTGAACTTTCAGGCAATCTAAAGTTCAATCCCTTACTTGTCTATTAATCTTATTAATAGACATATGTTCGAGTTTTGATGCCCGATCATTGTCGAACGATCTTTATCCTCCTTTTGATCTTTTTAAAGTTTAATTTCCAATATTATAAATATTAACGAACCATTCATTAATATTCTAATTTAGTAGAGTCCTCTAGATGTTAGATTACTATTTGAAATATATCCATCATAACTCTTTATGATAGATCTATTCCAGAATATATGTTTATTTCCAACAAAATTTAGAAATAAACAAGGAATGTATCCTAATATCTAGGTCATACAGACATTCTAAGACTAAGAGCTTTTCTACTGAAAATATGTAGTTTATCTATCTAATGGATATTATTACAACAGTTGCATCAACTCTTAATTGGATGACTATTAAACCTTAATATCAAGGTTTCTGGTCTTCTAAAACATAAGCAACCAATTGCAATGTCATTAGAAGAATGATATACAATTCTCAAACTTTAATCTTATCTAATAAGTAAGTTGATTTCAATGGTGATATGTATAAGTAGAATATGCTGATGTATTATTTGATTCCTTCTCTAAGAATTATGGATAGTCTTGATAGCGATACTATCAGTATATCGACTTATTCCAATATTGGCATTCATCCAACTCTTTGGATGTAATATGTATGAAAGTCACAGAAGTACAATCAACTCTTTGACCTTACTTCTTACCTGGGCCCGATCCATGCTTCCATTGTACTTCCTTAATCTATAAACAACATTTGCTTTGGATAATGGATCTCTTAAACTGAACATGTCCTCACGGAACTTCAATACAAGAGCATTTCAACATTTATATTTCCTTCATCCTATTAATACAATATGAATTATGAGGCTTCATGAAAGACTTGAGTAGAGATAGTAGAATGATGATGCTCATCATATTTACATCCATCTTAACCCTTAAAAACTTTGGTTCAGGCATATACTCAAACATTTTGAATACATCATCTCTTATAAAGCGACCATTCTACATAAAGCAGTGAACCATGTCATTCATGATTAAATATTGAGAGCACCTATGTTTATAAAAACAACTTATTCAGTTTTACAAGGATTTTGACCATTGTGATCATCATTGACATGCCAATTCTAAAGCACACTTGATGAGAGAGCAATACTTTATAGACACACAAACCATTAGTTATTATCTTATTGTCTATTTAATTTCCATTCCTCATTATGATGAAGAAACTTGCACATTGCAACCACATACATTATGTGTCCAACTGCAAGTACAATATCTTGATCATGGATCCAGTCCATGAGACTTTACTGGTTATGATTGAGTACAATTTTGAGTGAATTTAATGAAGGTAATCTTAAATAAAAATAATTTGCATAAATATATTTTACTTTGATTAAGAACTTTTATATCAAACTTATCTTGCCTTTTAAACTCCGAAAGTTCATTCCCTTATTCAATTTCAAAGAAAGAGATATACTTACCACTATATCTCTAGCAATATCTAGAATCTCCTTCCTGCCTTTGTTAAATCCCAATAATATGAGAAACTACATCGTAGATAAAAAGAAGAGGGAACTTATTCTGCCTTGCAAGTCCAACTTGCAGTTCCCAATTCAGTCTTTAACACTCGGGCCCAACACCCCTATAGTGATATTGACCCGTTGTTAATTGAATAAATCACAAACAGGAATAGCACTCCAATATCAACCAATAATTTGAGGAACCAATATTTGGGTTGTTATGCATACAACCTTACTCATTCAAGAACCAAAGAGCCCGATCCATGTATGCTTGTATGTAGGAGCTGTTTTTTCAGACATGCATTTCCAGCATACAATCTATGGTGACGGAACCCTTCCCCTTGACTGGAGACCATGGATGTCATTTATATGATCCTACGTATCCTATTCGAATTTTATTTAATCATTATGAATCATAGTCACATAATTAATTCTACTAAGGGAATTACAATACTATTTAAAATAGATTGTTTATTCTAATTGCATCTAATTAATTTAATCACATTAAATCAATTATTTTCCAATCAATCAACTAACAAACAATGAGGGTTTGCTTGATATTACAATATAGTATTATGCTTACACAAGTACATATTATTATTAAGTTTTAGTAATTAGAATACACTTTGATTTACTCATATCACCTTATCATAGAGATGGATCAAGCGATGTCAGACAGACAATATTAACAAGGAGGGCATCCACTCAAAATGTTGCGGAGGGTTCCAATTAAGTAACACATTAGCATGCCCACGTCCTAGAACTGTCGCCATAACAACTCAAGAACAATAATCGTTAGATCAATGTACCTGCGATTTTATCGATCATTCCTTTGATGACTGGCATTATACTATATAGTAATCTCCCAAAAATATTAGGTATCTTAAAACAATTTTGAGATCCTAAATTTATAATCATATCAAGCAAACATGTTTCATTCCTGATCAATTTTTTTGCATTTTCCATTTATAAAAACCAAAACAATTGCGAAAAACGAAAAATCTCTAAAACAATTGTAGAAAATTCTAGAAAAATTCAAAAATTGTGATTTTAGTTTCTAATTGTAGATATTGCTTTGTAGTTTGTACTAAAAATAATTCCCAAGAGTTTTGAGCATTAAAGGATTCTTAACTTGCAAAATACTCCTGCTTGTGCACTATTTCACTTGTTTTGTATTGTTTGATATTTATAAAATCACAAAAACATCAGAAAATTTCGAAAAAATTACAAAAATATTTTAAAACATATAAAACACAAAAACATATTCTTTTTAGTTTTCTGAGCATTTTTTACTATTTTGAAAAATACAAAAAGAGTGTGGTGTGTGTGTTATCCTTTGTTCCTTATTCAAAAATACAAAAAATATAAAAATTCAAAAACCACTAAAAAGTCTTTTCAAAATTTGATTACTTAGTTTTTAAATCGTGCTCCTTGTGTTCGACCCTGGTCGCTATACCAGGTAAGAAGAATAGCGAAAATTGCTTACATTCATTTTCATTGATTTTTCTTCTTTTGAGTGGTTTAATTATTTTTCTCGTTGACTGATTCGAGTGGTTGAGAACAATGACACATTGCATATTATTTTACACATCTCAACCAATCGGATTTCGTGTCATCAGAATGGCACCGTTGCCATGGAGCACGTCTTTGTAGTCATTTTTCTTTTTTATTCAATTTTGTCTCTAAATATCATAATTGTTTTTTGGCCTTCTCTCTTTGATTTTTGTGTGAGGTACTGCTTGGACGACTTGGAGTTTACTTTTTGGAAGACCCGCACAGGCGGAAGAGCAGGGAATTGAAGAAGAATTTTTTATTTTTAAGAGAGAACAATATTTGTCTTGTAATAATTTAGGACTTTTGAACTGTGGACACTTGTACTATTTTTTGGGGTCTGTTTCGCCAAGTGCCGGTGCACTTGGGGGACCTCACCACTGTTTTTCATGTTTTTGATTTCACCTCTATAACTCGTCATTTGATTCTCGCGGATTTAGCCCTTAGACGTAGGATTTTTTGATTGATTGTGATGTAATATCCTAAGGTCCAACTCCTAATTGCTTATCTGTTCCTATAGAACGTAACCGGACCTTACTAAAATAAATATTAAAAAGTTCTTCACGATTAATATAGCTGCTCGTCTAAGGCCGATTTCCTCGTGCATCATTTAGTTAGTTTACTTTTTGTATTTAATTTATGCACGGATCATATTGCATGTAGAGTGCTGGAGAAAGGTACGTATTTTCTATCTCTGCATGCATCATCGTGTTTGATCGTGCATTGGCTTTCTCGACTCCCTCCCCCTGTTTTTGGAATCAAATTAATGAAAAAGGAAATCAGAAAGCTCGTTGGGCATTATCATTGAAAAAAATCCAGAAAAATAGAAAATCAAAAATAAAAAAATTGAGACTGCTAATAGAACTTGAACATTAAAATCAAACGTAATTGATTCATATCATTATATTGGGAGAGCAATCCCCTCATTGTTTGCGCTTTTACTCGCTCATGTACACACTAAGGAGTAGTGCCCAAATCCCATCAAGCCTCCTAAGTGTTTGTACAACTTTTGTTGATTACCTAACTCTTAAAATTGAAAAGATAAAGACCGATCTCTCACGGTCAGATTTGTGTTGAGTTGGTGAACTGGGGGTTTGCTTTGTGTTTTGTATGTCTTTGGTGTGAGTCGATTACGTTCATCTTCTTGAATCATTAGAAGTCACCTTCTGTTTCTATCCCACCCTCCCTCCCTTCTATCTCTCTCTTCCTTCTTGCCTTCTCTTTCTTTCACTTCCTTCTAGCCACCCTCCCTTTCTTTATTTCCCTCGCTTAATGATGGGTCGCTTTCCATTCCAGCCGAATTTTACGGCTTTACATTTCATACCCATCATTCCCGCCCACTCTCTTCGGAGGTCAGAACCTCGTCCGATTTCCCATCTTCTCCCTACCCACCTTCTTTCTCGGGACATGATGTGAGTGAAGCCCGTAGAGACCAGATTGACCAAATAAGAAACCCGGGCAATCACCTTGTTGAGATGAGAGTGCATCCCATAGGCGATCATATGGTGCAGTTGCGAAGAATAGATGACTTCTATCCTAGGATGATGGATGAGAACCAAGAGTAGGAAGCACAGTCTGCTTCTACTTTGAGACCATTCGTTCTGGATTTAGAGTTAATTGATATACTGCCGAAATTCTTTGGGGAAGTGCATGAGGAACCATATTTACATATCGATGAGTTTGAGGATATTTGTGGATCACGATTATATTCAAATATTACTTCTGAGGACATGATGTTGATTACCTTCCCATTTACACTTCACTGTAGAGCCAAGAGTTGGCACAAACGATTGGGATGGAAGATTACTACGTGGGAAGATTTACGATCATTATTTTTGCAGAAATTTTACCCCCAGCGTAGAGCAGAGATGATGCGGTCATGTATTCGTGATTTTTCAGTTAACCCCCAGAAGCCATTGATAGATTCATGGTTCATGTTACGAGAACTTTTGAGGCGATTTTCGGATCACGGATTTTTGATGACTGACCTTATCCATATCGCCATAAGGGGGAGGACCGCAGAGGAGATTGTATATGTCATTACCTCATGTGGTGGTTCACACCACTGTCCAGATTTGGATTTAGTTGAGACCATCTTAGATACACTTTCTGATTTTGCATATACACAAGATGATTTATTCGGGACAACACACGAGGGAGAGATGAAAACAATTGAGTGTGTGACACACCATTCTGATTCTGACATCACACACCGATCAGAGGATATGGATGCTAATACTTTTCATATGATGGATGTGTTGCCTATTGTTGTGAGTTCCGAGTGACGGACATTGATCGACGTTCCATTGGATTTACAATCAGATTTTGAGCCAGTCCCGCACTTCCACATTGATGATTCTTGGATTCTAGATCTGCTGGTATCCCAAGAAATAAAGGAGGAGCCCACATCTCTACCATCCTTTGAGTTATTCCAGTGTCCATGCCCAATAAATTCAGTGTCCTTTCTTCAGGAGATCTTCTCAGACTCAGAGATATATTTGGGTTCATCTCACCATAGAGAGCTTGATGAGGGATCGATTTTTGATTTGACAAACCTTGATAGTCCCATATTTGAGCCATGTGTCCTCCCATTTGATGAAGTCGATACATATTTGGAGGACCTGATATTTGACAGCATAGATCCTCGATTTCCTGATGATTTGACATTACTCCCCGAGGGTTATCTACGGGAGGATGCCACGGACCCTGTGTACTCGGTTTCACTTTCTGGGAGTGCATCCGATCTGTCGGATCACGAGACCGAGTATTTTGATGTTTCTAATCATGAGTTTGATGATTCTCTCCTCAACGACCCTCGCGAGGATGACCCGAGCTTTGAGGTATTTGATGATTTCACTGATTTGTCTACATTATATGCATCGGATATCAGCCTTTCTAGTGAGTCTCCTAATCATGACCTTCCATATCTTTTTGAGACTGTGATTAACGTGGAGGATTCACTAACAGATTCGGCCTTCTCCACGTTCGACTTCTTTGGCTCTACACTTTCACTCCATACAGATCTCGAGTCGACGATTTCTTTTGTGCTAGCGGAGCCCGATTTCATCTGCCCATCTCTTTACCCGGTAGCGGACACCCGCCTGATTGATTACCTAGATGTCATCACTTACGCTGTTGATCTCGTTGTTGTTCTTCCACCGAGACTTCAACGACAATACGATATTCGCATTACAGATGTCGTCCTGAACCTTGATACTGCTTTATCCTAGCATTTACGCCCAACTAGGGGCGTAAACTCTAGTGTTTGTTGAGAGGCACCTCATCATTGTTCCATTGTCTAGATCCATCTGTCCATATCATACATTCTTTCTGTCTCACACCCCATCTCTATCTTATGATTATGCTATACTTAGGGTGTACTTTACCCTAAGTATAAGGGGGATGTCAGACTTGTGATTTTCTATTTGATTCTTTTTACCTCTGTTTTGCTGCCTATACTTAGGGATATTTTACCCTAAGTGTAGGGGAGGTAGACTCTGTACATTCTACTCCTCGATTTTCCCTTTGTATACGGTCTTCTATACTTAGGATTACTTAATCCTAAGTACAGGGGGATCACCGACTCCTATTGATTATATTCTTTTATTCGTCGTTGTAGCATAGTATTCTTTTAGCTTCCCAATACATAGCACGAGTTATGTCTTTCTTTGCATCTCTTTGATCACTATGAGGATGTAGTTCGACCTAAGTATAGGGGGTGTCGTATATATTGTATATAAACTTTAGCCATAACTCGTACTTTCATATCTTTAATATGGCTAAAATACTGTATAAATACTTGTAAAAAACTAACTAACTGATAAAAAGATGAAGATATTTCCTCAAAGGGATTTTTACCTTGGAGACCCTACAAACTTTTTAAATTACCTCTATGACCTTTTGCACAATGTAATTACCCCATAGACCCTATAAATTACCCCAAGAACCCCCACGAGCTTCAAAAAGATTACCCGCAGGGTTCATAGGGTAAGAGTTGGCAAGTTTACGGGGTCGAGGGGGGAATTAGATTGTTTCAAAGGTCGTGGAGGTAATTGACAAAGTTTATACGGTCTGCCCGGTAAAAATCCCTTCCTCAAAATTCTTTTCTATATACTGATTAATAAATCAGATTAAAATATTTTGAAAAATATGTTGAAAGTAGTTTTAAATCTATTTGAAAAAAATCTTTTGAAAACTATTTGAAAATTGTTTGAAAAATATTTTCAACCTTTGTAAAAATATTTTGGTTTGTAAAGATTTTTTTTTGTTTGTGTGAAAAAAATGATTTTTATAAAAATTATTTGCAAATGTTTTGAAAATAGTTGAAAAATTATTTTGAAAATCTATATATACTATTTGAAAAATGTTTGCAAAATAGTTTTCAAATGTGTGTAATGTTTGTAAAATTGTTTGAAAAATTATTTTGGACTATAGTTTTCAAAAATATTTGTAAAATTATTTTTCAAATAAATTTGAGCAATATATGCATCACAAAAAAATCAAATCAAACTGTATATACTTCTATAAATTACTCAAGTTGTAAATTCTTGCATCTGATTCTTGTAAATAATTGCCTCACTCCTGTGTAAATATGTGTGTATCTTCTCTAACCTTTATTAAAAAAACAACAAAAAAATGTGTATATGCTTGTATATATTACTAACCTTTTGTTAAAAAAAACTACAAAATCCAAAAGTTTATGAAAATTTGAAAAAAATGCATGTGCATCTTTTTTCAAAAAAATCCGTAAAAATTTCAAAATTTTGAAAATTGTTTCACAAAAATATTTTTATTTCGTTTCTTTGCATGTACATATTTTCTTGCATTTGCATGAGCATTTTTCAGGATGATTTTAACATTTAGACGAAGTCTAGAATAAATTTGAAGAATGGAGCTTAGTTGGACCTTAGTCTACTTAATTTCAGAGGAACCTTATAAGAATTGGAGTTAAAACTTTTCAGGTCCTAGTGACTCAATTCTTTGAGTCTATAAGACTATGTTCACATGTCATCTTAATAAGTCTAAGTAGAAGATTTAACAACACACGCATGATTCTTTTAGACCATGGCTTACCTTGGACAATGCACTCTACACGTAGTTTTTCATGGAGGAGGTATTGAGGGGGCATAATCTTTTGGCTTGGGGTAGCATACAATGGTAGTACATCTAGGCGGAACCTCTCGTCCTCCTCTAGGGAGGGAAGTGCGTGTCAACCTGATTTGGTGATATTGAGGTCTAAAGACAGGATGCTGTGGAGTTGCAATAATGCTTCAAAAGAGGGATAGTCTACTGGCTCAAGAGGAAAAACTCCTTATGTACATGCTGCACCTTGTATATATTGTCAAAAAAAAAGAAAAAAAAATGCAAAATCTCTAAAAGTGGACAGGCCTGATAGAAAAATAAAATGCTTGCCGAAGTGTATATACAAGTGAAAAAAAAAGAATAAGAGCTTCAAAGTCAAATATTTGTAAGCTTGCAGCGGGTGACACGGCTACACTGGTCATGCATCCAAGGATAGGTAACTACACTGGTTACCGTCCATTCTCTTCTCCATCCCCTCTTCTTGAACTGGTTGTACTTGAACTTAGAAGGGAATATTCCGGCTCCTCGAGAAAGAGTTGCCAGACTGGGTTATTAGAGTTACCTTGTTGAGAGAGTTGTTTATTTGCTACTTTTGATATGAGGAGCTATATTTCACTTACACCGTACATGTAAGAATTCATAGTCATAAGAATTTGTGTATGTAGACTTGTTCTGATCTGACTGTTGAGGAGATCTGAATAGGAGTCTTATGGAACTTAGAGGCTGTTAGGTTTTAAATCCATTTCCCATTAAGGTTCCGATACACGAATAATCCGAAGGTCCGACAGAGCTCCATACTACATTTTTATGAAGATAAGTTTAAAAGTCAATGTTCTTCTAACTTCTTTCCTTTTTCTTTTCTTTATTTTTGTTTTCACTTATTTTCCAAATAAGTGTTTGCTAAATGATTAGCCCATTAATGGCTCTTTGGGCTAGTGGGAGATTGTTGGACACGCGAGCCCACGACGAGCCATTACACAATAAATGTTATTGTGAATATCATTCCCTGATCTGAAATGAAGAATAACTAATTTGCATAATAAGTCCCTTAGTACAGTTAGGGTTATGTACCATGGCCGTCATAATTTTCATACAGCTGTTGATTCAATTATTGAATCATAGAGGCTGGTGCTTGGATGAATATCTAAAGTGTTAGATTGGGGACACATCAAGTACCGTCAAATAATTGTTAAGAGAGGATCTCCATCCTGAGTAGAAGATGGCAATCCTTTCTCACTTGGCTGATATCCGACTGACCTCTTGATGTAGGTCTCTGCATGGGAATAGAGATTCGGAGGTGTCAGATTAGTTAGGTCAAAGAGTTGACTTAACGAGATCGAGATAACCAAAGTCCTATGTCGTATGCTGTCATGATATAGGCACGCTTCCTCTGACCGGAGACAGATGTGTTACTATATGTCTGAGTATATACATTTGACAGACCAATAGGTTGATGATCTAATCAAAGTCTATACAACGACGTGCTTGTGTGCATACAAGGGCATTTGAGTAATACGATCTCTCAAAGCGATCATACAGGTTCATTTCCTGAACCGAAAGACATGAGCTCACTCATGAGATGTTGGGAAGAATCAAATTCCGCACGCGGTCGTCGCTCTTTAGAAGCTTGACTGAATTTCTAAGGATTGATATATACGTTTGGAAAGTATATGATCAACACCTAGGTATGATATATGCTTTTGGAAAGTATATGATCGATACCAACTCCCAATGATTGAATGAGAAACTTAATGATAAATCCCTGAAGTAGACAGTGTAAAATTGATCTTATATTTCGGGATTATTCTGGATCTTCCAGTATGCAGGATGTACATGTATTAGGAATACCCGAGGGTGATGTGATCATAAACGGTTGTATAACCATGATGCTTCCATTCCTAGGGAGTGATGAAACGTGTCTAGATTTTAGTGACTCCTCTCAGTAGAGAAGTAATCTGATCATAGTCTAAATATTGGAAATGGATCTGAATGTGATCAGATGCAATGAGAAGATTAGATTTGGGTCTTGATTTAATCAAGCATCTATGGGAGGCCCGAGATCTGGATTTGAGATGTGATATCAATATCCAAGTCACTATACGGAACAATACAATCGCCTTGTCCTTATCTCCAAGTATCCGCGAAGAAAGCGCACTATCCTTGAAAGAGTTCAGGATAATTTCATGGTCGATATAAGTAACTGAGCATTGAGAAAATGGATAATTAAATGTGATTTAATTATCATGAATAATATGAATTTGATTCATATTTAAGGAGAGTTATCTTAGATAATTAAATGTGATTTAATTATCAAAGTTGTAAATAACATGAATGTGATTCATAATATTTAGGCACATGAGAATAGAGATCCAATATGATTAAATGTGATTTAATTTTCATGGTTATTATAAATGTAATTTATAATATATAAGAGAGAGAAATTTGTAATTTACATTTGTTAATTAAATATTGATGTGAATTGGATTCACATTGGAAAATTAATTGAAAATATAATTCACATTTTATTTTTGATTGTGAATGTTTTTCACAAATTTCCAATGGCAAGATTGCAATATTCATAAAATAATTATGAATTATTATTTTTTGAATAATTTACAATAAGTGTTGTTGTAAATCTTGGAGATTTCCATGGAATAATGTAATCTCATGAGATTACAGGAGATTTCCACCAAATCCCATATTATGGAAGGAGGCAATCTTCATTCCATAAATCTCCATGCCTGATTACTTTTATTTGGAACTAAATTATATTGACTTATCAATACATATTTAATCTAAATTAAATTAATTATTGTTGGTTTCTACCAATAAAATCTTAGCCATTAAAAGAAACACAAATCAATGTGAGCCATTGGATTTGTTCTGCCCATGGATTGAGATCCATGGATCCCAAAATATTATAAATAGAAGGGCACCCCTTGCTCTTCAAAATGCTAATGAGAAATACAAGTCTCTCTCTCTCTACACGCCATCTCTCTCTCTCTCGCATGTGGCCATCCACCATGGATGCCCTAGAGAGATTCTCCATCGCCGCAATGTCGTCGTCGTGTTGTCCAATCATTTTCTCGTGGATCTCCGTCTCCTTCGGTATGCCTCGCTCGTGAAGAAGACGTAGGATCTCGTGTGTTTAGATCAGGAGATTCGTTGCTTGGATCATCAACATGGATTGCTAGGAGCACGTGTTTCATCAACACGCTCGCAAGCGTCTCCTCCGTCGGATCGGACTTTAGACAGGAGGTCTCTTCGTTTAGAGACTCGATCGCAACCACGCTTCAAGAGGTATTCCTATTACTTGTTTGTGGTTTAGACGAAACGATCCAAGAAATGTTCTTGGATCATGTCGTTTCGTCACATGAAAATTTTTTATTTCCGCTGTCTCGAGCAACTAGTGCGACTAGTCGCTGAAGATCGCATACGATGCGATCCTCACTCTTCTGTGATACGTATAAGGATATATCCATATCCTTAAAGTGGTATCAGAGCCTTAGGTCGGAGGTTTCGGATACGATCCATAAACCTAGGACGACTTGGGTGCATTAGGGTTTGCAAAATTTCTATCGCATTTTATTTTTGCATCTCTGTTTTGGGATTAAAATTTTAGGGCCTGTTTAAATTTTTTAAACACGAAAATAATGATTTTATTTTTTCCCCATTAAATAAGGAAATCGTAGGATCTGAGTTTGCGTGATTTTGAATCCGTTTTCTCAAGTTATGATCAAATTAGTGAACATGTATCCACTATTTCGGGGACTGTGAATCATGACATAATTAAGAAGTTAATTACAGATGTAAATGCCTTGAAATGCATGTAAATCACTTAGCTTATGTTGTAAATCAAATTATCAAACTTTGGAAGCCAAGGCAAGCTCCCTCTCTCTTTCTGTACCCGAGAAGGGGAAGGAAGGAAATGACGTTAAGCAGGGTTGTCTCCCGCGCCGCGTCATCATTCCCTTGATTAGGATTGCCGGACAACTTCGAGACCGCGACCACGCTTGACGAAGTGAACATCATATAAGGGGTAGTCAGGTGCGAAGCAATTGCCCCCGTGGGTACTTTTCCTAATTTGGATTTAAATTGATTGAGATATGCTAATTTTAGTAAGTGAGGGTCACTGCTGGAAATTACTTTCTAATCAAGAACTTTGTGATTGTCATTTAATCAATTAGTGAAATTAAATGGTTTAATTTCCTGGAATAATTATGGATAAATATTTGTGAAATATTTGATGATAATTATTTCTTTAATTGTCATTTCCTTAGATAATAATTGAATAGATATGATCTAGATCACAATTGGTTACACAATCCACTTTCCAGCAAGCAATATTGCTTGAATAGGATTTGGGATTTGTTTAGCAAATTTCATTATAATGTTAATCAGAAATGTTTTGATTATTATTATATATGGTATATCTTCCGTTAAAAGACTGATTATAATCTCAAGTACACAATGATCAATTTGACATTATCTTTTCCCGAGGTGGATATAGTGTCTAGTCGGGGAGCGTTGGGATAGCAGGTTGCACTGTGTGTGGTCTGTCCCACTCCCGTCGGTACTGGCCATGACAACGGGTAGGGACTCGATAATGCAGGAGAGATCACGATGTATTTTTCTAATTATTAAAATTCAGAATAATACGTGTTTGAGATAATACCATAATTCAAGTAACAATAAAGATTGTTTGTTGGATATTAATTGGATCATTAATTTAATATGATTAGATTAATTGGAATCCAATTAAAATTAAACACTCTAATTTTAATAGAGATGTTATTCCCTTAGAAGAATTAATCATCAAAATTAGCACAATTCTTCTTGGAGGAGGGTTGGTTTGCCCAGGTGACTGATCCTGCCATAATGTACTCCAATGAATATGATTCATGATGATTAATTAGAATTTGATTATGATATGGAGGATCACATAACTGACATCCATGGTCCCCCATCAAGGCGAAGGGTTCCGTCGCCAGATATTGTATGTAGGAGACGCCTGTCCGAAGCGACAGCTCTTGCATACAATCCACTTGGACTGGGCTCTTCGTTTCTCGAAAGAGTAAGGACGTATGTGTAGTGACCCCAATATCGGGTCCTCATATTATTGGGGCGATATTGGAGTGCGCATAGCGAGTTGTATTCATGTTAACGGTTGGTTCAATTAATGACGGGTCAACATCACCTTAGGGGTAGTGGGCCCTGGTGTTAAAGATCGAATTGGGAATGCAAGTTGGACTTGCAAGGTGGAATATGTTCCCTCTTCTTTTTATCGGAGTTACATGTTCTCATATTATTGGGATGTAACAAAGATAAGGAAGGAGATCCCAGATCTTGCTTGAGATATAATGGTATGTATATCTCTTACATTGAAAGTGATTAAGGGAATGAAGTTTCAATGTTGACAAGGCAGGATAACTTTGATATAAAAATTCCTAAATCAAAGTAATATATATATATATATATACACATTTATGAAAATTACTTATTTCAGATAATCCTTCCACTCAATAATAATCGGTAAAATATCATGGATTGGATCCACGATTAAGATATTTTACTCGTTGTTGGACACATATTGTATGTGGTTGCAATGTGCAAGTTTTCTCATAATAATGAGTAGTGACAACAATAGGACAACAACCCTAGGATTTTTATGCCTCTACAATCTCGATCTCTCATCGAATGTACTTTGGAAGTGATATGACGATGATGATCGTAATTGTCGAATTATCCTTATAAAATCTAAGAAGATGTTTTGTCATGCATATGTGCTCTTGACATCTTATCAGAATGACATTGTTCTCTGCTATATGCAGAATGGTGGCTCTATAAGAGATAATGTACTCAAAATATGTGAAAATTTACCTGAACCAATGTTTTAAGAGTTTAGATGGATGTAGATACGATGAGTGTCATCTATCTATTGTCTATACTCTGGTCATTCATGAAGATTCATAATATTCATATTGTATGAATTGAATAAAGCATGTATAAATGTTGAAATACTCTTATATTGAAATCTTTTGAATTCAACATAAGAGATCCTTCATCTTAAGCAATGGTTGTTTATAGATAAAGGGAGCGCAGTTGAAGCAAGGGTTGGACCAAAGTAAGAAGGAAAGTAAAAAGAGTTGATTGTACTTCTGTTACTTCCATATGACATCCAAATAGTTGGATGAATGCCAATACTACAGTAAGCGGATGTATTGATATTGTGACTATCTAGTTTGTCTAGAATCCTTAGAGAAGGACCCGGATAGTGCATCGGAATAATCTACATCTACATTTAATCCTTAGAATTGAATTTCTTATTTGATAAGATCAAAGTCTAATAATGTATCTCATTCTTCTAATAACACTTGCAATTAGTTTCATATGTATGAGAAGACATAGAATTTGATTTTAAGGTTTAATAGTCGTCCACACGGATATTGATGCAATTGTTGCAACAATCTCTATTAGATAGATGTACTTGTTATTTTCAGTGGGAGAGCCCTTAGTCTTAGAGAATGTCTCTATGACCTAGATGGTACAATACACTCATTGTTTATTTCTAAATGTTGGAAATAAACATGAATTCTGTAATAGGCCTATAATAAAGAGTTATGATGGAGATATTTCATATAGTAATCTAAAATCTAGTGAACCTCTACTAAATTAGAAAATTAATGAAAGGTTCATTAACATTTCTTATACTGAAATTTAAACCTTAAAAGATCAATAGGAGGATGAAGATCATTTGACAATGATCTGGCATCAAGCCTTGGACATTTGTCTATTGATGTGATCAATAGACTAGTAAGAGATGAAACATTAGATTGTCTAAAGGTTCAATCTTACATACTTGTGAATATTGTATTTAAAAGTAAAAATGTTCAATACACCCTTCCTTTGAATGGTGTAATATATCAAGGTATTCAAGATCTCATACATATTGATGTATGTGAATCATCTATCTCAGAATAAACATTATGGATATGTGATATCTATTGATGATTATTTGCGATATGAGACTTCTTCTCTTCACTTAGAAACCTTTGAAATGTTCAAAGATTTCACAATTTTGGTTTAGAACCAAGGTTTGAAGGACGATTAAATGAATTTGATCTAATCTGGGTAGGAATTCATGGAATACCTTATAGAGATATGAATGTCATTTCTATCTCACTCCTCCTAATAAACCTAAACTCGATGGAGTTGTAGGGAGATACAATTGGATCATGTGTGACATGAATTGATCAATGATGATTCTTAGCTTAATTACCTCTTAGTTTCCAAGGTATATATATGGTAGAGACTACAATATATATCCTTAATAAGGTTCCAAACAAGTAAGCCGGAATTTAACACCTGAGGGTGCTACTTCATGTGGAAAATAAAGGATGGTATTGGATACCTACTTTATGACCTTGAGATTCTTAAAAGATCTCATCTATGAGAATGTGATTCTTAGAGTATGAGACTCTTGAGAATCAAGATGAAAAAGAAGTGAAGGAACTCATTTAATCTTGAGAAGATAATGAGGCTCCTAAAATTGGAAACTAAAAGGACAATTAAAGATGAAATACTAATACCTCTTCAAATAAGTTTGAAGATGGATTCCATGTGTCAGTTGAATCTGACATTGAGCTGACTTCATGTGATGAAGCTTATGAAGATCATAGCATGGAAGGATGGATGTTAGCAATAAAGTCTAAAGTAGACTTCATATACAAATGTTGTATATGGACCCTCGAGGATCCACCTATATGGGTAAGACCCATTAAGGTGTAAATGGATCTTCAATAGAAAGAGAGAACCTGATGAGAAGGTAGAGACCTTCAAAGCATGGTTCGTAGCCATGAGCTGCACACCGAAGAGAAGACATCGCTTGCGATGGGACATGCTCTTCAGTGACCATGCTTGAACCCATCAGAATATTGCTAATTATAGCTACGCAACTTAACTATGACATCTTCAAGATGTGAGTCAAGATTGCATTCCTCTATGAATACCTCTCTGAGGATATTCATATGAAGTAGCCCCAGGGCTTCATGGTTGAGGAAAGCAAGATGTGCAAGCAAAGGAATTCCATCGTTGGACTCAAATAAGCTTCTTGTATTTGGAACACAACATTTGATGAAATTATAAATGTTATGATTTCAGATAGAATCTTGATGAACCGTGTAAAGCTTAGTAGGAGTGCCATTGTGTTAATCATACTAAATGTAAATAATATCCTAATCATTTTGAATGATATAAGGAAGATAATAATAATTGTTTTATAATCTGGTTGTTCCATACCTCGAGATATGATCTCAAGGATACCTCTTAGATCTTAGTTCTGAAGTTGTTCACAAGCAAAGAGAAGAGGGTATTGAAACTGTCACATTAATGGTACACCTTGGACATTTCCATTTTCTGGAAAATTCTAAGAAAGGCTTCTTTCCCTCTAGATATGGTACTAACCTATCTAAAGGGATATCACCTCAAAGAGTTGAGGAAGTGAATGCTAAAACTAGTTGTCCTCTGTGCATCAGTTACGAGAAGCTGAAAGTATGCTAGATGTGTACAAAAGCCAGATGTCTGCCATGCAGTGGGAGTAGTAAACTGTTACTAATCCTACTATGGAGATAGAACACTTGATTGCAATAATAACAATATCTTCAAAGATGACAAGCCTTTAGAGATAGTGATCTCTAAGTCTTATCTTCATGAAATTAAGACTTTATAGATGGAGATCTAAAAGGTCTTAACGACGAATACCTTTGGAGATAGAGATCTCCGGGTATAAGGGTATTCTGATAAGGATAATAGAAATTACATACTGGTTATAATAATTATTGAGGTGTATTATCAAGGACACTATGACTGGCATGGTTGAGTATTGGTTACATGAGATGCAACATTCCCATTGGATGCGAACACTGTAACTTGGAGATATGCAAGTGTCGTAAAAGGACTTGGCATTGTCTCTTAGAAACAGAGTGACTGATCAGTTTACCTAGCTATTTTCTAAATAGCATATGATTGTCACATGAGTGTGGGTTTAAATGATTAGCACATTAATGGCTTTTTGCGTTAGTGGGAGATTGTTGGACATGCGAGCCCACGGCAAGCCATTACGCAATAAATGTTATTGCGAATATCATTCCCTGATCTGAAATGAAGAATAAGTAATTTGCATAATAGGCCCCTTAGTACAATTAGGGTTATGTACCATGGCCGTCTTAGTGATCATACAACTGTTGATTCAATTATTGAATCATAGAGGCTGGTGCTTGGATGAATATCTAAAGTGTTAGATTGATGACTCATCAAGTAGCGTCAAATGATTGTTAAGAGAGGATCTCCAGCCTAAGTAGGAGATGGCAATCCTTTCTCACTTGGCTGATATCTGACCGACCTCTTGATGCAGGTTCTCTGCATGGGAATAGAGATTTAGAGGTGTCAGATTAGTTAGGTCAAAGAGTTGACTTAACGAGATCGAGATAACCAAAGTCCTAAGTCATATGCTGTCATGATATTGGCATGCATCCTCTGACCGGAGACAGATGTGTTACTATATGTCTGAGTATATACATTTGGCAGACAAATAGATTGATGACCTAATCAAGATCTATACACCGGCTCGCTGGTGTGCATACAAGGGCATAAGAGTAATACGATCGCTCAAAGGGATGATACAAGTTCATTTCCTGAACCGAAAGACATGAGCTCACTCATGAGATATTGGGAAGAATCAAATTTCGCACGTGGTCGTCTCTCTTTAGAAGCTTGATTGAATTTGTAAGGATTGATATATACTTTTTAGAAAGTATATGATCAACACCTAGGTATGATATATGCTTTTGGAAAGTATATGATCGATACCAACTCCCAATGATCGAATGAGAAACTTAATGATAAATCCCTAAACTAGACAGTGTAAATTTGATCTTATACTTCGGGATTATTTTGGGTCTTCCAGTATGCAGGATGTACGGGTATTATGAATTCTTGATGGTGATGTGATCATAAACGGTTGTATAACCATGACGCTTCCATTCATAGGGAGTGATGAAACGGGTCTGGAGTTTAGTGACTCCTCTCAGTAGAGAAGTAATCTGATCTTAGTCCAAATATTGGACATTGATCTGAATGTGATTCAGATGCAATGAGAAGATTAGATTTACGGTCTTGATTTAATCAAGCATCTATGGGAGGCCCGAGATCTGGATTTGAGATGTGATCTCAATATCCAAGTCACTATACGTGGAACAATACAATCACCATGTCCTTATCTCCAAGTATCCGCGGAGAAAGCACATTATCCTTGAAAGAGTTCATGATAATTTCGTGGTTGATATAAGTATCTGAGCATTAAGAAAATGGATAAATAAATGTGATTTAATTATCATGAATAATATGAATTTGATTCATATTATAAGTAGAGTTATCTTAGATAATTAAATGTGATTTAATTATAAAGATGTAAATAATGTGAATGCGATTCACAATATTTAGGAACACGAGAATAGAGATCCAAGATGATTAAATGTGATTTACTTGTCATGGTTATTATAAATGTAATTTATAATATATAAGAGAGAACAGTTTGTAATTTACATTTGTTAATTAAATGTTGATGTGAATTGGATTCACAATGGACAAATAAGTGAATATGTAATTCACATTTTATTTTGGGTTGTGAATGTGATTCACAATTTTCCAATGGCAAGATTGCAATACTCACAAAATAATTATGAATTATTTTTGTTGAATAATTTACAAGGTTGTTGTAAATCTTGGAGATTTCTATGGAATAATGTAATCTCATTAGATCTCATGAGATTACAGGAGATTTCCACCAAATCCTATATTATAGAGGGAGGCAATCTTCATTCCATAAATCTCCATGCTTGATTGCTTTAATTTGAGACTAAATTATATTGAATTATCAATACATATTTAATCTAAATTAAATTAATTGTTGTTGATTTTTACCAACAAAATCTTAGCCATTAAAAGAAACACAAATCAATGTGAGCCATTGGAGTTGTGTTGCCCATGGATTGAGATCCATGGA
The DNA here is from genome assembly GCA_037367405.1 of Ottelia alismoides. Taxonomy (NCBI): domain Eukaryota; kingdom Viridiplantae; phylum Streptophyta; class Magnoliopsida; order Alismatales; family Hydrocharitaceae; genus Ottelia; species Ottelia alismoides. The sequence goes on along the minus strand of JAZKJV010001500.1, from coordinate 236,596 downwards.
TCCCAAAATATTATAAATAGAAGGGCATCCCTTGCTCTTCAAAATGCTAATGAGAAATACAAGGCTCTCTCTCTCTCTACACGCCATCTCTCTCTCTCTTGCATGTGGCTGTCCACCATGGATGCCTGATGAAAGAGGAAAATTAAGGGTCGTATTAATCCACAAGGCGGATCAATAGTCGATGCGGTGACCGCTCAATAATCCTCAAATAAATCAACAATTAACCCACAATAAATGTATGCAATGAATATAAAAAATGTGGAGTTAAAATTTATTACAACTCTACATGCAAGTGTGTATAGGTGTAAGCACAAGTAGAGGTCGAACACTGGGAGGCGAAAGGTTGTATGGTGAACATGGTTGTACAATTATTCAATTCAATGATCATGTCCTATTCTTATTGTTTTTGTGGGTTTTTATTTTTTTATTTTTTTATATTTTTTTTATCTTTTTGTTTTTTATAATTTTTATTTTGTTTTTATATTTTCATTTCTTTTTTTTATAATTTTTTTATTTTATAATGTAAGTATATATATATAAAGAGGTATATATATATAAGAGGAGAGATAAGGAATATAATATATGGATATATATATATAGATAAATGCTTAAAATTTATAGATATAATATTTTTTTGATTTTGATATTTTTTCTAATTTTTTTGTTATTTTTCTAGAATATTTCTTTTTTTTATGTTTTTTTAATTTCAAAAAAATGTCTCTAATATGGACTAATTAAATAAGCCGAAACAAATTTGGGTTTTAAAAATATAAAATAATTCCCAAAATTACCCAAATTAATTTTAACACATTGATAATAATATATAGGTAATTATAAAAGAGAAAATTATATTTTTTGGAATTTTTAAGGGTTTTTCTATTTTTTTGTTGGATTTTCGAGCTTTCTGATTTTTTTATTTTTCTTTTTCTTGTTTTTAGGGTTTTTCAATTTCTGGACTCAATATATATATAGACCATATATAATTTTTTTGTAATTTTTCAAAAACATTTTATAATTTTTTTGTATTTTTTAATTTAAAAGTACAAAAAGGGCTGCTTTTTCATTTTTAATAAATAGGAAAATGCAAAAAAATGTAAAATAAAATATGGGCATAAAAGAACACTACATGAAGCATCTATCCTAATTTTCCTGAATTTTTAGGAGCAGCATAGGTATTTTTAATAATTAGATAAAAGACATAAAAATTAAACAGCCTGGTAGTGGCATTTTTGCAAATAAAATTAACTACAGGGGCATCAGTGCAAAAATCACTACAGAAATAAACATTTATTTTCATTTTTGGAACTAATTTAAAATTACAAAAGGCACCAGGGTGTACATGTAAATTTCACGCACCTCACGTGGGACTGCACGTGAGGCGCAGAAGGACCAAAATGTCATTTTCAAGAAACTCAAGGGCCCTTCTACAAAATTTGCAATTTATTTACAACGTTAAAATTTATTTACAAAATTAAAATTTAAATACAAAAAGTGTGGGGTTGATTTTGCAATTTACCCCAACAGGCGATGGATCCGACGGCTGCGATTGATCCACTTATCCACGTGTCGTTTCTTCAGCGCCCGATGACGCTTCACGGATCCACAGTGAGGATTAGATCTTCAAGCGAGATCTGACGGCTGATGCGTGCGTGATCCGACGGTTGATCTTCAGTCTGGGCCTCCATCTTCATCCAACGGCGGGGACGATGGCTGGATGAACAGGGTGGAACGCTCGTCGGGGCGAGCTTCCTCCGGTGATATCTCGCACCTCCGCCGGTCTTTGCCGCTCCTAAAGGTCCAATAAGCTTCCTGGAAGGGTCCTCTAACTCCTGGAGCTCTTGGATTGGTCAAAGACACGCTGGAGCGCCCTTGCGAGGTCTGGGAAGGCAAGGTGCTCCATGTTCCTCTGATGGAATGTAACTTCATCTCCTGGAGCTTGGCGATGCACCTAACCTGCTCAGGAAGAAAGCTCGGCTCGAGGCGACACTCCTCAGCCAAAAACTGAAGCTGTTAGCATCAAAATGGGTGAAGGTGGCGATGCTCCGGCGAAGCGGAGGAGGTGAGCATCGATTCGCAGATCCAGGGAGGATCTGGTTGGTTTTAAGTGGTCTGGAGGTGGAGAAAGCGATGGGGAACAGAATGACGGTGAAAGGGAGTCGGGGCACAGTTGAGAACACGGTGGCGAAGTCGCCGGAGCTGAGCTCCGACGAACTTCGATTTAGCTAACCTAGGCTATTCTAACAATCTAAATGCAAAATAAAATGCAGGAATGAAATGTGGGAATGAAAACCTACCTAAGAAACATAAATGCGCAACTCTTATACCTGGAGAACTCCAGGGAGCAGGACGACTGCCGGAGCGCCGATGTGGGCGCATCTCCTTCCTCCGCGAGCTTCCACAACCATCAGGGGACCTCCAGCTGTCACCTGGATGCACGCTTGGCCGACGGTTGGGGCTCTAGGGCTAGGGAAATGGCCAAAAAACTCGGAGGAGGGAGATGGAGTTATTTATAAACATGAGGGGGCGCCCTTATTGATCAGCTAATAGGTGGCGGTACAAGCTATGTACAAACGAATAAAATGAATGGCGTGAATGTACAATGAACGTGGCATAAATCTCGTGAAGTGATGGTTGGGAGCAACAGATCGGCCGGGAAAAATGCAAGAATAACGGGGAAAAGATGTTTCTGACCGGAGTCAGAGGCGTAGGGGGAGTTGACCGGAGGTCAACAGTCCTTGGCCTCTGATTGGCCCACATCAGCCCAAACTTGACGCAATTATTAGGCATAATAAATGAATTAATTAAATTTTGCTTAAAAATAAAAAACGTTTATTAAATAATGTAATATTTATTTATGATTTTTAATTTAATTTTTTGATGTATTTTATTATGGTTTTATTTTAATAATGTATTTATAAGTAAATTTATACGTATTTATTTTTATTTTATTTATTTTTATTTTATTATTTTATTGTCTTATTTTATAAATTTATAATTTATTTTTATGAGTGTGAGGGTATTTTTATTTCATTTTTATGGGTTGATTTACATATTTAAATAAATAGGTATATGTATATGTAGGTGTACTTATAGGTATTTTACCTGTATATTATATATACTTTATTTATTTAATGTATTTTATTTGTTTTTATTTTGGATTTGTATTTTTAAGAAATTATATGTAATGTTTACAATATTATAAAAATATAGATGAATAAAGAATAAAAGATATAAGTCCCTTTTTTATTTATGTACATATAGATAACATAGGCATTTTGCCTATGTATTTCATAGACTTATTTTATTTTACCAATTCTTTTTGGTTTTCTTCTAATTTCAATATGTACATGTATTGTATACATTATTTACAAAATTCTAAAATTATCAATTTATAAAATAATAAATAATGAATAGAATGAATATTTTAATCAGTACTATATACAAAGAGGGCCAAAAACCTAACTTTCACATGTGAACTCCAAAAATTATGAAACCAATTTTATTAAAGTTCTTGAAAAGCTATATACAATTAAAGGTGAGTTTGGGTGATTTGGAGTTTTTATTTGCAAGATATGGGTCTGTGAAGTTGAGATTTTGGCTTTTTATTCTGGGTATAAAATGTACACTAAGTGTTATTTTTACACAAACTCAATTTTATATTTTTATTTACATTATTATCTACAACTTTCATGTACAAAGTTTCTTTATTTGATGAACGAATAATTAGATACAAAATAGGTGTCAAAAATGCATAAATAAATGAATGAATAAATGAGGTATTTATTGTACTATTGGCCCTTATCTCCCCCTACTTTATTCCTTGTCGACCAATTCCATGCTGGCCTTGGTCTCGGGGTTCGGGTCATAAAATATTTGCAATATTTTATTCCTTTTTCTTTTCTTCTCTTTATTCTATAATTTTGGCATTAAAAACTTTATTCTATGTACAATAAATACAATAAATATTGAATGCTATTATGTACAAATTGATGCTATTTACATGCATTTGCTGGGGTTTTTAAGGCCAAAATGATTGAATAAAGGTGATGAAATGGAGATTCATCACCCCCCTATACTTGCCTTTGCTAGTCCCTAGCAAATACTTATGCAATAAGTACAAAAAGAATAAAGAATAAGAAGAAAAGAAAAAGCAGAAATAAAGAATTTAAAGCATAAATTGAATTGATCATGATTATTAAACTCATTTGTACAAAATCAAAGTTTGGAGCTCAGGTTAGACCTTGGTGTGAAAATGTATGCGGAACCTAATCGGGAACCAAATTTAAAACACAACAGCCTTCGAGAGTCACAGAACTTGGTTCAACTTACCTCAATAGCCAGGTCAGAACTAGCCCACATCATACGCAAACCCTTATGACTATGAAGCTGCCTTATACAGTGTAAGTGATAGTGGCTCTCCCCAACTGAAATGACAAAGGAACTGACTTCTCCAGAATGACAATCCAATGATTCCCCATTCCAGCCCTCCACCGTCGAGGAGCGGGGTATTCCCTTCTAAGTTCAAGTGGCATCCAACTCAAGAGGAGGAGGTGAAGAAGAGAATGGATGGTAGCCACTATAGCTACCTATCCGATGCAAGAACAGTGTAGTCAAGTCATCCAGCTGCAGGCTCACATGGTATAACTTTGATGCTCAAGCTTGCTTATTTTCTATACAACATATATACATACTCCGGCAGGCACTTTTATTTATTTATTTTACAAGCCTATCCACTTTTTTGGAGTTTTTCTTTTTCTTCTTTTTTTTTCAACATACTATTTACAACAGCATTTACATAAGGAGTTTTTCTTCTTGAGCCAGAAGACTATCCCTCTTTTGAAGCTTTATCGCAACCCACACTCTCCCGACTTCATTGAAACTGGACCAGATTGGGGTGCACTTCCCTCCCTAGACGAGGACGAATGTTTCCACTTGTGTGCGTCTCAGACTGGCAAATCCAACCCCCTCACCAATCCAACTGAGTTGAGCCAAGTGAAAGGTGCAAGTGTCCAAGTTAGGTCACGACCGACAAGAGTCATGTGTGTGTCTCGAAAAGTTCTAGTTAGTCCACTGAGGTGACTTGAACCCAGCCCTGATTTCTCAAAGAATTAAGTCTGAATAGACCTGAAGTACCTTAAACCTAGTTCCCACAAGGTTCCAGTGCAGTTAGGTGCAGTAAGGTCCAACCAAGCTCCAATCTTCAACTTTATTGGACTAGTTCAATCATCAAGCTCAATGAAAGAATATGAATGCTATGCAAATGCTATTTACAAATATACAAAGAATAATGCCATTTTTCAAAGAATTTGAAAACAAAGAGAGGAGTTTTTACACAAAGAATTTACAAATAAAAGAATTTTGGCACTCAAAGTATAAAATATATACAGCTATTTACACGGGCTTGCCGCTTTATTTTTACAGGACTTTAAGAATTTTATAGAATTTACAGGTTTTAACAAGGTGACTTATTCAGGTGTATATACAATTAATAAAGAATTTAATGTATTTTATTTTTGTTTTATACATATATATATATATACTGATGCTTTTATTCCTCAAATTTATTTGAAAATCATTTTACAAACAATTTTGAAAAACTATAGTACAAAATAATTTTTACAAGCATTTTACAAACCTGTACACACATTTGAAAATCATTTTGCAAAGGTTTTCCAAACAACATATATAGATTTTTCACATATTTTTGCAACCATTTTTCAAACCGTTTGCAAATAATTTTTCAAACATTTTATTTCACACAAAGAAAATAAACTTTACAAACCAAAATGATTTTACAAAGGTTGAAAACATGTAACAAAATGTTTTCAAAATAGTTTTCAAAAGATTTTCACAATGATTTTCAAACTATTCTTCAAACATTTTACAAAAAACATTTTCACCTGATTTATTAATCAGTAAAAACAAAAAGAATATGAGGAATAATCACAACTTTTATTAGGTTTTAATGAATTTAAAGAATTATTAGCCATATTATTAAGAAAATACTCAAGTACGAGTTATGGCTAAAGTATATACATAGTATATATGACCCCTCTATACTTAGCTTGAGCTATGTCCTCATAGATCGGAAAAGAGAAAGAGAAGACATAACTCATACTGAGTATAGAAAAGTCTAAAGAATACGTAAATAAGAAATGGATGAATGAGAAGTTGACCGTCCCCCCTATACTTAGGATCAAGTAATCCTAAGTACAGAAGACTGTACACAAAGCAGGGAGGGTCAAGGGTGGGAATAAACAGAACAAATAATTAACAAATCAGGGTTGCACCCCCATATACTTAAGACAAAGTCCATCCTAAGTACAGAAACTGACACAAAGAGGCGACACATTTTATTTAGATAAAGAAGATAGAAAAGGAAAAGAAGAAAAGAGAGATATATACAGATAGACGAAAGATCGTGGAGAATATACGCACCGCTCCCCCCATACTTAGGGTGAGATATCCCTAAGTATAGGCAACAACATGAGTGACAAAACTGAACGATAAAAGAACAACGCGGTGTGTACCCCCGTATACTTAGGACAATGTACGTCCTGAGTGTAAACACAAAGATATGGCGATAGATCTGGGGCACACATAACATGCGGGAGAAAGAATGAACAAGGTACATATATATACAAATGGGTAGAGTACAGGACGGTATCTGACAGGTGAATACCGTAATTGTGCCATTATCTCCCTATGAGAACAGTGACTCACTTAGACAGTGAAAAGACACCCGGATATGCAGTCAGGTGGGTGTCAGCTACCGGGGATAAATAGATCAGAAAGTAAAGATATCGGGTACGGTAGCATGAAGCAGTCAATCGGCTCGTAGGGTCAGCATGAGGAAACAGAGCCAATACTATAAGACTGGGAGGAAGAAGGAACAGTACAGATTCCTCTGGTCAATCATAGTCTCAATAAGATATGGAAGATAGAGAATAGGAGACATCGTGGCATTCGGTGGTCATGAGGTCGGAAGAGCACAGGAGACACACCGAATACCGCAAGACATGGCTCAACCATGCGAGGGTGGTCAAGGTGAGCAGGCTCAAAGGAGCCAGAAATCAGACCATAATAAGAAGACTTGGTCCCGTGAGCCGCAGATCGGATACACCATCAGAGAGGAGACCAAGCAGAAAGCTCAGAAGACTCGACTTCGTGCTTCAACAGATAGGAGACACCAGAAGTGAAACCGAGTACCTACAAGGTGATGCACCCTCCTGCAGATAACCCTCGGGGAATGGTACATACTAGTCAATGAATTAATCAGAAAAAGACTCGACCTTACGAGGGTCATCAAGGCGAGCGGACGCAAAGGTGTCAGTGATCCATCAGACGGATCATCAGGTACGGTCTCGGTAGGCGACATATCGGCTACCAGCAGAAGAGACCAGAAAGTCTAAAGAATGTGGCAGCGTCCTGCAGACAACAGTCGGCGAACGTGCTGCCAGCTAGGCATGAAAATAGTAGATAGCAGGAGCTCACCCTTGCGAGGACCGTCAAGGCGAGCAGACTCAAAGGAGTCTAATCAGATGGGTCCCATGATATGTAGATCAGATATGCAACTCAGGATGGGACCAAAATCATATATATCAGATGACTCGATTCCGTGTTCCGCAGATCGGAGACACAGTCAGCAGGGGGAACCGAGCGTAAAGAGAGTGTTGCATGCTCCCGCAGATAGTCCTCGGGGAGTAATGCAATCTAGGCAAAGAATAGTCAGAATGTGTCTCTACCTTGCGAGGATCGTCAAGGAGAGAGAAGGGCTCGAAGGAGCCGGATCCATCAGACGGACCCACATAGTGGTCTTAGTAGTCGACACATCGGCTACCAGCAGCAGAGACTAGTCAGATCGGAAATATGTCGTAGTCTCCCGCAGTTAACCCTCGGTGAGCTACGAGCTACACAGTGAATAATCGGAGTGTCTCTCGCCCTTGCGAGGGTCGTCAAGGAGAGAAGGGGGCTCAAAGGAGCCGGATCCATCAGACGGATCCAGGGAAATTGTGGCCTCGGTAGACGACAGATCATCTACTAGCAGAAGAGACCACGAGAGCTATAATGTATCATAGCCTCTCGCAGATAACCCTCGGAGAGCTCTATGAATTAGGCATGGAATAATCAGAAAAGTGGAGCTCTGCCTTGCGAGGACCGTCAAGGAGAGCGGACTCAGATGAGTCTAGTACATTGGCCTCGTGTACTGACAGGTCAGGTACACAATCACCGGGGGAGGCCAATCAAGCGTATCATCTGACTCGGTTTCGGGTCCCATCAAGATGGCGACCCAAGCAGCGGATGAAACCGTAGTCATAGAAATTGTAGCATTCTCCTGCAGATAGTCCTCGGGGAGTAATGCGAGCTAGATCAATGTAGGTCATGGGAACGCTGGCATATAATCTCAGGTCGTCAAAAGCATTTAATCATTCAATCATCCGGAGGGCATAAGATCATATGAGGGAGCAAATAATCAGGTCAGTCAAAAACATCCCTCGGGTCAATCCAATCTGGCTGAGATGGCACGAAAGATAATCATAAATCCTCAAAGTGCCATAGGTGGATCAAAGAGTCAGGAGATCAAGGAGGGTTTAATCAGGAAGATGAGAGATCATGCAGGATCCGCACACCTTTATCAGGCAGTCCATATCAGAATAAGGAGTCAATCCTCAAAATCAAGACGGCTGGAACCTCAAGAAAGATAGATCAATCAATACTCAGGAAATCATCACCAAATCATCGCATCATATCACATCCTCAATCCGGTGTGCGAGAACTAAAAATCCTTATTAATGCATCACACCTATGCCCTATGCATCATCAAAAATCCTCAATGAGCTGATATGTATGTATCCACAATCAAATCCACCAAATAAATCTCAGCATCCTCAACATCATTGGCCCGTCGTACATAGATAATCAAGGTAATCATGGGATCCTCGATGCGGGCTATCGATGTGCACAGCATTCCCGGGTAAAGGGAGAGGTGATACGGGGGACACAAGGAAGATGGATAAGAAGGGTAACACAATGAAGTGGAGAAGTTGATTCAGCTTACACGCCAATATCAAGGTGATAAAAGAGTGAAACAGAGGGGACGGGGAGGGCGGGCAAGAAGATCGAGACATAGACAAAATTGGGTGTTCCACACAGGGCGGGAACACCGTCAAAATGGTGGTCCGAAGAGCATGCTCCCCTCGAACCTGAGAAGATGGGGATGGTATGGTGGATACGAGGAAGGTGATGAGGAAGATGTCAGGAACGAATGGACTTGGCGAAGAAATGATTGAGATCAAGCGCCAATATCACGACTTGATGCAAATGAAGAGGTATATGTATAAGAGAGGTAGAGAGACTCAAAGATGAGAAATGCATGACTCACACGATGGGACCGACTACTCTAATAATGAATGAAAAACGCAACGGACTCCAAGTCACAATCAATACACAAGGCAAACCCCTGATTCACCTACTCGACGCAGTGAAGACCATCAAATGACGGTCATTTATCTTTTCAGTTTTAGAGTGAGGTGAGAATCACACAGTTATACAAACACTTAGGAGGCTTGATGGGATTTGAGCTCTACTCCTTAGTGTGCACGTGAGCAATTAAAATGCATACAATGAGGGGGTAGCGCTCCCCAAGACAAGGAAATCCATTATATTTTATTTTTAAGTCCAATAGAGTTAACAGTCCCAATTTTATTTAGATTATCACTTTTTTGGGTATTTTCAATGCACGTGCCTATCGAGGTTCCAATTTCCATTAAGCATCATAGGTTGGCAAAAACAGGGGGAGAAGATCGAAAAAGCCATGCAAGTCGGAAATCGATGATGCATGCTAAGTAAGAAGACTTAAAGTGCCTCCAGCTCTCTCCATGCGGGATGCATAACAGAATTTGAAACCTATGCTATATGCAAATGCAAGCCGAAGAAATCGCCCTAGGATAATAACTGCTATTATCGTGAAGCGCCACAAGTCGCACATTGATCTTCAATCCAAGAGTCCGGTCTAGGCTTACCCCTCCTCCTTTCAACACATCGAGTTCAGGAGCAGCGCTTGGCAGGGCGGGCTGCGGCACGTAGGCTTGAAGATGGTTAGGCGACTGTTTAGATATTGATCTAGGTCCAGAGTGCACTATAGGTACATGCAAATATATTAAGGTGTTTGGACCTAATTCTACGAGCAAGAAATTCCTAAGGCTAAGGGCTCATTCACACAAAATAATAAAAATAAAATAGAAAAGGAAAAGCGTCGAAACCGTCGAGGCCCCCAAGGGAACAATCACTCGGGCACTGGACCTCGGGAATCGGAGTGTACATGTGAGAGTCCTGTATTATTACAATTCAAGTGTCACTCTCTCACATTAATATACATAATAAAATAAAATGCATAAAATAAGACTGTCATCCAAAAATTCTCCTTCATATGCTTTTGATGCTCTCTCCTGTTGGCCGGCGTAGATGGGCTAACTCCGCCTTGCTTGGGTGCATAGATCCTCCTAGAAGGTCCTCCTTCTCTTGGCGGTCCCTCGCATCAAAGATAAAGAAGGAAGATGGGTCAGAACAGTCAATCAGATAATTTCATTAAAAATAAAAAATCAAATAAATAAAAATATAATGGACATGAGCAAAGAATTAGATAAATGAATTAAAACCACACAAAATTCATACAAAATCCGTTGCCTCCCCGGCAACGGCGCCATTTGATGAAAGAGGAAAATTAAGGGTCGTATTAATCCACAAGGCGGATCAGTAGTCGATGCGGTGACCGCTCAATAATCCTTAAATCAATCAACAATTAACCCACAATAAATGTATGCAATGAATATCAAAAATGTGGAGTTAAAATTTATTATAACTCTACATGCAAGTGTGTATAGGTGTAAGCACAAGTAGAGGTCGAACACTGGGAGGCGAAAGGTTGTATGGTGAACTTGGTTGTACAATTATTCAATTCAATGATCATGTCCAATTCTTATTGTTTTTGTGGGTTATTATTTTTTTTATTTTTTTAATATTTTTTTTATATTTTTGTTTTTTTATAATTTTTATTTTGTTTTTATATTTTCATTTCTTTTTTTATATTTTTTAATTATATAATATAGTTATATATATAAAGAGGTATATATATAAGAGGAGAGATAAGGAATATAATATATGGATATATATATATATATATATATAAATGCTTAAAATTTATAGATATAATATTTTTTGATTTTGATATTTTTCTAATTTTTTTGTTATTTTTTTGGAATATTTCTAATTTTTATGTTTTTTTAATTTAAAAAAATGTCTCTAAAATGGACTAATTAAATAAGCCGAAACAAATTTGGGTTTTACAAATATAAAATAATTCCCAAAATTACCCAAATTAATTTTTAACTCATTGATAATAATATATAGATAATTATAAAAGAGAAAATTATATTTTTTGGATTTTTAAGGGTTTTTCTATTTTTTTGTTGGATTTTGGAGCTTTCTGATTTTTTTATTTTTCTTTTCTTGTTTTAGGGTTTTTCAATTTCTGGACTCAATATATATATAAATAGACCATATATAAATTTTTTGTAATTTTTCAAAAACATTTTATAATTTTTTTGTATTTTTTAATTTAAACAGTACAAAAAGGGCTGCTTTTTCATTTTTAATAATTAGGAAAAATGCAAAAAATGTAAAATAAAATATGGGCGTGAAAGAACACTACATGAATCATCTATCCTAATTTTCCTGAATTTTTAGGAGCAGCATAGGTATTTTTAATAATTAGATAAAACACATAAAAATTAAACAGCCTGGCAGGGGCATTTTTGCAAATAAAATTAACTACAGGGGCATCAGTGCAAAAATCACTACAAAAATAAACATTTATTTTCATTTTTGGAACTAATTTATAATTACAAAAAGGCGCCAGGGTGTACATGTAAATTTCACGCGCCTCACGTGGGACTGCACATGAGGCGCGGAAGGACCAAAATGTCATTTTCAAGAAACTCAAGGGCCCTTCTACAAAATTTGCAATTTATTTACAACGTTAAAATTTATTTACAAAATTAAAATTTAAATACAAAAATTACGGGGGTTGATTTTGCAATTTACCCCAACAGGCGCTGGATCCGATGGCTGCAATTGATCCACTTTTCCACGTGTTGTTTCTTCAGCACCCGATGACGCTTCGCGGATCCACGGTGAGGATTAGATCTCCAAGCGAGATCTGACAGCTGATGCGTGCGTGATCCGACGGTTGATCTTCAGTCTGGGCCTCCATCTTCATCCAACGGCGGGGACGATGGCTGGATGAAAAGGGAGGAACGCTCACCCGGGCGAGCTTCCTCCGGTGATATCTCACACCTCCGCCAGTCTTTGCCGCTCCTGAAGGTCCAATAAGCTTCCTGGAAGGGTCCTCTAACTCCTGGAGCTCTTTGATCGGTCATAGACACGCTGGAGCGCCCTTGCGAGGTCTGGGAAGGCAAGGTGCTCCAGGTACCTCCGATGGAATGTAACTTCATCTCCTGGTGCTTGGTGATGCACCTAACCTGCTCAGGAAGAAAGCTCGGCTCGAGGCAACACTCCTCGGCCAAAAACTGAAGCTGTTAGCATCAAAATGGGTGAAGGCGGCGATGCTCTGGCGAAGCGGAGGAGGTGAGCATCGATTCGCAGATCCAGGGAGGATCTGGTTGGTTTTAAGTGGTCTGGAGGTGGAGAAAGCGATGGGGAACAGAATGACGGTGAAAGGGAGTCGGGGCACAGTCGAGAACACGGTGGCGAAGTCGTCGGAGCTGAGCTCCGGCGAACTTCGATTTAGCTAACCTAGGATATTCTAACAATCTAAATGCGAAATAAAATGCAGGAATGAAATGCAGGAATGAAAACCTACCTAAGAAACATAAATGCGCAGCTCTTATACCTGGAGAACTCTAGGGAGCAGGACGACTGCCGGAGCGCCGCCGTGGGCGCATCTCCTTCCTCCGCGAGCTTCCACAACCATCAGGGGACCTCCAGCTGTCACCTGGATGCACGCTTGGCCGACGGTTGGGGCTCTAGGGATAGGAAAATTGCCAAAAAACTCGGAGGAGGGAGATGGAATTATTTATAAACATGAGGGGGTGCCCTTATTGATCAGCTAATAGGTGGCGGTACAAGCTATGTACCAACGAATAAAATGAATGGCGTGAATGTACAATGAACGGGGCATAAATCTCGTGAAGTGATGGTTGTCAATGGAGCAACAGATCGGCTGGGAAAAATGCAAGAATAACGGGGAAAAGATGTTTCTGACGGGAGTCAGTGGCGCAGGGGGAGTTGACCGGAGGTCAACAGTCCCTGGCATCTGATTGGCCCACATCTGCCCGAACTTGATGCAATTATTAGGCATAATAAATGAATTAATTAAATTTTGCTTATAAAATAAAAATTGTTTATTAAATAATGTAATATTTATTTATGATTTTTATTTAATTTTTTGATGTATTTTATTATGGTTTTATTTTAATAATGTATTTATAAGTATATTTATATGTATTTATTTTTATTTTGTTTATTTTTATTTTATTATTTTATTGTCTTATTTTATAAATTTATAATTTATTTTTATGAGTGTGAGGGTATTTTTATTTCATTTTTATGGGTTGATTTACATATTTAAATAAATAGGTATATGTATATGTAGGTGTACTTATAGGTATTTTACCTGTATATTATATATACTTTATTTATTTAATGTATTTTATTTGTTTTCTTTTTGGATTTGTATTTTTAAGAAATTATATGTAATGTTTACAATATTATAAAAATATAGATGAATAGAGATAAAAGAATTAAGTCCCTTTTTTTATTTATATACATATAGATAGCATAGGTGTTTTGCCTATGTATTTCATTGACTTATTTTATTTTACCAATTCTTTTTGGTTTTCTTTTAATTTCAATATATACATGTATTGTATACATTATTTACAAAATTCTAAAATTATCAATTTATAAAATAATAAATACTGAATAGAATGAATATTTTAATCAGTACTATATACAATGAGGGCCAAAAACCTAACTTTCACAGGTGAACTCCAAAAATTATGAAACTAATTTTATTAAATAGTTCTTGAAAAGCTATATACAATTAAAGGTGAGTTTGGGTGATTTGGAGTTTTTATTTGCAAGATATGGGTCTGTGAAGTTGAGATTTTGGCTTTTTATTCTGGGTATAAAATGTACACTGAGTGTTATTTTTACACAAACTCAATTTTGTATTTTTTTTACATTATTATCTACAACTTTCATGTACAAAGTTTCTTTATTTGATGAATGAATAATTAGATACAATATAGGTGTCAAAAAAGCATAAATAAATGAATGAATAAATGAGGTATTTATTGTACTGTTGGCCCTTATCTCCCTCTACTTTATTCCTTGTCGACCAATTCCATGCTGGCCTTGGTCTCGGGGTTCGGGTCATAAAATATTTGCAATATTTTATTCCTTTTTCCTTTCTTCTCTTTATTCTATAATTTTGGCATTAAAAACCTTATTCTATGTATAATAAATACAATAAATATTGAATGCTATTATGTACAAATTGATGCTATTTACATGCATTTCTTGGGGTTTTTAAAGCCCAAAATGATAGAATAAAGGTGATGAAATGGAGATTCATCAATGCCCTAGAGAGATTCTCCATCACCGCAGCATCGTCGTCATGTTGCCTAATCGTTTGCTCGTGGATCTCAGTTTCCTTCGGTGCGCCTCGCTCATGAAGAAGACATCGGATCTCGTTTGTCGAAATAAGGAGATTCGCTGCTTAGATCATCAACATGGATTGCGAGGAGCACATGTTTCATCAACACGCTCGCAAGCGTCTCCTCTGACGGATCGGACTTGAGGAAGGAGGTCTCTTCCTTTAGAGACTCGATCACAACCATGCTTCAAGAGGTAATCCTATTCCTTGTTTGTGGTTTAGATGAAATGATCCGAGAAATATTCTTGGATCATGTGGTTTCATCACATGAATTTTTTTATTTCCGTTGCCTCGAGCAACTAGTGCGACTAGCTGCTCCTGATCGCATACGATGCGATCCTCACGCTTCCGTGATGCGCATAATGATATCGCCATATCCTTCACTTCGTTGTGTTGGAAATCGAGATCCCCGAGTCTATGACCATTACCCCCATCATTCTAGGGCACCCATTCTTGGCCACAGCCAAGGAGGGTGTCCGACCATGATAGCGGGAAGGTGTACTTTCGCATTGAGGGCGAGATTATACAATAGAGATGATCGACGAGACCAGATCACGAGACTCAGCTTGCTCAGAGTAGTTTAGTGATACAGAGCATATGACAGAGGCAGAGCGAGATGCCCACCAGGAGTGCGACTTTGTGATCACTGGTGATGAAGCTGCTTGGTCGATCCCTTTTCACGAGCCCTTCTCTCACCTTCAGATACTGCAGATTCACAGATCCCAGCAGAGGAGAGTTTGGAGAGCACACTCTTCGTAGAGGACACATTCGAGGCTGAAGAACTTGTTCAGGATAGCAAGGCAGAGAACATTTCTTGTGATTCAGATTCAGATCCTTCGGATTTAGACATAGATTGGCCGAATTTGATGAGTTGTTACCTTGTCTGATTCCAACAGAGCCAACAGCTAGGGTGGAGACCGATCCGACACAGATTACAGATACACCAGCAGGGCCAGCTTTGCCAGACATTCATGATCAGCGAGAGTTCTCACGCGCATATCTGGTTGTACTCACTCATACATTTCAGAAGCCAGATTTACCAGCTCCCAGTTGTCCATAACTGAAGCCTATGATGCAGTCGATGAAGTATAGATTCCTTGCGGGTGAGCATGAGATGTACCCAGTCATTTTTTTAGTAGATTTGACTGGAGAGCAAGAATCTCGTTTGATGAAGATTCTTGAAAGGAACCGCAAGGCAATAGGATGGAGCGTAGCTGATCTCTAGGGGATAAGTCCGACCCTGTGCTCCCACCATATCTATCTCGAAGAGGACGCTAAGCCATCGCGTGAGTTTCAGCGACGGCTGAACCCGAATTTTTGAGCGGTAGTCATGAAGGAAATATAGAAATGGTGGAGCACCGATTTTAT
This sequence comes from Ottelia alismoides, assembly GCA_037367405.1. Taxonomy (NCBI): domain Eukaryota; kingdom Viridiplantae; phylum Streptophyta; class Magnoliopsida; order Alismatales; family Hydrocharitaceae; genus Ottelia; species Ottelia alismoides. The sequence continues at coordinate 220,491 of JAZKJV010001500.1, read as the reverse complement.
CTACCCCATCTCCGACTCCAAGTAGGTTAGTCCATTGCATGTGGTGTCCAAGAAGATGGGCATCACTACAGTTGTGAGTGAGTCTGGAGAAGAGATAGCTACCCGGGTACCCACTTCTTGGAGGGTTTGTGAGGACTACAGACGATTGAATCAGGCCATCAAGAAGGATCATTTCCCGCTGCCTTTTATTGATCAGATTATAGAGAGGCTAGGTGGGAAGAGTCACTACTGCTTTCTTGACAGGTACTCCAGCTACAATCAGGTAGCCATTGCACCCGAAGACCAGGACAAGATGACATTCACCTGTCTGTTTGGGACTTATGCTTTTAGACGGATTCCCTTTGGTATATGTAATGCCCCGACGACATTCCAAAGGTGCATGTTGTCCATTTTCTCGGACATGGTTGGTGACTATTTATAGGTCTTCATGGATGAATTTTCGGTCTATGACAATGGGTTTGATGCTTGTCTTGACTGCCTGGACCGCATCCTTCAGCACTGCATTGAGGTTCATCGTGTTTTATCTGGGAAAAGATTCACTTCATGGTGACTCAAGGGATGGTGCTTGGTCATATCATCTTCAACAGGGGCATGGAGGTTGATAAGGCTAAGATGGATATCATCAGGAAAATCAATCCATCGTCCAACCTGTGACAGTTACGGTCTTTTCTGGGGCTTGTCGGTTTCTACCAACGGTTCATTCATGATTTCAGTAGGATTGCCCGACCGTTGATTGATTTGTTGACAAAAGACACCGAGTTCATTGTAGATGATAAGTGTCTTGTGTCATTTGAGACTCTCAAGAGCGTAATTGTTGAGGCTCCTGTCCTTCAGCCACCTGATTGGTCTCTCCCATTCGAGATCATGACGGACGCCTCCGATTTTGCCGTAAGGGCTGTGCTAGGACAGATGAGGGATGGAGTACAATTTGCCATTCACTATGCTAGCCGTACATTGGATGCCGCGCAACGGAACTACAACGTCACACAGAAAGAGATGCTAGCCGTAGTCTTTGCCTTGGACAAATTTCGATCGTATATTCTTGGATCCAAAGTGACTATCTTTACTGATCATACCGCCATCATGTACCTCATGGCTAAGAAGGATGCCAAAGCGAGACTGGCTAGATGGATCCTTCTGCTCCAGGAGTTTGACATTGAGATTAAGGATAAACTTGGAGTCAAGAATGTGGTGGCGAATCATCTCTCCTGATTGGAAAATCTTGAGGAATTTGAGCAGACTGGTCCCATTTCAGAGACCTTCCCAGATGAGGCGATCCTTGCTATCGCCTCGCTCCCATGGTACGTCGACATTGTGAACTATCTTGTCGCCAAGAAAGTTCCACAAGGTTGGCCTAGGCTGCGACTTGAGACTTTCCTCACGAAGGCCAAGTTTTACCATTGGGAGGATCCCATCATTTATCATGAAGGAGGGGATAGAATCTGGCATCGGTGCATTCCTTAGGAGGAGAACCACCGCTTCCTCACATACTGCCACAAGCTTGAGGCAGGAGGACATCATTTTGGGAGGATAACAAACACAGAAAGTGCTCCAATCCGGCCTATGGTGTCCTGCCCTCTTTAAGGATTATGACAAATTCGTGAAGAGGTGTACTGACTGTCAGAGGATGGGCATTTATGGATAGCGTGATATGATGTTGATCCAACCCATTCACTTCTGTGAGGTTTTTGACGCATGAGGCATCGATTTCATGGGTCCATTCCCTAAGAGTCAGGGAATCAAGTACATTCTGTTGGTTGTTGATTATGTGAGTCATTGGGTTGAGGTCGTTCCTGCCCGAATCGCAGATGCTAAGACTATTTGCAATTTTTTGAGGAAGAATATCATTTCACGGTTTGGGGTTCCTAGAGTATTGATATCTGACAGGGGGTCTCACTTTATCAACGACAAGGTAAAGGCCCTTGCTAATGAGTTTAGTATAGATCATCGAGTTGCCACTCCATATCATCCTCAGACCAATGGTCTTGTTGAAGTATCAAATAGGGAGATCAAGTTGATATTGCAGAAGGTAGTCCGCCCATACCGAAAGGATTGATCACAACTCTTGGACTAGGTTTTGTGGGCATATCGTACTTCCTTAAAGACTCCTTTCGGTACATCTCCCTTTCGTCTCATTTATGGCAAGCCCTGCCATTTAACTGTTGAGATTAGGCACAAGTCACTTTGGGCTGTCACTGATATATTATTGGATCCAGTGAGTATAGGAGATCAAAGGAAGGAATAATTAGCAATCTTGGAGGAGCTTAGAGACACAACCTTTTCAAGCAAACTACAATATAAGGAGCGAGTAAAGATATGGCACGATTCTCATATCAGCCATAAGCAGTTTGAGCCAGATCAGAGAGTATGGTTGTTAGATGCCAGGCTTCGATTATTTCCAGAGAAATTGCAGAGTAAGTGGAAAGGGCCATACCTGGTCTGAAAGGTGCATGACAATGGTAGTATCGACATATCTGAAATGTCATCTGAGTCCACCTTTCGTGTTAACGGTCAGCGCCTCAAATCATATCTAGATCATGAGCCACTGATCGTTGACGTCTCCCTGATTAATTTTGCATGAGATGTGGTCTTTGACTCACATCAGTTGCATCTCATGCCTAACTATCACTATCTTCCATCATGTATAGATCCAGATATCCATATCATCTCATTCTTTAGTCTAATACCCCATCCGCATCTTATGATTATGCTATACTTAGGGTGCACTTTACCCTAAGTATAGGGGGGTGTCGGATTCTTGATCAGTCTTTTGACTCTTTTTACCTCTGCTTTGCTGCCTATACTTAGGGATATTTTACCCTAAGTATAGGGGAGGTAGACCCTGTACATCCTTTCACTCGATTTTCCCCTTATGTACAGTCTTCTATACTTAGGATTATTTGACCCTAAGTATAGGGGGAATCGCTGAGATCTCTTCTTTAGTTCGTCATTGTAGTATAACATTCCTCTTCACTTCCCTACACTAAGAACGAGTTATGTCTTCTTCTTCATCGCTCTTTGTTCACTCTGAGGACATCATTCGAGCTAAGTATAGGGGGATGTCGTATATATTGCATATATACTTTATCCATAACTTGTACTTTGTGTGAGTGTGTTAATAAATAAGATGGATAAAATTAATTATTAAAAATCACAAAAAATTTAAAATTTTTCTTGTACATAAAATTCTTTCTTGCACATACATAGCTATCTATAAAAAATATTTTTTTGTATAAACGTTTGTAAAAATGTTTTGTTTCTAAAGAATTTGTAAATACTTTTGTATAAAAACTATGTATATTAGTACAAATTTTTGTACAATGTTTGAAAAATAAAAGTTTGCAAAAACCCTTGTGTAAATATCTATAAATAGTTTGCAAAATTTCTGCATTTATGCATGCATTTAAACATTTTTCAAAAATTTTGCACATTTTCAAAAATTTTGCATAAAAAGATTTTTATATATACTTGTATATTCTTCTGAATCATAGTTGACATTTAAACCAGCCTGGTATTAAATTGGAAAATGGAGCTTTGTTATGACCTTAATCCACCTAATTCTAAGAGAAACCTTATAGGATTTAGGGTTGAGACACTTCAGGTCCATTAGCGACTTAATTCTTTGAGTCCACTAGGCTATGATCACATGTCATCTTGATGAGCCTTAGTAGAACATTTAACAACGCACAAATGACTCTTGCAACAACACCTTACACATAGCTCTCTACGGATGAGGTGGTTAGGAGGCAGTTTCCTTTGGCTTGGGGTAGCATACAAGGGTAGTACTTCTAGGCGGAATCTCTCGCCTTCTCTTAGGGATGGAAGTGCGCTTCAACTTGGTTTGGTGGTTGAGGTCTAAAGACAGGAGTTGTAGATTGCAATAATGCTTCAAAAGAGGGATAGTCTACTGGCTCAAGAGGAAAAAGTCCTTATGTATATATGCTGCACCATGTAGATATGTTGTACATATGCACATCAGAAAAATGTGCAAAAGAAAGAAAACTCCAAAAAAGTGACGGGTCTAATAGAAAATGAAATACTTGTCGGAGTATATATAGCCAAATAAAGCAAAGCTTATTTTAGCTTCTCATCTCATGAAGCTTGCAGAGGGAAACTTAGCTACACTGGTTAGACTCTCAGGGATACATGACTACACTGGTCATGGTCCATTCTCTTCTTTCCCCACTTCTTGAGCTGGCTGAACTTGAACTTAGAAGGGAATACCCGCTCCTCGAGGAAAGAGTTGCCATACTAGGACATTAGAGTTACCTTATCGAGGGAATCTGTTACCTTGTCATTTCTGAGGTAGGGAGCTACAAATCACTTATGTTGTACAAGAAAAGATTCATGGTCATTAGAGTTTGTGTATGTAGACTTGTTCTGATCTGGATTATTGAAGAGTTTTGACCATAGATTAGTGGAACTTAGAGGTTGTTGAGTCTTACAACCTAGGTCCAAATAAGGTTCTGATAAACTAATAATCCAAAGATCTAACTAAGCTCCATACTCCAATTTAATGAAGACAAGTTTATTAATCAACCTTGATTCTCCTTATTTTTCTTTTCTTCTCCTTTTTCACATCTTTTTCAAATAAGTGTTTGCTAAGGGACTAGCAAAGGTAAAGTATAGGGGGTGATGAATCATTGATTCTCACTCTTTATTCTTTTATTTTAGCTATTTATCTTGGCAAAGCATCATGTAAATAGATGTAAATACAATAAGTTAGCACTATTCACGCATTTGTTAATATTGCATAATTAGCATGTATTTGTGCAAAAATAAAAGAATAAAAGAAAAGAAAAAGGAAGGAGGAATTTAGAATAAATACAAAGTGACCCGAACCCAAGAGAAGGTCAAGCATTGGCCTGATCGCCAAATAAAACAAGTAGAGAGAGACTTGGCCTATTCTATATTATACATATTACTTATACATGAAAATAATTATTTTTGGCAAAATCAAAATAAAATGTTTTTTCTACCTCCTTGTATATAGTCCTAAAAGTAAAACAAAAATCATAAAAATAAAATAAAAATTAAAAATAAAATCCTTTTTACTTGTGCAAAATACATGTATACATGTCTTACTTTCTATTTATTTGACACATGTAAATAAATAATAAAAATAAAATAAAAATTATTTTCGACTCCTAAAAACATGTTGTAAGTAAATAAAATTTAACTTTTGGGTATTTATGTAAAAATAACAAAATAAAAATAATTGTACAAAATACATAGGTATGTTATACCTATATATAATACACTATACTGTATAAAGATTACTTTATTTTTTATAAAAATAAATAAAAATCATAGAAAAATAGTTTGAAAAATAATAAATATTTTTCATTTTTAAAGCCATTTACTATTTTTTATTTAATTTATAAATGTTATGTAAAATCATATTTTCTAATTAGTCGGTTGGGATTGTTGACCTTTGGTCAGCGGTTCCTCCTTCCCGGGTCAGACCCAGATCCTGTTCACCAGAGCCCCTTCTCGAAATTTTCCAGCTTGACTCCATGCTCCTTTGGCCTTAAGATTTGGACCCGATAATCCTTGTACCTCCGACATCCTCCGAGTCCTTTGGCTGATCTGATTCGCCCTAGGGTTTCACGCTTCGCTCCGATCTTTCTGGACACTCGGGTGACCTATAAAGCATCTTCTTCTGCCACCACAGTGCAACAGCTCGTGCCTCGTACCTCCCTCCAGCCTTTGCCACTCCGTTTGAGTGATAGCTTCCAGAGGGATCTTTCGGATTGGTGTTTGGTGGAGCATCCACGTTGCTCAGCCTCGTGGTCGGCGTACGCTGCCGCGATAAGCCTCCCGGCCTTCCACATCTTGGTCGAGGCCACTACCTCACCGACCACATTCGCCTGAAGCTCCAGAGTTCGTCTAGAACCTCAGGTACCCTTTATTTCCCTTCCATTTCTTTGATTCGATTCATCCAATTCATTTACCTCTGCCGCACGTTCATCTGCTCCGACCAGCTGGTCGGAGCCTCGTCCTTCACATCCACCCGTTCCGATCGACTCTACGCTTTGCCATCCATCTTCTCCCACAGTATGATCACCCTTAGGATCGACCACCAGGTCGAGATTGAGGTCCAAATCTCCTCTATCACCTTCACCGAAGATCGAACCCTGCCCCATCATCGCTTCTTTCTATTTTTTCTCAAATAACCCGACCAGAGCTTCGCTCAGAGTCGAGCTTACCTTCGCAGGTGTTTGCGAGCGCTGGACTCCAGTTCCAACCTCTAAAGGGTCCCCCGGAGTAGCTCCAGGTCCACCTTCACCGCTACGCATATCCGGCCAGCAGCTCCCCCATCAGACCCGTCCATTCGTCGCGGGAGACCTCCACGATTGTTCCGGACCCTTCCGGTCGATCATCAGAGCCAAGGATACCATCCTAGGTTCTGATGAAGTTCGTCAGGGCCTTGTTCTTCCAAGTCCCCAATCCACCATTGGATTGGCCCACCTCTGCCAGATTGCATCCTAACCGGCAACCGGAGCAACCTTAGGACCGTTAGATCTGACGCCTGACGCATATGCGCCCCACGTTCCCGACATTCTCTGGGGCGTCAGATCTGACACAGCAGGAGACCTGCACCGCACGTTCCACCGTCCACCAAAGATCGCTACGCGTCCTCCACGCGCACTACATGTGCCTTGCGAGGGTATATTGCATTTCTTTCCCTGCAGTTTACATGCTTTATTTTCTAGTTTATTAAATAAAATTGTAGTTTGAACTTTTTGAATATTAGACCCTGATGTTTCCAGAATTTGCACTTTAGTCCCTAGAGTTTTAAAACACGTGCACGCTCACGTGCTTTTGTGGTGTTTTTGCGAGAATGATCCTGCTCTTTCGGATGGTTATGTTATAAATGAAATATTTCCTATATTTGCACTTATACCCATGTGTGTAAGCAAATTAGCATGTGTGTGTATTGTGTGGCCTTTTTGCGCTAGTGCCCTTGGACTTTTTGGATGTGTTAATGTTTGTTCTGGAAACTTTAGGATAATTGCATATAGGTCCCTACAGCTTGTGTGCCTTATTTTTAATCAAATAACTATTAAACCAACTCCAAAAAATCCACAAAAATTATCATAGGCTCCTGCTAATGTGTAATATTTATGGTATTTTTTATGACTTGATTTAATTTTATTTGATATTTTCTAAAAATCAAAAACCCCTAAAAATGTGTTTGTCGATTTTATAAATTACCAAAAAATATAAAAATACCCTAAAATTTCCATAAAAATTTTTATATGCTTAATTCAATATCAATTTTGTGGTATTATCCTTTATAAAAAACCTTAAAATCAGAAAAGACTAAAAATCTTATAAAAATCATTAGAAAATCTACAAAAAAATGAGATTTTAGTTTCTGTAATTAGGTATTTTTATCTACTTTATCATAAAAATTGCAACCAGGACCTTTGGGCAATTTTAGCATTTTAAAGTTATCTTTTGGTCAGGGCCGTACATTTTATTTCTATTTTGTGTTTGTTTCTTTTTTATAAAATCATATAAAAATCTAAAAAATATCATAAAATCACCAAAAAACACTTACATATTTTAAAAATATAAAAATATCTTTATTTTTAATTTCTGAGCATTTTTTATCTTAATAAAAATTGTTGAAGTTTTATTTTCTTTATCTTTTTATTCGTTTTCTTATTAGAAAATATAAAAGAATTGCAAATTAAAAACACAAAAAGATACCTTCTATTTTTTTATTCTCGACTACTTCATAGGCTTTGCTCGTGCTCCTTGTGTTTGACCATGGTCGCTATACCGGGTTAAATAAATAGCGGAGACCGCTACATTATTTTGAGCTTGATTGTTTTAATTATGGTATTATTTTTCGTGTTGACCGAGTTTTGTGATTCGGGTCGTAACGACCCTTAGATAATACTTAACCCGAGTTGCTCTGGCCAGTCACCAATATTACATATGCTAGATATGTAAGCTCATGGAGAAATATTGTGCAATAATAATTATTGCACTTATATCATTCCACGTCTAAAATGAATATATTTATGTTTGCTATATTGATAAGTCCCTCCATACGAGCAGGGATGCATACCATGGCCACTTCGAGCATCATAATATATTGATCTAAAGAGTTAGATCATAGAGTTTAATGCTCTAGTTGTTAATCTAAAGAATTAAATATAGGACAGAACAAGGCCATAACAAAGATTTTCATATAGGATCACCAATCTGAGAAGAGATGATAATCTTATCCAAATGTTGATATTGGAATTACACTCGATGCAGGTTTCTTGTATAGGAATAAAGTAACTTGATGAGATTGATATATTTGGAAGTGTTGGATGAGTCTAACTAAAGAGTGACATGATGAGATTGAGATATTAAGACCTCTACCATAGACTGTCATGAGTTGGTTTACTCATCCTTTGACTATAAATAGATATACAATCATATATCTGAGTATGTACATTTGTTAGACAAAGATATTGATGGTCATAAAATCCCGAAATATCAATTTCAATAAACTTAAATTCCGACCTAATCCATATCCAAATCGGAAAATAAGTACTCTATCTTTTAGTACTCTTTAAGACCTTTCCAACGAGCCCAAAAATATTGAAACGAACACCATATATAAAAGTTACACACGATATACAAGCATTAACAGGTTTTGAGCTGTAAACATGAGCATATAAATAGCCAAGTAGTTAGACCACTTTGCCTATTCCACCAAATCATTTCGACGGAGCACCACTGGAGAACTCGTCGGAGCTTGTTTAGTCATGTTGTTGAGGTACCTAGTGTCCGGTCTTGGACGGCATGTAGTATCCGACAAGTCGGATCCGACAATCGCTGTATCGACGCTTCTCTCAGCTCTCGATACTCAAACAACCAACTAAGACAACAATCAACCCACAATATAGATAAAATAATAAAAGAAATGTGTGGTGAAATTTATTATACCTTACTAATGATGTACATTGACAAGTAGAAGGGATCGAAGCACTAAGAGCAAACTAGATAAGCATAATTATTATTAATTAATAAAGATCAATAATAACTATTTTGTAATTTTTTGCTTTTTTATTCTTTTATGGGTTTTTAAGTATATTTACTTTTTATGAATTTACAATGTTTCGTATTTTTATGCTTTAAAATTTTTAATTTCTTTTTAATTGTTGCAAACTTTTAATTTCATTTTTGGATTCAAAAAAAAAAACTTTTAATTTCATTTGTTTTCGAAGATATAGTATATATATCTACATATTTTTATCTATAATACCAACAATAATATATATAAATAAGATATATGATATATGATATATAATAAATAAAAATATGGAAATATATACAAAAATAATCCTTTTTTATATTTTTAAGGTTATATATTATATTCGTAATTAATAATAATATGTATATAAGTAGGGTTCAATGGGTTGCCCCCATGTTAGCTGCCCCTGCCTCATTTTCAGCATTTTTTATTTTTTTAAATATCACCGTGTATATTCATCTATATATCCCTATTATAGGTCATTGGAATTTCATCAGAAATGGAGACTCATATGCCCTTCATCTTAAACAGGTCGATTACAACAATGTTTAGACCGTTAAAATTACATTATAGATGAAGGGCATAAGAGTCTCTGTTTTTGACGAAATTTGAATGGCATATTGGAGGGATACATAGATGAATATACATGATAATATTTTTCAAAAAAATAAAAAAATACAGAAAAATAGGGGGACAACCATGTAGGAGCAGCCCCATTTTCCCATATAAGTAATATAAAGTATACATGGTATATACGGTTTTATAGTTTTAAAAGAATATATATATAGTTAATTACAAAATAAATTGGTTTATATGTTTTTAATATTTTTTTATCTATTTTTATGATTTTTATGTAACTTTTTTCTAATTTTTAGGTATATTAAGGTATTTAAATATACAAAACAATGAGTTATATAAATAAGCTGGACTGTTTTGGGATTTAAAAATAGATAATAATTTTAAAATTTCCCAAAAATATTTGTAATATATTATATATAATATAAATAAAAATATATAATAGAAAACTATTTCTTATTTTTATGTAATTTTTACTAATTTTATGGTCCTTTAGGGTTTTAAGATTTTAGTGTTTTTCTTTTATAATTTTCAAATTTTTGGTCTTGAGTTATATTATATCGAAATATGTAGTACATTATTTTAGAATTTTTAAAAGTAGTTTTCTAATTTTTGTATTTTTATAGGCAAACAGGGAATATTTAGCTCCTAAATAATTTTTAATAAATGAGAAAATATAATAAAATTATAATTAAAAATATATGCGTATACAGTCATTAGGTTAAGCTACAACATTTTCCCCAAAATTTATAACATATATGATCTACTTAATAAAAATAAAAAGACATAAATAAAATAAAACGGCCTACAAGGGTAGTTTTGCAATAAAAAACTGCAATGGTCTTCGTGAAAATAACCATGAAATATTACACTATTTTACGATTTTTAAGACTAAAAATAAATAACAAAACCTAAAAGGGACACTATGCAAAATAGCCAGATTCCTCACGTGGGCGGCCACGTGAGGTAACCTGGTAGAGGACATGATTGCGAACTAAAGAAGTATCGAGGGGGTCCTTGCAATATTTAAACACATATTTGAATTATATAAAATATTTACAAGACTTCGATGTAAATTACAAAAAAGAAGGGGTTACTTGTTAATTTACCCCATGGTGCACGATCGGATGGTGGATCTCTCTCATGAAGGATTGAAAGACGGTACCACTTTACCTTGAAACGAGTGGCCCGGATTAGATCTGGGACCGCGTTGATGATCCAACAGTGGTGGAGGTGCTTCGAAGAACTCGGAAGAACACCAGCTTGGGCTAACTTCGATCATGCATTCCGTCCACCTCTTGCGTCCAAACGCATCGCCGGATGGTGCAAAAGCTTCATTGTGCCTCCCCGCACCTGCAAGTGGGTTCAATGGGGTTCGGGCCCCATCAGAAGGAACCTAGAGCTCTGACCATCGGGAGCTTCTGACTAGGCTGTGGTTTATCTCCTAGAGACTCCTCTAGTACCTCCTGCACAAAAAGGTCCACAAACTCAAGGGCTTTCTCCTCGACCCAGGGTGAAGTTGATTTGCTCGGTGTAACGGAGGGGCGGTGAGCTCCAGCGAAGGAGACTGAGTGGAGCTCGGATCAAGCTTGGATCCTTGTTGGAACAAGCTGGGAATGTGGGGCTTGGATGGAGAAATGACTTGGCAAGAAGATGGGGGCATATATGGGTCGAATCACAGGGTAGATTACAGTGATTTCAAGCTGGAGTTTAAGGATCTGGCTGATAAAGAATCTAAAATTACGCTAATCTACTACTGAAAAGTGGAAATTGAAGGCTTAATTAAGATACAAGATTAAAATTACACTACTAAAGCATGAAAAGAATAGTTGAACAAGTGAGAGTACCTAGAGTAGAAAAGGATTGTCGGAGAAGCTCTGACAATGCCTTGGATAGCGGATTACACCTCTTATCCTTGTCAATTGGGCCTGGTTGTTCATGTTGTCACCACAAGCATAAACGAGAAGGTGTCCTAATGGGGTTACAATGAGAAATCAGGATAAAAAGCTTCAAAAAGAGAATGGGGTTTTATTTATAGGTGTGGGTTTTGGCAAAAAGGTGGATACAATTGCATGAGAGATGGAGAGGGTTGGTGAGAGCTAGGTTGCCGGCGTGGATAAGGGGTGATGGAGGAACATATGGGTGGAGGTCTCGATAAGAAGAGGGGTATGGAGGAAGATCATAAATTGGGAGAAGATCGACCTTTCGTGACTCTGAAAAAAGTTAGAGGGCAGGAGGTATCGTTGACTCGCGATCAACAAACGAAGAGACTTGGTTGGTCCACGTGGACCAACCAAAAAAGGGAAGATAGAAATCCTTATTAATTCGATTAGAATTAATAAATTATTATATTAATTTTAGTTAAAAATATAAAAAATATTTATTATTTTATGTAGTATTTTATTCTAATTTTTATTTATTTTAACAATCTCATTTATTATGTGCTCATATTTACATGTATATACATAGGTAAATATACCTGTGTTTGAGGCATTTTTTATTTTTTTTGCATTTCATATTTTATTATTATATTCACACATTTTATATATGTATAACGTTAGTATTTTTTTATTTTATTTATTTACTTAAATAACTATGTATATGTATTATATAGGTATAGTTTACCTATATATTTTATCAGTTTATTTATTTTAGTATATTTTCATGGTTTTATTCAATAGGTATAGTTTACTTATATATTTTATAAGTTTATTTATTTTAATATATTTCTATAGTTTTATTCTATGTTTATTATTTAAATGTATTTTGAATAATGTTTAAAAGTATATGAAAATATAAAAAGAATAAACATATAAAGAATGAACATATTGAATGTTGTATACAAATATAAAGTAAAATAGGGACCTAAAAGTCACCTTTTGTATCTTAACACCATTTTTAATGAATCCACCTCCATTAAATGGATAATTAAATTTATGAACAATAAAGATGAGTTTTGTCAATTTTGAGACTGTATGGAGGAGATATAGTTCTGAGAAGTTTTGTTTGCAGTCTTTTGTTCCGGGTATCCCGGGTGTATTGTGTATTATTTTAATATGAAATAAATTTTGTATTGTCCTTTGTATTTTTACATACAATTTATTATTTGAGGTAAAAAATAGAAAAATAAAATAAGAATCGAAAGGTATTTATTGATGAATAAAAATTAAGGTTTCTGAGTTATATACTGTACAATTGATCTGCCCTATCTCCTCCTACTTTATTCCTTACCGACCAAGTCATTGTGATGAGTGGGTCTCGGGGTCTAGGATCACTCAGTATCTTCGACACTTCATTTATGTTTTCGACTGAAGTTTCAGATGCAAAAAGTCCATGCAAACTCTCGATTTCAATCAAAACATGCTAGATTATTATGGACTTTTTGCTACCACTTTTAGTCACATAATATGTTAAAAGAACTAAATAAAAAAATCATGAATCAAGTGTTCAAAGAGCATGGAATTTATTTTCACATGATTTCAAATGTATCGGTCCAAGAAATTGGATTTATCAATGGTCAGAGTTGGAGAAGGACGAATGAAGAAGATGGCTTATTGATTTACGCTTCTAGATTTGAAATAATGACTAGTATATGGAATATGTCTAGATCAAAAAATGGATACAATATTTGAGAAATATTTGGGGTCACTTTTAATTTTATGTCTACATTATATAACACGTTTGAAGTGTGATGGTCGTAGTTTATGAACTCATAACCTGATTTAACTTTTATTTTTATATTGATTTTACATGATAAAGTAGAATATCTATTTTATTTCATAGTTCCTTACGTTGTTGTATCCTGGATGATTACAAATAGTTAATACTCAAATAAATATACTTTGTATTAAACAACTAGTAATGAAATAGTTCGCTCGCATGGTTTAACTATGAGTTAAATAACACTATAGCCCCTCGTATGCAATATTAATGGATCCAATTACATGAATATGAATGATAATTTATTACTGTATGATGTGATTGTGGAATAAAACTATATCATTATCTATCATGTGTATTGTTTTGTGGTGCAACTTGTGAGCATGTTGAGTTAGAATGTATAGTTAATATCTAATCGCATGCATGCGATGCAAGATGTATGCTTGTGGTTTTATGGGGATATGAAACTCAAATATCATACATATAATAGGATATAAATCTAAAATATGCTATGTAGATTAGTCATAATTTAATAAAATCAAATTGATGATGATAACTCAAATGATTTATTGATCTCAACAAATAATGGATCCCCTAAATTAACTACTTATGAGAATCGGACTTAATTAATTGTGAATTTAAACAATTAATGGATGAAGTCATTCGATGACATATTCATAATATATTGTCATTGCAGACAGTATAATCAGCATGGTTTCCCGTCACTCGTAGTATAAGAGCACATGGATCGACCGCATCATTTCTCAAAAAAGATGGATTATATGATTGAGGCGCTCTTGTATTGCATATATTATGTCATTATTCGTGAACCATTTGGTTTAATTAAAAACTTATCAATGTGCACCTTCATGGTGACAGGAAAGCTTATTTAAGATTGAATTATTAGGAATGCAAATTGAACTTGTAAGGAGGAAAAAGTTCTCTTTTCTTTCGTTGTAGTTGTATTTTTCTATATTATCAAGGTGTTGCGAAAGTGGAAAGGATGTATCACATCCTATTTTAGGTATTTTTTTTGTTGCCATGCCTTGTGTTTTGAAAATTAGAAAGAGACTCGATTTTAAGAGATAAAAAAGTGGGATGCCTTTTATTATTTAAAAATCCTCGCAAACAAAGTATACTAAATGCAAACTATTTTAATTTTATATGGTGACACTAACCTACTCAAAATTAATTTACTCGAAGTTAACCAGTTGAATGAACCAAATTGTTTGGATTGGATTTACAATTTGGATTTAGTACTTGCAGATGAAGATCGACAATTTAATGAAAACAGGACAAACAAGTGCTTCTCTGTTTCTACATTCTCAATTGCTTATTGAATGTGCATTGAAAGTAACACGTTTATATGAAACAAAGTACACCGATTCTTTCTAATCTTAAGTATGTATTTGGTGATGTGATTCGCTCTCAACATTACATCATCATAAAGGGCATGGTTCCTAGCATGATGCGAGAAGATAAATCCATGGGAGTACGCATTCTCCAACTATTTGGATACATGCATGAACCATTATCATTGGAACCAAGACATATACATATATGATGACTATCATTATTTTCTTATCTCTACCCAAGTCCTTTATGAATGCATGTATATTTGCAAATAGATAACATAATCATAGCAATGAGATTAAAGAACGAGATGCTATTCTTCTAAATTACATATAATTGGATTAAATTGATATTGATACATGGAAAGGACTGAGTTGTAAGACATATGACCATGATGATCATAGTAGTTTAATTCAATTAAAATATATGATCCATTGACATTATAGAAAAGTCATGAAAAAGCATGCTTAAGGTCATTATCTTGTCCTTAAGGACCATATGAACCAAGTGGGAGAATGCTGGAATAAATCTCGTATATGTGATTCATATGAAATATTGGCGAGATAATTAATATGAGTTTTACTGAGTCAGTGAATAAAACATAACCGAATTATATTGACACACGTTGATGGTTAATGGGTTATCAGGATTCGATTATGGTAGGGTTTTTTTATCATATTAAACACTCCAACTCTGCTCCTATAAAAGAGACATGTTGACCCATTATGTAGATCACTGAGTCAAGCATTCGAGAGCCACCGTCACAACTATCCACCACCATCTCAGAGAATCTTTACATTTGGGGCTAAGGGAATAAGAAATGAGGAAGAAACGATCACCATCATCTCCATTGCTAGACTTTCTTATTTGCGATGGAAGGAGGTAAATCGATGATTGTTTCATGTTTATTATTTTGATTCCATTGCGTTGCACTTAAATTTTCCGACAACTGACAACAATTGAAGTTGCGACATGCTTGTCTACCATTTTTCGCGTAGTTATTACACTCTTATATTTAAACTTGTTTTGTTTTCGAATGAAATAATACACTCGCATGGGGGGGTCAATTATTATTTAAAATATAACAATAAGAAGTTTATGTTACACATGTATAAATATTTTAACATGAAAAATCTAGATGGGTGAAAACCATGAATTAGAAATTCTATTCTAAAGTTCTCTTCCTCAGCTCGTCCGCGGGAGCATGTAAACCCTATGTCTCACTAACAATGAGCAATGGAATCTCACTTATAGTTTTCCACTTTCTTAACAGCCCACAATGTTAGGAAATATTTCACATTTCATAATGTTAGGAAACTACACCTGGATACCTACTTTACAACAAACTAATGGAGCATTATTAGTTATTAATCAAATTAACAGACTCTGTTTTGGGAGTAGTTTCCTGAAAATACAACTTAAAGTGCACGCACATGGAAGTTGATTTAGAAATCAAGATTGATCACCGGAGAGCTCAAGAATGTTGAAGCACGTTAAGAGAATAGGAAATCATATGCAAATTTTTGATAAAAAGTATGGAATACACAGTGAGGTGCCGGTGAGTGAAGATATGTACTAAAATTAATAAATAAATGTTAAGATTATAATAACTACAAAACATTATAAATCAGTCAACTGAAAATAAGAGCAATTGACTGAAAAGATTTATTCAACTGATTTTAGTCAGCAGTTGGTTAGATTTCTTGACAACAAAATAACAACTATTAACCACAATAATGTATAGTCAGCCGAGAACATTAATTAGGAGACTAAAAGAAACAAACAGTTATTAAATGTAGTAGTCGACTGAAATGGTTATCATACTCAACGATCGACTGACCTATCATGAAGTTGTTTGCCTTGATTAATCGACTCATTGACTTGATTGACTAGCTGAATAATATTTTGATGGAAAATTTTGTATTTTGAGTTAATTTTTTCTATAAAACTCTTTTATATAACTCATATTAAAATAAAAAACTTGCCATTTTCTAAAGGTACTTCTGCCGGTGTGTGTGTATATGGCAAAATCGTTTATGTAGGTTAATAGAAATAAAATATATCTTGCAATTGGGATAGGTTGTCTTTCTTCCATAGAATACTTATCAAATCATGTGCGCGCGCGCGTGTGGATGTATGTCAGCTCATTGTCTTGATATAGTGCAGTTTAATCATAAATAACAATTTCTTCGTATGAATGACAATTTGCAACATGTAGATCAATAAAATGTACATTGGAGGATAATAAAACCTGGTTGCTTCTGGTATTCAATCATACTAGGCTTGTCCTACAAGAGCCACTGATAGAGAAGAAAAACAAACATTTTTAAGAGATCCATTACCAAAGTTAAAGGCAATTCTAGTTTGACAAAAAATGATGATGTGAAAAAAAGAAAGAAAGAAATCTCCTTCTTACCAATTTTCTTGCCGATATTCCTAATGGAGGTTTGGAAGTTTCCGTACAGAACTAGTTCGATTTTTTATGATTAGAGTTTTTATTGAGAGAAAAAAAATTAATAAATGACGCCTTCTCATATATTAAATATTATTGTCCTAGGGATCCTTTCCTTAGATTTCGATTTTCTCTTGCTTTTGCATGAATCGGATTAACGCCAATTTGATCATTGTTTGAGTGCTAAGAACCGGTTGTCGCATTGTCCGGTGTTAAACATAAATCCAAGTAAACAGTCATTAAGTTAATCATATGCGGGATCCTTACACAAAATCGGCGCCATTGCTCCTGCTATGTGGTTATTTTTCTCCTTAAAGTGACCAAGCTACCCATCACATGTGACTAAGTTACATTCGAGCTTCTAGTTAACTATTAATTATTCATTTTCAAATTACTTAGTAAGATAAATCCCTTCATATAGAATGGAGTACCCTGTTACAACAAAATTAATTTATAGTGATTTTTTCAGTGCTTTAGCTATGACATTGATAAAGAATGCCATATATGTTGTTCTATCATTAACCATTGTTCATACAACAATGTTTATCCATTTATTTTTTTCAAAACTTATAGCGATTTCGGGTGTTACAAATCATTTTGTAATGAATAATATTCATAAATATATATATTTATAACAAATTATTTTGTAATGAATTATGGTTGTAGTTATATATTTAACAGGAGAAGATATAATGATTTTTGAAGAAAAATGTCACTATAGATTAATTTTGTTGTTGAAGGCTAGGGTTTAGGCCTTAGCGCATCACGGAAGTGTGTAGCGCACATCACATACGACCTAGGGCAACTAATCATACTAGTTGCATCGGATAATGGAAATTTAAAATTTTAGATAAATGAAACCACATGATTCGAGAACACTTCTCAAATTGTTTCGTCAACGCTACAAACAAGTAGAAGAATTACCTCTTGAAGCGTGTTTGTGATCGTACCTCCAAAAGAAGAGACCTCTTGTCTCAAGTCCAAGCCAACGAAGGTCGCACTTGCAGACACATGGATGAGACGTGTACTTCCTGCAACAAAAGTTGATGATCCGACCGAAGAGGCTCCTGATTTCATGTCAGAAATCCAACGCCTTATTCGCGAGCAAGAAGCACCGAAGATGGAGGAGTAACACGAGTAGTCGATCTGGCAGCACAACAGTGTCGTGACGACTGTAAGATTCTCTAAGTCAACATTGTAGATGGCCACATTATTGAGACATAGAGTGGACGTGTATGAGACATGTAGAGAGAGATTTGTTGAAATTCATCTAGTGTAAAAAAGAAAGGCTAGGGCTACCCTTTCATTTATACTATTTTGGATGTTCGTGGATCACAATCCATGTGCATACAAATCCAATGGTTGAGATTGTTTTGTGCTTTCAATAAATGGCCATGATTTTTGTTGCATAAATTTACAATAATAATTTATTATATTAAAATAAATTATATATATTGAAAAATCATCAATATGATTTAATTCAAATCAATAGACTTATCATAAAGAGTTATGATTTTTGCAATTTATAGAAAGTATTTACTCATTTAAGCTGGAAGGTAATTTCCTCATTTGATCATTGAAAGTTGATATTGATCATACACTTTCCAAAATCATATATCATACATAGGTATCGATCATATACTTTCCAAAAGCATATATCATATCTACAAATTCAGTCATGCTTCCAAAGTGAGATGACTATGTACGAAATTTGATCCCAATATCTCATGAGTGAGCTCATGTCTTCCGGTTCAGTAATGAACCTATATGATCCCATTGGAAAATCGTATTTCCCATATGTCCTTTTATGCACACCAGCTCGTCGATGTATAAACCTTGAACAAGTCATCAACCTATTAGTCTGCCAAATGTATATAATTAGACAGTTAGTGATACATATGTCTCCGGTCAGAGGATGTGTGCCTATATCATAATAGTATATGACATGGGACTTTGTTATCTCGATCTCGTTAAGTCAACTCTTTGACCTAACTTATCTGACACCTCTGAATCTCTATTCATATGTAGAGAACTTGCGTCAAGAGGTTGGTTAGATATCATCCTTTAGAGAAGAATTGTCATCTTCTTCTCATGCTGGAGATCCTTTCTTAACAATCATTTGACGGTGCTTGATGAGTCTTCAATCTAACTCTTTAGATATCATCCAAGCACCCGTCTCTATGATTCAACATTTGAATAAAACAACTGTATGATCATTAAGATGGCCATGATACGTAACCCTAATTATACTAAGGGATCTATTATGCAAATGAGTTATTCTTCATTTCAGATTAAGAGTGAATTGCAATAACATTTATTGCATAATGACTCGTCGTAGGCTCACATATCCAATAGTTGTCTTGTCTTAAAATTCCATTTGCATGACCATAATCTTATCGATCCCTCACGTAATAGGACAACAACACTTGTGCATTTACTCTTCATGGTAAAAGTAGACCTATGCAATAAAGTTTCAAAAAAATAGTGTCATAAATAGGGGTTTCTATTTGACCCAAATGAAAAAGATACATTTTTTCCATCCCTCGTATGCTAGAGTGGTATCACTTAGGTGTGTTCCTTAAACCTTCATTAAAAAGTTTAAGTCCTCTAGAGCAACATTGAGCTACATGACTAGAAGTATTTCAATTTTATACATATATGTCCATCTAAACTCAGTATTCAATGTATATGATGTTCACTGGTAATGTTATAGTAGAAACAAAAATATTGGGGCGAAAAATCATTGTTCCTTTTATTTTGAAGATTTTCAATTTTTTTTATCACCATTTCTTTATTGGAGTCGCAATTTTATTAAAGATAGGGCATTTTTGAAAGTTTTTGGATTTTGTCTTTATGGACTTCGATAAGGATGATGACGATGCTTCTTCAGTTCAACGCTTTATGGATCTCTTAAAGCTTTTTAATTCTTTGGTTTACCTGTACTTTTAAATGTATGTTCAACCTACTCAAGTTTCTGACTTGGAGCATTACATGTCCATGGTTGCTTTGGAGATATTTTTTAATTATATGATTCTAAGCTGTATTTTTTAGGAATATCGGCATGTGATGCTTTATATGGTCAGAGCTTATAAAGAATTATGAGCATATGAATTCATACAATTTGAGGAAAATACAATCTAACGAAGGTATATGTGATGGTAGATGCCAGGTACGTGTTTTTTTAGATTCCTAGAAGATCAAGTTGTAGTCACTCAAATAATGTGTTTAACATTTTACCAACAAGATTGTTAATTTATTGGGAAAAGCTTCAATGTCAACACAAGGAGGAAAACTTTCAATTACAATTAATCTGGATATAGATGAATGTAGTAAAGTAGAATTCGATGTATTTTCTTATTTTTAGGAATATTTGTGAATTTTATATTTTATTTCAAGGTAAATGTAACTTTTTTGTGGTTTTTATACACCATGAGCCAAATACACATACACATTTTAGAATTTTTATGATTTTGTATACGTGTGCCCTTCAAGGGTCTACAATTACAATTATACCCCATCCTTTTTTGCAATATCACTTGTACACCTCGTGCATCATTGTCACCTCTATAGGACTCATGTTCTTATGTCCTCAACGACTGTTTCCCCTCATAAGACACATCTTGTCCTCCACAATTGCATTGGAGAGCGACTCCTCCCATCCTTATTCGTCACCCACAGTGCCAGTCCCTTAGAAAGAAGAGTATTATTTTTCCCTTCATGGAAGAGAGCTTAGTGTAGAGGAGGAGGTTGGGGTGAGGATGGGGACAAAGGAGGGGGTGGTAAGGAAGGAGGGAGTGGAAGAGGGCACGTGTGAAGCAGGACATGTACAGAGGAGGGGGGATGCGGTGAGGATAGAGGATATGGGAAGAGGAGGAGGGGAGCATAGGAGGAGGAGCCATACAGTGAGGATAGGGAGGTCTCAATGGTGAGAGCGGATAATGAGACGAGGGTAGCAACCATGGGGTTGAGGGTAGTGAGGAATGAAGGAAGAAGACGATGAGTAAGAAGGAAAAAATAAAAATAGATGATTACACTTGCATGCTAGTTTTTCATTCAAATTATGCTTATGCCCTTGAAATAGCATATGTTTGGGAGGAAAATGGTTGACAACTAACCTAAGTGACATAAATGTTAATCATCCAAAAAGGTAGGGGTATAAATGAAATTGCAAACTCTCAGGGGGGACTAGTGTAGGAAAACCCTTTCTTATTTATGAAATTTATAATTTTATATACTTTTTCTTTTTAGTTTGTATTTTTATTGATTTTAATAAGGAATGCATTCATTAAAAAAATATTTTTAATTGACCTTTTTAGGGATTTTGATTTATTCATTATAATTAGTATTCACAAATAATATGATGAAACTATTTCCGAGTTTTAATATTTTTCCCTTTTTTGGTAAAAACACAATGTTTTTTTATTTTTAATATTTATTTTAAAGAAAAAATTATATATATTGTTAATTGGCTAGAAATATTAAATGATAATATATTGTTGATGAATCTCCATTTCATTACCTTTATTCTTTCATTTTGGTCTTAAATCCCTAGTTAAATGCATGTAAATATAATTAATTTGTATAAAATAGCATTCAATGATCGATTTATACTATATAATATATTGTATTTAATGCCAAAATTAACGAATAAAGGAAGAAAATAAAAAGGAACGAAATACCAAAGGTATTGAACGATCCTAAACCTCGAGACTAAGTCAAGAATTGATATGATCGACCAGTAATAAAGTAGGGGATATAAGGACCAAAAACAACATAAAAACTCTAGTTTTTATTCTCTGATAAATATATTTTGGGACCCATTTAATTTTTTTAATCTCAAATCAGTAAACTTTGAACATGAAAGTTGTACATAAAAATACAAAGAAAAATACAAAATTTATTTCATAAAATAATGCACGGTGTGCCCGAGACAGGATAAAAGCTATAAAAAAATTTGCAAACATATATCTTCTCTGTATGAACTCCAAATTGACCAAACTCACCTTTATTATTTATAAAATTCAATTATCTATTTAATGAAGATGGTTTCATTAAAACCAGAGTTAAAATGCAAAAGTTGGCTTTTGGGCCCTCATTATGCAATATACCTATATATATAATTCAATATTTTCATTATTTATAACTTTTACTTTATTATATTTTTATAAACTTATAAATATTATTTAAAATACATGTACTTAATAAAATTAGAATAAAATAATTAAAATTACATTAAAATAAATAATATACTTCAAAATTGCACGTAAACTATATTTATATATACCTTCATAATATACGTACATATTTATTTAAGCAAATAAATAAGTTTAGAAAATAAAATAAAAATATGTAAATATGTCTTTAAATAGACTTAAATATATAAAACATAGAAATAAAATATAAAATATAGAATATAGAATAAAAATAAAATGCATAATATATAGGTAAATATACATACAATTACATATATAAAAATTAACCCCTGATAAATTAACTTGTAAATCTAAATAAAATCATAATAAAATACTACATAAAATAATATATATATTTTCATGTTTTGACAAAAAAGTAATAAAATTATTTATTATTTTAAATCATCGTGTTAGGGAATTTTCCCCTTTTATCCTCTTCTAGCTAAGGTGAACCTATGAGTGGGTCTGAGTTTACCTAGATCAACTCCCCACCCCTCATAGGTATGCTCTGTCAGAAGTAGACCACCATGACTTTGTATTTTCCTCCGCCTGATCCTTGTACCAAAACAGCTCCATTCCTTCATGACTTTTCATCCTTGATCATCGTCCTTTGACACACGTATCTTGCCTCAATCGGAGAATCATTGCATCGAGCCGCGTTCTTGGTCAAAGCAACCCATGTACGTATACACCTCCACCTCCTCCATTTCAAATTTGATATGTTTCCTTGTGTTCAAACCCTCATATCCTTAGCCAGATGCGTCAAGTGTGGTGACAGCAAGCTTCGCTTGATTTGTAGTGCACGAGAGTGTAGGAGGCACGATCCACATACCTCGACAGACCTCCGTTGGCGATGGCCCTCTGCTCCCTAGTCTCCAGGTGTGAGCTGACATTTTTCTTGCATTTTAAAGTAGCTTTTAGGTGTAGTTTTGTTTTCTAGTTTAAATTTATGTTTTGATCAACTGCATTAGCGTAGAATTCAATTTCATAGTTCGCTGGAGCTTCTGCTTCGGCCACTGTTTCTGCCGTATACAGCCTTGTTTTGACACTCATTTCACCTCCACCTCCTTTCCCCTTTGCTTCTCCACCTCACAACCTGCTCCACTCCACCAGATTAGCCCTAGATCAGGAAATCCGCTCTCCTCCACCACCCATCGTCGGAGAGTGCTGCTCCGAGCCCATTCCACTCCATCTCCATGAAATAATCCCCCCTTTACCTATATTTTTGAGTGGCTAAGCTTCTCATGCAGGTCATAAAGTTCAAAGGCCTCAATATGTTTTTGTTCTAAGAACAGGCTCCAGGTGCCCCGATCCTTCTTTGAGCTCCAATGCCCCATCGTTAGGCTATGGATCCATTTGGAGCACCTCTGTAGCTGCAGAACGCCCCTAAGCATCAATTGAGAACCTCAACAGCATCAGACGCCGTCAGAGCAAGGAGATCTCGTCGGAAGAAGCTTGTCGGGGTGAAGCTTCATCCATGTTTTTCCAGCCATCTCCTATGCCATTGGATTAGTTGCTACGTTCAAAACGCACATCCACAGCCACATCTTGTGTGCCAATGTCCCTCGCAAGATCTGATCTCCACCATTGATTGGCGAAGTGGTATCGGGTGTCCTGCAGCGGCCATGTGTCCAAGTGAAGAACCATCCGCTGTTGGATCGCACCCCACAAGGGGTATTTTGCACCATCACCCCTCCTTTTTGTATTTAATTTTTAGTCCATAAACATTCATGTGCAATTGTGTTATTTTTGTAAATTTTGTAATCTAAACCCTAAAATTTTACATTTTGCACTTAGGCCCCTTACCATGTCACATCACGTGCACATACACATGAGGCGGTGGGTATTTTTTAGGGGACCCTTTTAGGGTTTTATATTTCTAAGTCCATTATTTTTGTTATTTAATGTAATAGTTTGGGGGAAATTGCATTATGGACATTTAACTTTTTAGTAATTACAAAAATACCCTTACTAGTATGTTTTATATTCGATATATCTAGGCATTTCACATGTATGCCCCTAGACTTTTGTAGGGTGAACCCTAGAGTTTTGTTACTTTCATTTTATTAAATATCTTTTATGCTCTGAAAATCCCCAAAAAATTAGGCTAGATGCCTTAAAAGGTGTTCTACCATATATATTTTTATTAAAGCATTTTTCTTTATTTTTCTATTATTAAAATTCAAATATAAAGCATTTATTATATTTTTGCTTTTAAAATTACAAAAAATAGAAAATCACTTTCAAAAAATCTAAAAAATAGAGTATTTCTGTATTATATTTTTTATCTACAGATCTAAAATGACTAAAAATTACAAAATAAAAACAATGAAAATTAAAAATACACAAAAACCTTAAAAAAATCATTAAAAATTATTTAAAAATCTAAATAAATTTATTTATTTATTGAATTTTAATTAAATTATATATTACATATTAAAATAATTTTGGATATTTTTGAGACATTTATATATTTTTAAATTTCAAAACAAATACACATATTATTATAAATCACTATTTTGAAATTTTTAATTAATTAAAAATACAAAATTATCAAAAATGTAAAAGAAAAATTACAAAAAAATAAAAATATTGAACAACTAAAAACATTTTATTTTAATATTTATGACTATATATAGTTATATTTATAAATATAACACTATATATATGGCATAAATATATACTACTATTATATATTATTTGTAATTCTTAAAAATAAAAAAAGGATTGTACTTAAGGGTATTTTTTTATTATATATATTATATTTATACCATGTATAGTAATTATATAATACATATTATCTATATATACTTATATATATACTTAACCTTTTATATATTCAAAAGAAAATTAAAAATTAGAAAAACATAAAATGAAATAAAATATTTTAAAATTTAAAAATAAAAAATAATATATAATAAAAATCCATAAAAAATATAAAATATGAAAAACGCATAAAAACATCACAGCTAAAAATAAGAGAAGGACGATTTTTTTGATTAATTTCACAATCTATCATGTTTGCTCCCTAAGTTCGACACTCTACATACTTTCACCTATACACACACTTTGTAGAGTTACAATAAGATTTAACTCCACATTTACATTGCATTATTATTCAAGAGTGGGTTAATTATAGTCTGATTCGCCTTTTGTGAGAAGTTGCCACAATGACTGTGTTCTCTCCTTGTACATTTGACTCTCTACAAAAGCGTCTCGGCAAATGGCACCATTATCGAGGATCAACGTTTCATACATTGTTCTTCTTTCGTTCCCTTTGTCTATTTTATCTCCATTATTTATTTCTCTTTTTTATTACTTGATCTATCTATCTAGAAATGTCTAACCATCTCTTTGTTTGACCTTGTTGCGAAGGATTGTGGATCGAGGGAGGTGCTTATATGAGTCCTGTGCACCCGCGTGAAGCGAAGTCGGCTTTTCGACACAAGCCGATAGGAGAGAGCAGCAGGACAAGACCTGGAGAATTTTTTAAGACTATTGTATTTTTATTTTACTTTGTATTTAAGTGAGTGAGGGAGAGAGAGACTTAGAATTTGTAATAATTTGAGCACTTAGGACACTTTGACATCCGAGAAACATTACCCAAGTTATTGTTTACATGAGGGCCTCGTCAGCTTTTTCATGGTTTTCCTGACTTTTCTTTTTCTTTGTTTCCCATGTTTTGAGTTTTTCACCTTTCATTTTTATTTTGTGTGATTGAGCCCTAGCTTAGGACTTACTTTATCGGTAATTTAAGGTCCAGAACCCTAATACCTGCATGTACATATAGATACTTTCGCTTAGACTTAGATCAAATTAATTGTTGATTACTTAGATTTGGAACCGAGCACTGAGAGAGAATCTATACAGTGCTAGCAGGATCCATTGTGGCGGACACCGAAGAGTCTCCGAGACAGATATTTGGGTTCCACTTTTTAGTAGTTAACATATGGTTCTTCATGATTAATAGCGATTCTTGTACTAGGGCGATTTCATTGTATTTGCATATGCATATAGCATATGTTTCAATTCTTGTTTAGCATCCTGCACGAAGAGACCTAGGAAGCAAGGTGAGCACTTCTAACTTAGCATGCATCATCTGGTTTCACCTCAATCCTCATGCGGTTGGAGTCTTATCCGGAACTTTTTCTCATATGTCTCTCCCATCCTCTTCGTTCCCTCACATGTCACCTTCATCTACTCCTAGGCATGATATGCTATATGGTAAGGCTCTCTCTAAGGATAATGATGATTTGTATGAGTCGGGCAGATTTGAGGCTGGAATGAGTGTGCTTCTTTTAGGGATTATGGATCTGATTTGTGTAATGCTATTATTGAGGTTTCTTCTATTGCACACTTGGTTGAGGATGTGATCTCTAAAGAAATACAAATTGAGGGTGATGATACCAATATTATGTGTTTTCGTTTCCCAATACCGTCCCTTGAGTCAGATCTACATGTCTTGTTTCAGGATCATGTTGTACCACCTCTGTCGATAATTTAAGAGGTGGAGTCCGAACCCTTATTTTGTCGCCTCTTCAATCAACCGATCTATTTTCCTCCTCCTAACTTCCAGATACCCATATAACACATAGAAGATTTTGATTAATACCCTAAGCAATTGTAGTGGATGTTGTTTGGTGAGGACTTCCATTTTCACATGCCCCATCTTATTTACCCCTTCCATCAACCTTAGATCCTCCTGATCTATGAGTGTGATAATTTTTTCAAGGATGAGAGTTTAGATGCTGGTAAGACCTCACCTTCCAATGATTAGCTATCATTAAGCCTCAAGGGTTTTCTTCAAGTGGATGCAACACTTTCTAGGCACTCGATTTCATCCACTGACTATGCAATCGGTATGTCGACTATAGAGATCGAGTCTTATGATTTCTATGGTTCCTTTGAGTCTGCTCTCCTTTACAACCCTCGTGAGGATGAGCAATGTTTTGTGGCATTCGATGATTTCTCTGATCTTTCGACCATATGTCCATCAGATGCCTGACTACTTAGAGAGTCTCCTGATCTTTACTCTTCGTATCTTTATGAGACTATGATTGACATGGAGGATTCCGTGACTGATACATCCTTCTCCACGTTTAATTTTGTTGGTTTTGATCATTCACTCCATTCTTTCAAGCTGATGATTTACTTTGAACCATCGGACCCTGGCTTAGTTTTTTTATTCTCTTCTCCCGGTGGTATACACTCACTTGTTGTCTATACAGGTGTTCTTTTTAATTTCATTGTCGTTATCACTATGAGACAGTGGAAAGAGTACGGCATTCATCTGATAGATGTCATCCTGAATCTAGATACAACATTTTCCTAACCGTTGCGCCCGGATAGGGGCATAAAACCTAGCTCTCATTGACAGCCACCTCAAGAATCCACAACTCTTGTATATATGTGTTTCGTCTTCCATTCCTTCTCTCTTTCGTTTTTCCTACACCCAGATTTATTATCTGATATTTATGTCCATACCTAGTATGTACTTTGTCCTAAGTATAGGGGGTGTAGACCAAGGTGTTCTCTCTTTGTTCAGTTTCATCACTCCTATTGTTGCCTATATTTAGGGATCTTTTACCCTAAGTATAGGGGGAGTGATGCATTCATTCCCGCAACGTAATTTTTCTTTTTATCAATTTATTGGTCCCCTCGTATGTCTCACTTCTTGTTGATATTCCTATTTATACTTAGGGGTATCTTACCCTAAGTATAGGGGGAGACATACGGAATTATTGATTAGTTCATTCCCACCCTCTACCCTCCTTGCATGTTGCATATAGTCTGCTATACTTAGGATTCTTGATCCTAAGTATAGGGGGTACGGTCGAATTCTCATTCTTTAATTCCTTATTTATTGCAGTATAGGCTTTTCTATACTCAATACGAGTTATGCCTTCTTTTTTCTTTCTGATCTATAGGGACATAGCTCAAGCTAAGTACAGGGGGTCGTATTATATACTTTAGCCATAACTCATACTTTCATATTTTTTAATAATATAACTAACATATTATATGATTATATGATAACTTTATTATAAAGAATAAACCGATAAATATATATAATTCTTCAAAATTCTTTGTAGATACTAATTAATAAATCAGGTTAAAAATATTTTGCAAAATGATTTGTAAAATGGTTGGAAAATAGTTGAAAAATCTTTTGAAATCATTTGGAAAACTTTTTGTAAAATATTTTAAAACCTTTGTAGAATTATTTTATTTGTAAAAATTTCTTTTATTTGCTTGAATAAAATATCTTGAAATTCTAGTTTGTAAATGATTTGGAAAATAGCTATAAAAATATTTAGAAAGATCTATATATACCGTTTGAAATATATTTGCAAAACGATTCTCAAATTTTGTAAATGTTTAGTAAAAATATTTGTTAAATTATTTATAAAAATAAGTTTTCAAAATATTTGTCAAATTATTTTCAAAATATTTTGGGGACCTTGTATATAATCATAGCAAATAAAAATTCTTTACAAACCTTGTATATACAAACCTGTAGAAATAAATTCAACTTGTAAATTGTCTGTGTAAAATACACCCCAATTCTTGTAAATGCAAATGCCTTTCCTGTAAATATCCGCATATAATTATTTTACTGACTCTTTTATTTTTCAAAAATCCCTAAAATTTGCAAAATTTATAACCCATAAAAATTTGCAAAACATTTTTAAAATTGCATAAAACTTGCAAAACCTTTTAAAAAATCCATAAAAAGTTTAAAAATAGAAAATCCTTCAGAAAAAATATTTTCTTTTCATAGCATAGCATTTGCATTTTTCGGATTGATAATGACAATTGAACTAATGTAAATAAAACCCAAAGATTGGAGCTTAATCCACTAAATAACAAGAACATTATAGGAACTCGAATTGAGGTGCTTCTAGTATACTAAACTAAATTCTTTGACACCTTAAGACTAGGTTCAGATGTCGTCTTAATTTCCTAAGTAGAATACTTCGAAAAACACTCATGACTCTTGTCTACAATGACCTAACTTACACATATACACCTTACACTTTGCTCAACTCAGTTGAAATGGTAGAGGGCTAGATTTGCCAGCATGAGACACAAGAGAACGGAAACATACAAAGCCACAATTCTATGGCCAATGTGCCCCAACCCGATCCATTAGTGACTAGGTTCAAGGACAGGAGTTGTGGGTTGAAATAATGCTTCAAAAGAGGGATATTCTACTGGCTCAAGAGAAAAAAGTCCTTATGTAAATGCTACTATATTGTTAGATATTACAAAATCAAAAACTCCAAAAAAATAGACAGGTAAAAATCAAGAAAAATCAATTCCTATCGGAGTATGTATATAGTCAATAATCAAGCTTGAGCTTCAAAGTCAAAGATTCATGTGAGCATGTAGCTGGATGACATGGCTACGCTGGTTAAGCATCCTAGGATAAGTAACCACTGGCTAACTTCCACTCACTTCTCCACCTCCTCTTCTGAGCTGATTGCACTTGAACTTAGAAGGGAATACCCCGCTTGTGGAGGAAAGAGTTGCTGGATTGGGAAATGAGGACCACCTTGTTAGAGAAGAGAAGTCTGTTTTTACCACTTCAACCAAGAGGAGCTACATATCAACTCTATACAAGATAGACTCATAGTCGTAAGGGACAGTATATGATAGATTTGTTCTGACATGGCTGTTGAGGAGACTTGAGCAGAGTTTTGTAGTTCTTAAAGGTTGTTGCGTTTCAGTCTGATTCTCAATAAGGTTCCGACCAAACCTAAATTCCAAATGTCTGACTCATCTCCAAACTTTGATTTTATGAAGACTTGTTTGAAAGTTAAAATCAACCTGATTTCTCTCTTTTTCTTTTCTTTATTTTCTTTTTCTACACTTATAGGTATAAATGTTTGCTAGGGACTAGCAAAGGCAAGTATAGGGGGTGATGAATCTCCATTTCGTCTCCTTTATTTATTTATTTTGGCTTAAATCCCTAGTTAAATGCATGTAAATATCATTAATTTGTGCTAAATAACATTCATTGATAGATTTATACTATATAATATATTATATTTAATGCCAAAATTAAAGAATAAAGGAAGAAAAGAAAATGAAATAAAATACCAAAGGTATTGAATGATCCTAAACCCTGAGACTAAGTCAAGAATTGACTTGGTCGACAAGGAATAAAGTACGGGGATATAAGGGCCAAAAATTACATGAAACCCTAAATTTTATTCTCCACTAAATATAATTTGGTACCCATTTTATTTTCTTATTTTTACATCTCAAATCAATAAACTTTAAACATAAAATTGTATGTAAAAATGAAAGAAAAATACAAAATTTATTTCATTCAAAAATAATGCACAGTGCGCCCGAGACACATAGAATAAAAAGCCATAAAGAAAACTTTGCAGACCTATATCTTCTCCGTATGAACTCCAAAATTGACCAAACTCACTTTTATTGTTCATAAAATCCAATTATCTTTTTAACGATGGTTATGGTAAAATCATAATTAAGATGCAAAAGTTGACTTTTGGGCCCTCATTGTGCAATATAACTGTATATAATATTCAATATACTCATTCTTTACATTTTTTACTTTATTATATTTTTATAAATTTGTAACTATTATTTGAAATACATGTACATAATAAAATTAGAATCAAAAATAAAATTTCATTAAAATAAATAATATACTTCAAAAGTATTGGTAAACTATACTTATATATACCTACATAATATATATACATATTTATTTAAGAAAATAAACAAGTTTAGAAGAATAAAATAAAAATATGTAAATATGTCTTTAAATAGTTGTAAATATATAAAATATATAAATAAAAATATAAAATATAAAGTACAAAAGAAAATACGTAATATATGGATAAATATATCTATAAGTACACTCATAAAAAAGAACATCTAATAAATTAACTTATAAAAATAAATAAAAATCATAATAAAATTAAATAATAAATATTTTTCGAGTTTTAACAAAAAAGTAATAAAATCATTTATTAATTTAAATCATTTAATAAGATAATTTTCTTCATTTTTGTCCTCTTCTTGCTGAGGTGGACCAATGAGGAGTGGGTCTGAGTTGACCTAGGTCAACTCCTCACCCCTCATAGGTTTGCTCTGTCAGAAGTAGACCGCCTCGACTTTGTCATTTTCTTCGCCCGATCCTTGCACCAAAACAACTCGATTCCTTCACGACTTTGCATCCTCAATCGCCGTCCTTTCACGTGTGTATCTTGCCTCGATCGAAGAATCATTACATTGAGCCGTGTTTTTGGTCAAAGAAACCCCCGTACATATGCACGTCCTCATCCTCCATTTCAAATGTGATCTGTTTCCCTATGTACAAACCCTCATATCGTTAGCCAGATCCATCGAGCGAGGCAATGGCAAGCTCCGCGTCGATTTGCAGTGCGCAAAAGCGTAGGAAGCGTGATAGACCTCCACTAATGATGGTCCTCTACTCATTGGTCTCCAGGTGCGAGCTGGTCTTTTTCTTGTATTTTTAGGTAGTTTTTAGTGTAGTTTTGATTTCTAGTTTTTAATTTATGTTTTGATCAACTGCATTAGTATAGAATTTTATTTCGTAGTTCGTCGGAGCTTCTGCTCTGGCCACTATTTTTGCCGTATCCAACCTTGTTCTGACACTCATTTTGCCTCCACCTCCTTTCCCTTTTCTTATCCACCTCGCGACCCGCTCCACCCCCCTGATCAACCCTAGATCAGGAGATCCGCTCTCCTCTGCCACCCATCACTGGAGAGGGTCGCCCTGACCTCATTCCACTCCATCTCCATGCAATAAGGCCCCCCTATACCTATATCTTATGTGCCTAAGCTTCTCGTGCAGGTCAGGAAGGTCAAAGACCTTGTTTGAGGCGTTTTTATTCCAAGAACATGCTCCAGGTGCCTTGATCCTTCTCCAAGCTCCAAGGCCACCATAACTGGGTTCTGGATCTATTTGGAGCACCTTAGCAGCTGTGGAATATCCCCAAGCATCAGTTAAGCACCTCACAGCATCAGACATCATTTGGAGCCAGGACATCTCACCGGAAGAAGCTCTCCCAAGCGGATCTTCTTCCTTGTTCTTCCAGCCATCCCCTCTGCCATTGGATTAGCAGCTTCATCTAGAATGCACAACCACCATCAGATCTTGAGCGTTATTAACCGTTGGATCCCTCGCAGGATCTGATCTCCATCGTTGATTGGTGAAGTGGTATCGGGCATCCTACAGTGACCACGTGTCCAAGTGAAGAACCATCCACCATTGGATCGTGCCCTACGAGGGGTATTTTGCATTGCCACCCCTTCTTTTTGTATTTAATTTTCAGTCCATAAACATATCTATGCAGTTATGTTACTTTTGTAAAATTTGTAAGCTGAGCCCTAAAATTTTACATTTTGCACTCAGGACCCTTGCCACGTCACCTCATGTGCACATACACATGAGGCAACTGACATTTTATAGGGGAACCCTCTAGATTTTTGTATTTCTATTTAGTACACTAATTTTGTTATTAAATGTAATATTTTTGGTAAAATTACATTATCTACCTTCAGCTTTTTGGTAATACAAAAATACCCATGCCAATGCATTTTATATTCAAAGTATCTGGGCATTTTGCATGTATTTCCCTAGACTTTCGCAGGGTGTTTAGAAATGAGTAAATACTTTTTATAAATTGCAAAAAGTCCCTACCAACATTATATTTTCTTTTTGTTATTTTTATTTTTATTAAATATCTGTTATGCTATGAAAATCCCAGAAATATTAGGTTAGATGCCTTAAGTAGTGTTCTACCATATATGTTTTTATTGAGGTATTTTCTTTATTTTTATATTTATTAAAATTCAAAAACATGTCATTTATTCCTATTTGCTTTTCAAAATACCAAAAAATTGAAAATCACTTCTAAAACATTTTTTAAAAAATTAAAGTATTTCTTTTATTGTATTTTACAACTACAGATCAAAAATCACTAAAAGTTACAAAATAAAAACACTTAAAAGTGAAAAACTCGAATAACCTTATAAATTCATTAAAAAATTTTTTAAACCTAAAATTATTTATTTCTATTTATGAATTTTATCTATATATTTATTATATATTAAAAATAGTTTTGGAAAAATTTCAGGTATTATCTATTTTTAATTTCCAAAACAATCCGGCCTATTATCATAAGTCACTGTTTTGACATTTTTAATTAATTACAAATATAAAAAATAGGAAAAATTAAAAGAAAATTTCCAAAATAGAGAAAAATATTAAAAAGACAAAAACATTTATTTTCTAGTTTTTGACTATATATAGTTATATTTATTAATAGAATACTATATATAGAAGATAAATATATATATATTGCTACTATATATTACTTATAATTATTAATATTTATAAATCCCTATAATTATTTTAAAACCCTTAAAATTAAAAAGAGATGTACTTAAGGATGTTTTTTATGGTTATATATATTTTACTTATATCCTATATATTAATTATATAATATATATGATCTATATCTACTTATATATATATATATATTTATACTTTTATAAATTTAAAAGAAAACTAAAAATCAGAAAAAGGAAATAAAAATATATAATTTAAAACAAAAAATAATATAAAAACTAAAAATCCATAAATATAAATATAAATATATATATATATATATATTCAAAACTCACAAAAATATCATAGATAAAAAGAGAAAAGAAGGAAGATTTTTTTTGGATTAATTTCTCAATCTATCATGTTTTCTCCCTGAGTTCGACACTCTACATACTTACACTTATACACACACTTTACAGAGTTATAATAAATTTTAACTCCACATTCACATTGTATTGCATTATTATTCAAGTGTGGGTTAATTGTTGTTTGATTCGCCTTTGTGAGGGTCGCCACAGTGACTGTGTTCTCACCTTGTGAGAATACATTTGATCCTCCCTAAAAGAATCAAGACAATTATAGACCATCCCTTTATACTTGATAGTATCTAATATAATAAATGAAGCTATATTTTAGTTTTATTTTTAGGACTTTTATCGATTTAGTGGGACTTTAAAGTTCTTTTTGGGTTTCATGCGAAAAATTTATTAGATTTTTATGAAGTTAATATAACAAAAAATACTATATATCATTAACCTATAATAATTATCAAAAAAATGTTTGATATATTTTTTATATATTTCATATTTTTATACTTTTTTATATATTTCATATTTTTTATGTTTTTTTAGTTTGTAAAAATATTAAAATATAATAATTTTGAAAAAAATGGAAGATATTACATGTGTAGTATGTTTATAACTATTTAATGTTTTTGAGATATTTTATATTTTTTCTTTCTATGGATTTTTTAATATTTTAAAATAAATTTGAAAATTCATTAGTTTTAAAAGTAAATATAAAGTATTGTAGGTACCCAAAGTATATGCTTTCATAATGTTACATAGCCTAAAAGCGATATTTATTTTTAAAAAAAATTAAATTAATTAAATATACTAAGGCTCAAAATAAATAAAAATATAAATATAAAACATAAATAGAAAATGTAAGAAAATACCAACATTAGAAGTAATTTAACATAATCTTCACGAAAAAATGCTAGCTAAATTATTTAAAGAATTAAACTTTCCCATCATCAAGATGAATCTACAAGAAAAACATTAGAAAAGTTGTTTTTAGGTCCATAAGAGGGGCCTCTGTGTAAATTTGAAGAGTTGTTTGACTACATAGAAAATTATCGTAAGTAGGGGTATTATTGTCAAAGTTTAAGTTATAAGAGATGCATTGTAATTTTCTCATGGTTGACTCGGGACAAATTTCAAACTTCTTCCATGATAGATGTTGCTTTATAGTAGATTGTTGCCACTGATGTACCTACTCTATTGTTGTATACAAGTACTTTGATGATCGAATCTGAAATCTGAAGTCGCTCATAGTTTTTTTAGTGAAATGCATCGAAAGTTCGATGTAGATATCGATGCTCGAGTTTGCTCCCAGCTCTTGATTAAAAAAAGGATGTTGGATGTGACACTAGATATCCAAGTGATGAACACAATTCAATAGTCCTTCAACTCACACTAAAATTAAAACAAGATAAATTTTCCAATAGGCGATAGCAATCTGTTCCATTTGAAATCAAAGAAAAACGAGTTGAAATAAGCAGCTTGTAGATTATAGATCATCTCATATTGGTCAAATAAACCTTGATTTGATCTCACAATATTTTTGAAGACCTTATAATGCTTCTTGTGTCATTAACAACATAAAGACTACAACAAAAATTACAATCTCCAAGGTTATTGGAGATAATCAAGTAATCTTCAATGATAAGGAAAAAAATGAAGGCAGTGGATGAACCCTATGTGGAAGGGCATGAAAAGAAGAAGAGAAGATGAAGAACCTAGACCTTGAGCGACCCTCGCGACACCTGCTCCACTGCTGCATCGATATGCTTCATGTGGTGCACGTCCGCGTTCCCTGCCTCGCGTGACAGTGCGCTCAGCCCAACACAACCACCTGCTCCATCCCCACACACCTGGTAACGACATCATCTGATGGATCTAGAAAATTCCAAATGCTAATTCAGTAAAAATAATATTTTAATGTGTTCGTTGTAGGCAAGCAATTCAGATCAATCAAAAAGGTCACTTAATTATTTTTACAATTAAAACGAGAGGTCAGATTTTTTACTAGAGCAAACCCAAGGTTGAACTCATGGAGGCCAGTATTGTCTCCTTAGGTCAATTTTTAGGGGATGTAGAAACTAGATTTTTTATAGAGGTTTTTTTGTAAATTTTTTATGCAATTAATGATGACACATAATTTTAGGCAAGTTTAGAGACTAAAATATAATTTTCAATACAATGAAATCCTAAAACTTGGCTAGAATGTGAAAAATGCAAAATTAATGCACTGTAATTTTTTGGAATTTTCGGATGCAAAATAAATTTATTATGAATTAAAAATGCATGCAAGGTGAATTTTTGTAAATTAATGTTAATAAATAGTAAACCTATTTATTTCTTAGAAATAAATTTATTCTATATAGATCTATATGAAAGGTATCCAGTAAAAATAATAGATCATAAGAATATTAGGTCTACATCCTATTAAAAATCAATTGAAAATCACCACTTCATTTATTATGCCATCGATATGCATGCAAATGACATGAATTTTGGGCCACAATGTAAAAGACATTTAATTCTACCTACTATGAATTTTTGACAATTTTTGGAGCAATGAATGATTTATTATAAATTTCTTTAGCAAATAGGGTAAAATATTGCAATTACACCAAATTAATTGTAATAATTTAAACAATGCTCATAACGTTTTTTCTACACATCCACAAGATAGAGAGTCAGTTGTGCTATAGTATATCATTTTTGAAAATTTGAAATGATGACAAATAATGCGTTGAATTGAAGCAGCTTAGGGGTTTTAATGCAATTACAAATAAACAACAAAAATATCAAACAGAATAACGCTTCTTTAGTTATCAGGACCCTCAAGGGATTTCTTGCAAGTTTCCCATGAGGGAGGGTGCACGGCACGTGAGCTCCAGGCTGGCGGGGACATAATCGTTGTTCCCCACGAGTTCGAGGGTCCCCACCTGCATGTGCGAATCACGCGTAGAAGAGGCTCAGCAGGGCTGACATGGACGTTTGTAGGAGGAAGGAGAGGGGAACCACGTGGCGCACAGAGGAGGCAACCACATGGCGGGGAAAACAAAAAAAATAATGTAATAATAATAAATTTAAAATAAATAATAATAAATAAAATAATAAATTGAAATAATAAATAAAGAAAGAAATAAGAAAAAGAAAATAAATCAATAATCAAAATAAATAAAATAATGATTGAAAATAAAAATAAAATAAAAAATTAGGGTGACACATGGCGACTTTGGGAGCGGCCATGTGTCACTTGCAAAAAATAAAAAATTAAAAAAAAAGAAATAGCAGATAAATTCAAATCAAAAAGTGATCTCAATGAAAGTTGATCGTCTTGACGAGATTTAGAACTTTTGTGTATGGATCAAAATCAAAAGAGATCATCTATACAAAAAGTATTTTTTGTGGTACTCTAATGATATAAAATACTGAATTTTTGTATTTTACAAATTTTTTGCCATTATTTAAATAAGATAAAATCAAAAAATAATAAGATAAAATATAGAATAAATATTTACATAATAATCAAAATTTTTGGATTTTTAATAACTAAGAAAATAAATAAATAAAATAAGGGGGACTAATATACA
Organism: Ottelia alismoides; assembly: GCA_037367405.1. Taxonomy (NCBI): domain Eukaryota; kingdom Viridiplantae; phylum Streptophyta; class Magnoliopsida; order Alismatales; family Hydrocharitaceae; genus Ottelia; species Ottelia alismoides. Next base: position 182,934 of record JAZKJV010001500.1, on the reverse strand, counting down.
TACTATATATATTTTTTGGTTGATTTATTTTATGTGATTTTTGCTTCAGTTATTATTTGGATTTTTTACATGTTTTAATAAAACATAAATGAAAGAATATAAATTCAAAAGAAATAAATTAAAAAGGATTATTTTTGTACATAAAATTATAAGGTCAAATTAGACAATATGTATAATGTACAATGAGGGCCCAACCCCCAAGTTTCACATATGAACTCCGATTCATTTGAATTTGATCTTGTTTTTGTAGGTAATTAATTGTACATTAATTCAAAAGTGATTAGATGTCCATAGGAGATTGTATATAGAGAGATACTCATGTTTTTCTCCTTTTATCTAGAACTAGGGTTTGGACTTTATTTTGTAAATTTACAAGTTACTAATTTGGGTATTTTTCTTTAATTAGTGTTTGTAATATGTACACTATAGAATTGATTTTATTTAATTCCGAGTTAGTGAAAAATAAATAAAAATATTGGAAATTTATGATAATTACATGTAATAATTTACAAGATTTTTTGGGCTTTTTATTTAATGCAATTATGAATGCTAAAATGCGAATATTATTTATAAGTTCATGATTTAAAATAAGGCAAAATAGATTAATAAATGCAACTAATTACTTGGAAATGAAGCTCTATTTTTAACTTTTAGAGTGATGAATTACAAATTCATCTATGATAAATCCTTAAGGAGGATTGAGGTGGTCATATTATTAAAGGGAATGGAGAATTCGAATATGGAATATTGGCGAGGGTCGAATGAATAAAGTTTAGGGAAAACTAACCTAGTCCCTAACAAAATAAAAAACTAATGCAAAATCAAATTGAAACAAAAAATCTAACCTATAATGATGATCAAATATGTAATTGGCGCACAAATTAGATCTAGTTGGGCTCCAATTTCGATCGTCTCCTCAATGTTAATTGATGGAAGCTTCAAACTAGCATAATTAGGTATGCAAATAGATATATGTGTCATGTCCACCATCTTATTTGTTTTATAAAGATTTCGATATATGTATCCATTTTAAAATGGATACAACTATGAATGTAAATTTAATAACCACAAACACTTGATATAATTATAGATTTGTTTTTAACTATATGCAACATAATTTTACATTTTTCATTATATTAATATAGTTGTTCTGAAATAAATACATTCGTTATATTTATATTAAGCATAACCCATCCAACAGTTTTATATTTAATTTTATCTATAGAATATTCTTATATTATCCATATCACCTCACTATATGTTATATATCTATATCCATTTTATAAGGATATGGTAACGTATCCATGTTCATATTTAAAAATGGATAAAGTATATAAAAGAACATATATTTGTGTATCCGGTCGTTTACATCAACACAAGCACGATGCATGTCCTCGTATGAAGGCACGAACCTCCCTTAAGCTCGACTAATCCACACTCCACCAATGCGGGCATGACCTCAATAGGTCTATGACTCCTAGCGACTCATTAGAGAAAATAAATAGAAAAGGAGAAAATGAGTAGATTGTCATGGATGAGGGGGTTTGACTTGGTTATATGACAGAGAACAAGGCAGAGGTGAGTTGTGAAGGGTTTAGAGAGCTAGTTGGAGTAACAGTGAGGTTGTTGGATGTGGTTACTACCATAGGGACCACCATAGATGCTCATGCAAAGGTGGAGAAGGTGAATGGTTATACAATCAGAATTAGTTGTTTTAGCTGCCTTGTGAACAAGATTACAATCTAGCTTGATGAAATTGGTCAATAAAACTAAATACAATAAAGACTTAATAAATTTGAAAAATAAATTTAATTAAAAATAAATTACAAAAGTTATTTATTTTAATGAGATCTAAAACTTTGAAGGACATTTTATGAGATAAAATCATTTCAGACTCGTATCTTTCTTATACAAGTCGATTTCATCCCTTGGACCCTATCTAGTTAGGACTCAAGAAAGTGAGCGATAAAAGAACAAAGAGGCTTGCATCCTACTTTATAAGTTCTACAAATCTAAAAGGCACTTTTACTAATATAAAGAACAAAACATTACCTATTGTGTTAGGGTACATGATAGACTAGCCACCTACACTACACTATATATAATTTTCAAGACATGACCACCTAAATTCTAACTCAGCCATGGCCAGTCCCAAGCCCGGGTAAATGAGGAGGGTTGCGCGTTAGGTAGCCGACAACCAGCGCAGGAGAGATAAATTCGTAAATAGTGTTCTTAAAGTTCTTCTAAGAACACTATTTATGAATTTATCTCGAAACCGTTCGGATCTTTTAAACATGGATTTAAGCAAACATACAGATTTCGTTGGGGTGTTCCCTACTTGCGACGTGTTGCATCGCCCGAATGCAATGAAAAATTGGCAAGGGCCGCTACATCGCAGCCTGGATGTAGTTCAAAATTTACAAGGGTTCTCGCATGAGGAACGCATGCGGGTAAATAAGCTAGTTCCGCTGCATCACCGTCCGGATGCAGTCCAAAATTTACAAGGGTTCTCGCATAATGGACGCATGCGAGTAAAGAAGTTAGTCCAAAAGAGATTGCGAAGTAAGTTACGGATTGGTAGTTGGAATATTGGCACTTTAACGAGAAAATTGATGGAGATAGTGGATACAATGGAAAGAAGGAAGATCCATATATTATGTCTTCAAGAGACTAAATGGGTTGGAGAGAAAGCAAGGGAGATCGAGAAGGCAGGCTTTAAACTTTGGTATTCAGGTAAAGATAAGGGCAAAAACGGTGTTGGAGTGGTTGTTCATAAAGATTTGAAGGATTGTGTGGTTGAGGTGCAAAGATTTGGGGATCGGATTATTTTGCTAAAGTTGGTGCTTGAAGAAGAAATTCTGAATATCATCTCAGTTTATGCACTGCAAATTGGTTTAGATGAAAGGACTAAACAAGATTTTTGGGAGGATCTGGATAAGTTTTTACAAGGAATCCCACAGAGAGAGATGGTTTGCATAGGTGGAGATCTTAATGGACATGTGGGAAAAGATGTTTCAAGGTATGCAAGTGTGCATGGAGGACATGGTTTTGGGGATAGAAACGAAGAGGGAAAAGTCATTCTGGATTTTGTAACTGCATATGATCTTTTCATAGCAAACACTCTTTTCAAGAAGAGGGAGGAGCATTTAATTACTTATAAGAGTGGCTCAATTAGAACACAGATAGATTACTTTGCGTTGAGGAGAAGAGATCGGTTGTGTTGCAAAGATTGCAAAGTAATCCCTGGAGAGAGTTTGACAAACCAACATCGCTTGTTAGTCTTGGATTTACAAATAAAAGGGCTGGTAAAGAAAAGGAAGGTTCCTAAGATCACTAGAACTAGGTGGTGGAATCTTCCGCTGAAGCAATCAAGCTTCAGGGAGAAGGTTTTAGAAGACTTATCTTGGGATTGTAGCGGTAGTGCAAACGAGATGTGGGAGGCAGTAGCATCTTGTATCCGAAAGGTAGCCAAAGATATGCTAGGCGAGTCAAAAGGAGGAGATCCGGGTCAAAAGGAGGCTTGGTGGTGGAGTGAAGGGGTGCAAGAGAAGCTAAAAATTAAAAGAGCTTGCTTTAAAGCTATGTCTAAGGATAGAACAGAGGAAACTGTCACAGACTATAAAATAGCAAAGAAGGAAGCAAAGAAGGTTGTAAGCGAAGCTAAGTCAAAAGCTTATGAGGTTTTGTATAAAAATCTCAACTCTAAGGAGGTCCAGAAGGATATATTCAGGTTGGCCAAAGCAAGAGAAAGAAAGACCAAAGACCTTTCTCAAGTGAGATGCATTAAGGACGAGGAAGGCCACGTGCTTGTTACTCAGAAGGATATAGAGACTAGATGGGAGCAGTACTTCCATAAACTTTTCATTGGAGAAAGAAATAGAGAGATCACTTTGGGTGATCTAGCTAGCAGTGAAAGTTACTTGAATCGTGCATGCTATAGACGAATACAAAGAAAAGAAGTAGAGGAGTCTTTGAAGGTTATGAGACCTGGGAAAGGTGTTGGACCGGATGACATCCCTGTAGAAGTATGGAAAGTTTTAGGTGAGCGTGGTTTGACTTGGCTTACGAATCTATTCAATGTTATTTGGCGAAGCAAGAAAATGCCTGAAGATTGGAGGAGGAGTATCGTGGTGCCTCTTTATAAGAACAAAGGAGACATTCAAAATTGTTCAAATTACAGAGGTATCAAGCTGATGAGTCACACTATGAAAATTTGGGAACGTGTGATCGAAAGAAGGTTGAGGCAAGTTTCCCAAGTAAAAGAAAATCAATTCGGATTCATGCCAGGTCGCTCAACTATTGAAGCCATCCATTTGCTGAGGAGAACAATGGAGATTTATAGAGCTAAAAGGAAGAATCTCCATATGATCTTTATTGATTTGGAGAAGGCTTATGATTCCGTCCCACGAGAGATACTATGGAGAGTTTTGGAGAAGAGACAAGTACTTGTCCTATACATTAATCTCATAAAGGATATGTATGATAGGGCTTTATCTTGTGTAAGGACCCCAACGGGGAAGACTGACTATTTTGATATCAACATTGGTTTACATCAAGGTTCAGCTTTAAGTCCATTTCTTTTTACTTTGATTATGGACGAGTTGATAAGTCACATTCAGGATGGGTTACCTTGGTGTATGTTATTTGCTGATGATATTGTGCTTATTGACGAGACTAGAGATGGAGTAAATGAGAAGCTTGAGGTTTGGAGACATGCATTAGAGACTAAAGGTTTTCGTATAAGTAGGGCTAAGACGGAATATATGGAATGCACCTTTGATGGAAGCAATGGTGAAGGAATCGAGGTTAAGATTGGTGACGATAACATTCAGAAGAGAGATTCTTTTAGATATCTGGGATCTATTTTGCAACATGATGGGGAAATTGATGGAGATATTACTAATAGAATAAATGCAGGCTGGCTAAAGTGGAGAGGAGCCTCCGTTGTTCTCTGTGATAAGAAAATTCCTTTAAAAAATTAAAGGAAAGTTTTACAAAGCAGCCGTGAGACCTGCTATGCTTTATGGTTCTGAATGTTGGCCTGTAAACCATAGACATATGCAGAGAATGGCTGTAGCAGAAATGAAAATGCTAAGATGGATGTGTGGACATACACGTAAAGATCGGATTCGGAATGATGCAATCAGAAAGAAAGTTGGTGTAGCTCCGATCGAGGATAAGATGCGAGAAAACCGCTTAAGATGGTTTGGTCATTTGCAAAGAAGGTCAACTGATGCACCGGTTAGGAGATGCGAGTGTTGGGATGTTGAGCCGGCTAAGAGAGGGCGAGGACGGCCCAAGAAGTGTTGGAAAGAGACTATACGAATGGATCTTAGTTTTTTGGATATAAGTCCGAGATTGACCCAAGATAGATCTGAATGGAGGTGAAAAATCCATGTAGCCGACCCTACTTAGTTGTGGGAAAAGGCTTTGTTGTTGTTGTTGTATGACCACCTAAATTCTCCCTATAGTTTGCATCATTTTTCTTGATCTTTCGATTAATAACCTCATGCAAGTACTTTCTGCTCCCTCTTAGCTTTCCCTTCGCTTCTTTGAGGGTCCATACTCTTAAGCTTTCTAGGTAGGTAGGTTGGAATTTTTATCCATGTAGTCACTAGTGGACCTTCCAATAGCAATGAGAGCTTGCATCTAGAGAAAGAATAAGAAATGATGAAAAGGCTCGATCCACATTGGATGTCATTGTAATAGTGTGATTTCACAAAGCCCTACTAAAAAGAAGACATTTATCATTTCCACATCCTTCGATGGTGAATGACATCTACCCTATTTCCGCTGGATTGAAAATGGAATCTAGTAGGTCTTCTTACACTCTCAAATATGACGTCTCAACACCCAATATTATGAGAGAATTATGATTAATGAGTTATTAAAAGCTCTGGGAAAATTCCCACCACTCGTCCTCAAAATGCATTACATATTCATTTTTAGTCACTAACAATGGACGTGATGTAGTAGATTCACAATTGATGGCATGAGACTAATATATATTTTTAAAGTTTTTTAATAAATACAGTATACCTATGTTTTAGCATTTTTATGTTGCTTTTATTTATTATTACATTATGTAATATATATAATCGATATGGTATTTAAATATGTTGTATTTAAACAAAGTTGAGTTACTGATTAATATATAGAAAATAGGGGGTTGATTCTGTGGGAGTCAAAAGTTATGAGAGCATAAGAGCAATGATTCTGGTATCTCTCTCCTCATTGATTACAAGAGGAGAGAGAAGAGCATAATCTTATGGTTTAGATTCGCTTCTCCATTCTCTCACAGTTTTTTTGCTCTCACATGATAACACTCATAGAAAATATTCAAGAATAAATATAGGTATTTTTGATCTCTATTTTACATGTTTTAATCTCTGTTCCTAATTTTTTATTTTAATCTTAGCTTCCATTTTTTAATTAAAGTAGAATAGTAAAACACAAATGTTGAAACATATGCCTTCAAACACTTTTAATTAGTGAACAAAGTAAGATTCGAATTAAGATCAAGTCATACGTAAGATTAAATCTTATTTTACACTACTAACACTACGATACAGTTTACAATATTCATCATTATTTGAACTAATAAAAAAGACAGGAAGGTGTCTCAGGACCAAAATTATAGCATATGATATATTCAGAGATGTTGATATTGTTGTCAAAAAATCATCATCAAGTGTGTATTGTCTTTTCTTTATCGAGTCATACTGTAGTAATGTATAGTTATAGTTGTGTATTATAAAACTAACACACTTCTACTTATTATTATATAGATAATTAATCATTGTACAAATGTATACCCTAGTGTGACATACTTTGGTTATTATTGATCGAACTTGCGTATCTAATACACTCCAGCGGGGATGAATGGAGTATGGCAGAATACATATTTTTCACGGAAGCATGTGACAATAAGTAAAATCCGGCTAGAAACAACAAACCAACAATAATAGTGAATAATATATTTACGTGGAAATCCAAGCAGGTAACAATGACCCAAACTTTCCTGACTTAAGATTTTCGGTTAGCCAAGCCAACCAATTATTCCACTATATCCTGAGATTTTTAAATGGATATCTCAACATATTATAAGCATGAAGGCTTATAACTTTGTATCACACACCAAATCACAACTTTGGATCAAAACCATAAAGTCATGACTGCAACTGAACTAGCTATATCACTGCTTGTGGCTTCACCTTGAACTTTATGCAGAGAGAACTCAGAGAGTATTTGCAAAATAGTGTTAGCTGAACAAGATAAATACGTATCTGAGGTGACAGAAAAATATCATTTAGTAATAGTCAGATGAACAATTAGATCAATAGGAGATTATATCAACAAGATATTCACAATACTCGATTCAAACACACACACATATATCTAAAGCAAATAAAAGCTATATATTTGAAAAAATATCGAATTTTTCTAAGTAGTTTCAAGAGGGTCTTTGACTATACACAGAGAGCTCGAGGATCTTGCTACAGATAGAGACTAGCTTTTAGCTTGAATTTCTTCTCCCTGTAAAGATGAAGACTCAAGAATAGAGAGGAATAGATACTATTGTACTCGAATGAGTTGTGTGTTGAAATGAGGTGGTATGGGTATGTTTTTATCGGGAATGTACTATGTAACCGTATGAGACAAACATAGTAAGTTCCAAATTTGGAGTGATCGATTAGTAAATACACAATCATCGATCGGTGCTCAATTACACGATCGGACAAGGTAACATGATCGATCAGAAAGTCGGTTACAATTTTCAAAATTCAAATCAATGAGTGACCATAAAGGTTCTCTTAGTGATCAATAAACAATCAAGGGTAAATAACATTCGAATAATTATCAATCAAAGAGACGACATTACTGATCATACAATCTTACCTATTATGCAAACTGAAGTGATTGATTGATTCAAGGTTTTCTTCAAGAAGCTGGAAATGATCAATCATTCAATGTCAATGAGCAATCATACAGTTATTGGTCAGCAAAAATGAAAGGACCCTACACTCTCCCCTTGAAATACACACCAAGAACACAAGTCTCTACTCACTACTACAGTCTCTCTACTTTTGTTAGAAATCATGTGTGCTTAAAAGGAGATTTAGCCAAAACACTCTCATTTCTTCAGGTTCTCCAAAGGTCTCAGCTCTTTCTCAAAGTTTCCACTCTTTGAAGTCATTCTCAATTTGCATTTACATTTTTGCATGGTTTATAGGCTTTATTAAAATAATTTTATACAAGAAATTATTACATAAAATGCCTTACTTCCACAAAGGAAGATAAACCCTTGACGATGTTGCATACCTTATGGCATCTACATGAAAGTCTTTCTACTTGTGTAGAAGATAAATATCGATAACTTGTGTGCATATAAGATGGTTTAGATGACATCGGAAGTAGTTTGTTTAGTCGAGTGTTTATATGACCTAGGCAAGCCAATCTCAGACATAGGAGATAACCCTAATGTGGGTGAACATGTCTAAATCTCTGTGTATTGTGATTTTCTTGTTGAGTTATAGTGTTGTTGAATTGATTATCATCATGCATAAACAATATTAACCACCTCCTAATGTTTCTTCACTAAATATAAAATTAAAAGTACAGTAAAATGAATTAAGATACATGATGAATCCATGATTCATTAATATTTTTTCTGCATTTTGTCTTAAAACCCTTAACAAATGCATGTTAATATCCATTAATTTTCAGTTCTTAACAAAACTTCATTCATGAATAAAAATGTATTTTTATGCATTAAAGTAATATAAATAAACAAAGAAATAAAAAGTAGGAAAATAAAAAGAAGGTAGATTGTAGATATGTATATATGTAGAACATGACTTATAAAATATAAATATAGTTGGAAAGTATGTTTATAAAAGCTAACCGTCGAGACCAAGTCAGTAGATTGGTCGAAAAACAAATAAGTAGGGGGAGATGAGGAAGAAAACCACAAAAGGAATTGTTTATGCATTCACATTATTTATTATTTATTCAATAAATATCAAAACTACAATGATTTTTAATTAATTAAATTTTTACATAATTTCACCAAACTCTATTCCTATTTATATCTAAAAATGTATATAAAAATATAAAAATAAGTTAAAAATATTATCTTGTATATATGTCAAGAAATCCAACTTTCAAATTGTCAAATTTTCAACTTCTGAACATCATAACTTCTTCATAAAAACTCCAATTTCACTCTACTCACCTTTAAAGTTCATAAAAATAATAGTCTCTAATTAATGAATGTGATTTCACTAAAATCAAAGTCCGTTTGCAAAAAGTCGGTTTTGGGACCTAATGACAACTGGGTTTCTAGGCTATTTGTTTTATTCAGAACATACTATTTTATAGTTTTAGTTATTTTATCATTTTTATCTTGATCTTGTATTTTATCCACAAATTATTTTATAATTTTTAGACACTAATCAATATTTTAAATAAATTAAATACACATATTTATAGATGAAATTGAAGTGTGGACTATATACATATATTTATTAGTATTAAAATTCATAAAAAATCACATATATCATATTATTTATTCTATTAATTAAAAAAATATTAAAATGGCATGTTATTTATTAATTTATTAAATTAAAAATCAAAAGCATATTTAATAAGTATACTATATACTTGTTTATTAATATTATATTTATAATCCATAATATATTTATTGTTTGTCAAAATAATTTATATCATAATTTAGCTAATTTAGTTATCTATACTTTTTATTTTTATACCTTTTTATAATAACATCATTTGATATTTGATACGTAATTGATAACCTAATTATATTTCTGGCCTACCAAGTGCTGACATGTGTCAGCACCTAGAGCCATCTTCTTCAAGCATCATTTGGTTGGAGTTGTTGCAATCAACCACCTTCACCATTTTTTTCCTGTCGCATTTTATCAGATTGTCCCAAATTATCGCTCACCATTGGATCATCTCCTAACCTCCATCGATTACCCTATTTATTGATCTTAAGCTCGGCCATTGAAAATAACTCTCCTTTAACTAGAAACACATGGATGATTTCCCTCCTTCTCCACCTTGTCTGATTGATTCTAGTGGTGACATCGCTAATCGATCGGCTCGTGTGGAAGCTAGATCTTCGAGGAGTGGTTCCAAGGCCTTGGATGGACTTGAATAGTCATCATCGCGCGTATCGAGGTCCGGCAACACCGATCATTGATCTAGAACCTGAAGACATATATTTCATATCCCCAGGTGAACCTCCTTAGCCCATTTTTATTTTCTCAATTTTCACACTCAATTAGATTTTCTAATCACTCAATTAGGATCAATAATCACCCAGCTTTTGATTCAGGTCAAAATCCCTTCTCAATTTGAATCGAAATGCACCCGATTTCATTCAGACATACACCTATTCTTGAACCCATTATTTGACCTACAAAGTATCTCATTTATTGGCGAATTCTTCGAATCGAGCATCAAATCCTCCTTTACAGTTTGTTAATCATCATGCTGGAGCTTCAACCTCATCTGGAGACTTGATTTCGTGGCACAACTTGAATAAAAGCCAAGATTGGAGGCCTTCATGCTTAGCTTCAAGAACTTGCAGTCCAAGAAACTCTGGAACCCTAAAGCAGAGCTTTTTCTTCGATGTGTAGCACATCCACCATATCCCTTGTAACTAGTGCGCTTGAAAGGGGAAGGTCTTCCCTTTCCGATCCTGTCGAAGCTGTAGAAACTTTTCCATCATCTCATCGACATCGTCGGAGAACAACACCACCCCTGACTGCTCGTATTTTGGGGAAGAATAGTTCTTCCTCCAAACGTTCTAGATTGTTACGTGTACCTCCATCCGACGGTCCACCTAGCCCATATGTTAAAATCCAGACTGCCTATATATGAAGGGGTGGAAATTTTGCAAACTTGTCCAGCAATGTTTAAGAATTTCAGAGCACACCAGAAGTTTGTTGATATTGCAAATAGGTCCCAATACGGGGACCTAATTGCTAAAGAAACCTTATTTTGTTACAGAACAATCCCTAGTCAAGGACTCATTTGCAAAACTTCTTATAATTTCTTTACATTTCTACCCATGTATTGTAGGGTACATTTGGACCTATTTCAGACATTATTTTGAGTTTATTTTTTTAGGGTAGTTACCCAACTACCCGAGCGTGCTTTTGTTATATTTTTCACATATTTTCATATCAGTCTATTGTTGAGTTTTGATTTCTCGAACTTCGTTTATGTTTTTAGGTTTCGAATTGTTTCTTTTTTCAAACTCGTTGCTCGAGACTTTCTATGTACTATATAGTATCACATATATACCCTATTTTTCACATACTATATTTTAGATAAATTTGTTTAAAAAATATAACTTTGTAAATTAATAAAAATATGAAATTAAATAAAGATAAAAAAATTTAAAATTACAAAAAGATTTTTCTCACTTTGAAGAAGAAAAATAAAGAAAGATAAAAATATCGCAAAAATATTCTATCTCATTGAAAATCCCCAGCACGATTTTCTGCCTCCTTGTGTTCAACCCAGGCACACTCACCTAGATAAACAAGTAGTGAACAACTCCAATAATTTTTAATCGAAGTTGAATTTTGTTTGATTAATTATCTCTCTATAGCGGTTTCTACTTCAATATTTATTTACCGCTTCGCTAGAGACGGATTATCAAAATGATGTTGTTACTAGGGAAACATAGCCATGCTTGTAACTTTTCAAGTTTTATTTTTTGCGATATTTTTATTTGGTTTCCTCTATTTTCTTCTTTTTCGCGTTTTCTTAGTTTTTCACGATTTTTTATTATTTTCTTTTTTCTGATTCTCTTGTTTTCCCCCTCTAATTTTCTTCGAGAATTTTGTGTGACTTTTTATTTATCTGATTTTTCTTGATTTTTCTTTTCTCAACTTTTCTCAGGTTCATTTGTTGAGTTCTTTTTCTCGATTTTTTGTCGATCTTCTCTCAGAGTTTCTTTAAGTTTCGGTTTGATATTTTCTTATCTCTGTGAAGCTAACCCATTTTATAGGGCATGTAGGATTAGTCAGCTTCTTCAGAAGATGACTCAACTGAAAGTGCAGAGATCGAGTCATTCTTCTGTGATCTGGTTGTAGAGAAGTAGAGCAGGTTATCTAGATGGAGTTGTATTTTTTTGAACAATATTTTCTATTTTTTCTGAGAGAGGGCACTTGCCCATTTTTTTTGTTTTTGTGAGAGAGGAAGGGATACATGCATGTGTTTCTTTTTGTAGTAAGGGGTCCATTAAGGACATTTCGATTGTACGTGGACTTTAGACCATTTCTCGGGGTCTATTTCACCAGGTGCCGGTGCACTTGGGGGACCTCATCGCAGTTTTCAATTTTCTTGATGTTTTAATTTATTTCACACATTTACGTAGAGCCTAGGGGTTCATATTTGTTTAATTAGACGACAAAAAGTAAAACCTAGATCCACAATCCCTACTTAGGTATAACTTTTAAGATTTTTGAAAAATAATATGTTCTTATGCTAGAACTGTTGATTAGGACTCATTTTTTCTCAACTTTTGCATGCATTAGCCTAGGTTTTACCTTTCTGCACGGATCACTTACATGTAGACTTCCCGCGCAAGGTATGATTTCTATCTCTACATGCATCATCGTTTTCCACTACATTCCATGATTCTCCCTCTGTGAGACACAGATTTCGAAATTAAAAAGAATCAACATCCTGTTAGATATTCCTGAAAATATCCAAAAAAAGTGAAAACCCTCAAAAATATTTTTTTCTCTTAAAAAAATACCTGGAATTAATTTTTATTGGAGAGCAAACCCCTCATTGTATTCAAGTATGCTCTAGATAGAGTGAGTGAGGATGTAGCCTTAAGGAATAGAGCCAAAAATCCTTAGACCTGTACCTTAAGTACATGTGCATCACTTTTCGGTGCATGGTTGCAACTGTAAGCACTTGCCTCCGACCACAGAAATCTTTTGGTGTACTCATACCTCACAGTTCACTGTGGGCCTGATATAACCTGGTAGTCGGGCAGATGGCAACACTATTTAGGGGACTATGAGTGTGCACGTTGGGCGAGAGGGTGACACCCTCTGTGAGTTTGCTAATACAACTGATTGATAACCAAAATAAAATTGAAAAGATAAAAGACCGAACTCTTACAGCCTCCACCATGTGAAGTTGGTGAATCTAAGGTTTGCATTGTGTTTGTTTGTGAGGTGTGGTTTATTCCGTGTCTTATACAACTTCACACTCGTGTTATTGACTTGACATCGTATTATTTCCAGTACTTATTTTTGACATCGATGATGACGTCTAGACGGATTTTGCACTCAGACTCCATGAGCTTTCGACATTCCACCTTCAATCGTATGTCTTCACAGACTCGTGATGACCCTCTTCCCAAGTCGGTCCCACTTAGTCACAAGGTGAGTCAGACCTAGACTCCCTCACCTCCCAGCCCTTCTGTTGAGGCAGACCCATGCCTCAATTTTTCGTCTATTTCTCCTGCAAGTTTTTCACAGAGTTCTTATGAGACATTTTCCTTCCCAGAGGATTCGAGTATCATGGCTAGAGGGAAGGGACCAGTTGAGGACAGAGTTGTTGAGGAGAGACCGCGTGATGATGACAGATATACAAATGGGTGACATGATCCAGCTTTGGATATCATTGATGTGATTCTAGACACAATACATATCAGAGATCAATGTAGAGTCCAGGATGAGATTAGTGCTAAGATCACTGCGCTGAGAGCAGGAGCCGGGAACTCACTACCACCTATTATGGTTTCCATGGCTTTACGAGATGAGCATGACCTAGGAGCAAGGATGCTACACTATTGTATTTGGTTACCACCGAATCAAGGGTCATACAAGCTGAGATCATCCTTTATTTCATTGCTTCCCAAGTATTATGGGAACACTTAATATGAGTTGTTTACCTTTTTACAACAGTTCAACATGATATGTGGTACGACTAGCTATCCAGGAGTTGCGAAGGAGGATGTACTCCTCAAGTCCTTCCCCTTCACCTTAGCAGATAAGGTGCCTTACTGGTTGAGTCATTTAGGGAGGGAGGTTTCTAATTGGGATGATCTGAAGTCCACATTACTGCATAAATATGTTCCTTTGGGATGGACGAACATGATGAGGAGTCAGATGTTCAATTTCACACAGCTTCCACATGAATCATTCCAAGAGGCATGGGATAGATTCAAGATTTGATTGAGAAATGCCCTCATCATGAGATACCATTGAAGGTGCTGGTACAAATTTATTTTGGAGGACTACAGCCAGATGTTCAGGTTTAAGTGAGCACCACATGTGGCAAAAACTATCTGAATAGGGATGTCGACTCAGTTTGGTCCATCTTTGAGGGGATGACAGAGAATTCACGTGTTGACTCCACTTGGGCATTTTTAGAAGGGCCCACAATCACCACACCACCGAGAGCATCAGAAGGTGACGCATATTTCTGGTTCTGATTCACAATCTGACATGGGATTCATTAGTGAGAAGCTGACATTAGTCGACGTGATTTAGAAGCAAGTTCAGGATTTACAATCGCTACAAGAGTTGGAGAAACTCTGATCACTTCCTCAGCAGTTGAGTGATTTAACGAAGAAGGTGACTGAGCTGTAGATCCAGTACTATCAGTCTCGTTCTTATTTCACTTCTCATCCTATACGAAGATCTTTACCCGCTCCTCCCACCTGTCAGATTCGGAACATTCAGAGTGAGCTGGTACAGCCTACTGAGCTTCCATAAATTGATTGGCATGAGGATCCGTCCAATGCCAAATCGAGTTAGATCACTAGCCCTGGAGATGATGATATTGATTCTCATGCTACTCTTGAGATCAGCGAGATGTGATACGCTCATGTTCAGCCACCGTCACACTTTACTCCTCAGAGCGTCTACCATCAGCAGCAGCAACAACAACAACAACATAGTCATCTGTAGTATGGATGCCCACATTTCCAGCATCGCCAGTACTTCACGCGGCACTAGTCTCACCAGCGCGCCTATCAGAGACCATATTCACGTCAGTATCCTGCTACATATTCACAGACATATTAGCACCAATAATAGCAGCAGTCTTCCTTTACACCACAGAGGCCTCCTCAATCTTTTACACCACAGCAGCACACACCTAGACAAGAGAGGACACTGCACTAAGTCTGAGATATGTTCACAGGCCCTAGCATTGAATCGGATCATGGATATAATTGGCACACTCTAGAGTACACCTAGGATAAGATGGAGCGGGCTAACCATCTTCTGGATGAGTTAACTGCGCCCAAGACCACTCTTCCAGTCCAACCTCAGAAGAATCCAAACAACAATATGAGGCACACAGATCAGGTAAGCACCACTACATGTACGATCTCTTTTCTTGAATTTTTATCTAATTTCATTCATCTTAGGAGTGGTAGATCACAACGAGCACCCGATCGAGAGGAGGAGAGGGAACATGATGAGGAGTGAGAGACGATCAATGATGATATTGAGGTTTCACATTTTGATGTTGAGGAGGATGACCACCATGATGAGGACCAGCATGATGTCCATCACGATGATATTCAGAGAGATGGGAGCGATGCAGAGACATTTGACATGGACACGAGCTAGTCAGATGATGATAATATT
Source organism: Ottelia alismoides (assembly GCA_037367405.1). NCBI lineage: Eukaryota > Viridiplantae > Streptophyta > Magnoliopsida > Alismatales > Hydrocharitaceae > Ottelia > Ottelia alismoides. The sequence continues at coordinate 167,275 of JAZKJV010001500.1, read as the reverse complement.
CGGAGAGATGGGAGCGATGCAGAGACATTTGACATGGATACGAGCGAGTCAAATGATGATACCATGCCAGACCATGCAGATACTCTCGATGCAGATTTTTCTTCTCCTGTTTAAGAGAGTTTTGTGCATACTTCTAAGACTCTCGATGTACATGATGATTCCAATTTTGATGTGAATAAAAATGCTGATTTTGTAATTCCTGATATTGTTCCTTTTCTCGATGCTTTGTAAGGAAAAGGAAAGAAAAATTCCAAACGGAATGTTGTCACTCCATAGACTGAGAGATTATTGAAAGATCACATTTTCCTGAAGGTCCTGCTCCATGATGCTTTGGATCACTTCCCTACCTCAGGCAACAGTTGAAGAATAGATATACAACACGTAAGAAGAAGATATCACGTATAGAGAAGAACGTTTTGACGAAGGACACATCATGCGCCATACAGAACAGATTGCCCAAGAAGAATAAAGATTCAAAAGCACATTATGTTAGATAATAGATTTCTCATGCAGCGTTCGATCGAACTCTATTAGATAACAATTCCTCGATCAATTTGTTACCATTTTGTTTACTCGACAAGCTCAAATTAGGTCCTCTTTACAAATTCCATGCAATTCTTCAGTTTGTTGATAGATCCGTAAAGAGACCTAGGGGCATTTTGTGGAAGTTATCATGATTGTGCAGGACCTGTAGTTCTAAGTGGACTTCACTGTCTTGGACATGGATTTCCCTACACAGTTGCACTTACCCCAATCATTCTTGGGAGGCCTTTCTTGGAGATCGTGAAGGCCCTCTTCAAACAATGATACAAGGAAGGTATCTTTTTCGTGCTGAGGGCAAGAAGGTACGTTCATATAGAGATGGTGAGAGAATCACACTCATCTTGTGCCACGTCTACAGCTAGTTCAAATGCCTTGTGTTCATTAGCCACCTGTGATTACATGGATGAGGTTCGTCTTGATGTCCTTGAGAGGTATCGCGTAGAGACCCATGATATCCTAGCAGAGGATGGGTTCGAGACTACAGTTAGTTGTTCTTCTGATTGTGCACTATATTTTAACATGGATGATGATGAGTAGATGGAGAAGTCACCTGATGATTTCATTGCAGATATTTCAAATCTTGAGAGTTCACATGATTCCTCCACTTCATATGAGCTAGAGACTAATTTTCATTTAGCAGAGTTATTTTCCTCTAGTCATTCTGAGGATGAGCACAGTAGCGAGTCGGATGATGTTTTAGACTTCTTCTTTTAGTCCGAATCAAGAGCATATTGAGATGGTGGATAACTGTATTGCAGACGCATCTACCACCAACATAGATACCAGTACAAATACATATGAGGATATGTCAGAGACATATTTCAACTTGCCGGAACTGAATACCTTTCCACCAAACACGAAATATGCTTTCCTTACAGGTCACATCAATTGTTTCCGGTCATTATTAGCTCATCTTTGACAAAGAGAAAGAATCTCGTGTGATCGAGATTCTTGAAAGAAATCGTAAGGCTATTGGGTGGAAAGTGTTCGATCTCTGCATGATAAATCATGCTTTGTGCTCCCACCTTAACTATCTCAATCATGATAGCATACCTTCTAGAAAGTTTAAGCACAGGTTGAATCTGGTTTTACGAGATGTTGTCAAGAAAGAGATTACGAGATGGTACGATGTAGGTTTTATTTATCCCATCTCCAACTCTGAATGGGTTAGCCCATTACATGTTGTCCCGAAGAAGTCGGGAATTCATATGGTCAAGAATGAGAGTTGAGAGGAGATTCCAAAGAGAGTAACTATGTCGTGACGAAGAGGGACCACTTCCCTTTACCTTTGTACATACGTACGTACCAGTTCATAGAGAGGTTGGCAGGGAAGGAGTACTTTTGTTTCCTTGATGGTTACTCTGGATACAATCAGGTTACTATGCTCCTGAAGATCAGGAGAAGACCACTTTTACATGTCCCCTTGGCACGTATGCTTTTACAGGGATGTCCTTTGGATTGTGCAATACCCATTCTGCATTCCATAGGTGCATGCTTGCCATCTTTGCAGATATGGTTGGTGATTTTCTCGAGGTCTTTATGGATGATTTTTCGATCTATGGTGGATCCTTTGATGATTGTTTAGTGCACCTAGACCAGGTTCTTCAGAAATATTGTGTGGTGAATCTCATTTTTTTGTGGGAAAAGAGCCATTTTATGGTTACAAGCAGGATTGTGTTGGGGCATGTCATCTCCAGGCAAGGCCTGGAGGTTGACTTTGTCAAGGTGGATGTCATCAAGCATCTCAAGCCACCATCCAACATCAAGCAGTTACGATCTTTTCTAGGGCACGTCAGTTTCTACCGATGGTTTATTCAGGATTTATCTAAGATTGCCCGATCGTTAACTGAATTATTAGGCAAAGACATTGAGTTCTTGATAGATGACAAATGTCTTAGTGCCTTCCTCACATTGAAGGAGATGATTAGTAGTGCTCATGTCTTATAGACACCTGATTGGTCTGTTCCCTTCGAGATCATGACGGATGCTTCAGATTTTATGGTCGGGGTTGCATTAGGATAGAGGAAGAATGGACTTCCTGTTGCCATCCACTAAGCCAACCGGATTTTAGATGACACTCAGTGTAATTATACAGTGACAGAGAAAGAGATGTTGGAAGTGGTATTTGCATTGGAGAAATTCAATTTAGATCATATCTTCTGGGTTTGATGATCAAAGTTTACACGGATCATTCAGCTATCGGGTATTTGATGGAGGAGAAGGATGCCAAGGCATGCCTTCTTAGATGGGTTCTCTTACTTCAGGAATTTGATTTGGACATTAAAGATAAACCTAGGGTAAAGAACGTGGTAGTTGATCACCTCTCCTGATTACAGACAGAGCAGCCTACAGTTGAGTACACACCAGAGATTGTAGAGAGATTTTCAGATGAGAGTATCTTTGCAGTTATAGAGCTTCCATAGTATCTAGACATAGTGAACTTCCTTGTCACAAAAAAGTCCACAGGGTTGGCCGAAGGACCGAGTTGACAGGCTAGTTTCCAAGGCACGATATTACTATTGGGAGGATCTGATTCTTTTTCTTGAGGGATCAGATTGTGTCTACAAGCAATGTATTCCGTAGGAGGAATACAATAATGTCCTAACTCTATTCCATTCCTTAGAGGTATAGAGACATCATTCAGGGAAGAGGAAATCGTAGAAGGTACTCCAGAATGAATTTTGATGGCCGACTCTTACTAGAGATGCATGCGCATTCGTGAAGATTTGCCCGCATTGTTAGAGAGCAGTAGGGACAGTCAGTGCTAGAGATGCAATGCCAATGCGATCAGTTGTCATTTGTGATATCTTTAATGCATGGGGTATAGATTTTATGGGATCGTTCCCTTCGAGAAGTTGCTCTGAGTACGTTCTTCTCGCTATGGATTATGTTAAGTAGATGGGTGGAGGCTATACCCTCACAAACCTTTGATAGCACGACAGTGTGTAGGTTCCTGAGAGAACATATTATTTCACGGTTCGGTATTTTACGTATTCTAATTTCAAATGGGGGTAGACACTTTATTAATAATGAGGTAAAAAAGCCAGTAAAGAATTATGGCATTGATCACAGAGTAGCTTCTCCTTAGCACCCACAGATGAACGACATGGCTAAAGTTTCAAATAGGGAGGTGAAATCCATTCTTCAGAAATTAATATGACCAAATAGGAAGAACTGGTCACAGGTTCTAGACAAAGTTCTTTGGGCATATCGTACTGCATATAAGACTCCATTAGGTACTTATCCTTTTAGATTGGTTTATGGTAAGCAATTCCATTTGCCCATAGAGATCATGCACAAATCTGAATGGTCTATTAGAGAGATTTCATTGGATATGCAGAAAGCATGAACTAAAAGGAAGATGGATTTGAATGAGCTAGAAGATATTCGAAATCAGGCATACGAGAACACCCTCATTTATAAGTACAAAGTGAAGAAATGGCATGATAAATACATTCATTACAAGATCTTTGTCCCTGATCAGAAAGTACAATTGTTCAATGCACAATTGAGAATTTTTCCTAGCAAGTTAAAAAACAAATGGGAAGGACTGTATATAGTCAAAATGGTGCACGGTAATGGAAGTATAGCTATATCAGATGTGTCACCTGGTGCAGAACCATTCATGGTGAATGGGCAGATGATGAAGCACTACTTGGAGACTGCCGATCATCTGGCCAGTTGAGGTGATCTACTTTGTACAGGATGCATGACTACTTTTCCACTTCATTTCATCATGTACAGAGACTTGTGAGTCTTTCAATTTTTTTGGAGTACATCATCACATGTATATTCTTTGTAGTTCACAATCGTCCCCATTTTTTGCTCATCTTTATATAATTAGGATACTAGATCCTTAGTATAGGGGGGATTGATTGCCCGTTAATTTATGTTTTTCGATTTTGTTCTTTTTTTCCTTTTCTTTTGTTTTCCTTTCTTTTACACTAATCACGGGTCCCTAATTTTTTACCACATTCTTTTCTATACTTAGGATGCCTTATCCTAAGTATAGGGGGCGAGTGATTTCGTTCATCTTTCTTTCCTTTGTTCCTTCATTTGTATATTACTTGCCCTTGGTCACCTCATTTTTCTCTTCCACTATACTTAAGATGACACGGTCGTCAGTATAAGGGGTTCGATTGACTTCTATTCTTTCTATTGTCTTTCATCTACTTTTACTTAGCACGAGTTATGTCTCCCTTTTTCTCTTTTGACGTTATGAGTACATAGTACATGCTAAGTATAAGGGGGTGAGTATATATTGTATATATACTTTTGTCCATAACTCGTATTTTTATGTATTTTCTATATCTAAAAAAATCCATAAAAAGTGTGCAAGGTTAATTTAAAATCCATTTATTTATGTATTTATTATTTATAAAATCCTTGTAAAAATGTAAAATATTTCTAAAATTCTTATTTAAAAATCTTAATTAAAATTTGTATTTAAAATATGTATAATACTTATTTAAAATCCTTTCTATTAAAATATGCATAAAAATCATTTAATCTTTGTAAAATTATTTGTATATAAAGTTTGTAAAATACATTAGTTGTTCAATTCAAATAAAATATTGGTAAATTATCTTGCAAGATTCTTGTATATATTCTTGTGTATAAAAAATTGAAAAATCCATAAAAAAATACAAAGTCCTAAATTTCATAAAAAAATCCAAAATCTTTAAAATCCATAAAAATGAGTAAAATTCAGAAAAATGTACTTCACAAAAATATGGTTGCATTTGCATTAGCATTTTTCAGAATAATTTGATTTCTCGAACTAAAGATTGGGAATAGTATAAAGGATGGAGCTTGATTATGACCATTAACTTTCATTGTAAGGAGCCTAGTTAGGAACTGGAATTTAGACTCTTTAGGTCTATGACTTAAACATTTGGGTTCCATGAGACCATGTTTGGGAAGTCAACTTAAACTTGCATAAGTAGAACACTTGGTATCATCCGTTTAACTCATCATCAGTGAACCAATTTTGGACACATGCACTTTGCACTCAGCTCAACTAGCATGGGGTTGCAAAGGGCACTCCATTTTAATGGTGCATTTTCATCCTTGTCTAGTGATGCATACATCTAAAGATGGGAGTTGGGGGTTGAAACAAAGCTTCGGATGAGGGAAGGATCTGCTGGCATAATTTTTTCCAAGTCCTCAAAACATGGATGGAAACAAAAGACTATATAATCGTCGAGGCACAAAAGATTGATGCAGTGCAAGCAACATTACAAAGCCAATTAAAAAGAAGCCACCAAATACCAAATATGACCACCATGGTCCAAGCTTCCAAAAAGCCTGCACATCTTGGTGGAGACTTAGCTACACTGGCTGGGCTTCACAAGAAGATGTGACTACATTGGTCAAACTATAGTTCTCTTGTCATTCTTCTACATTTCCTCTCTACTTAATTGTGGACACAACACGACCTGACCTTAGAAGGAAATACCCCCTACCTCGAGGAAAGAGTAGCTGGATCTGGAACCAATGGGAGTGTATTATTAGTATGGGTGGTTTCTTCACTTCTTTAAGCAGGAAGAGCTAACACAATCACGTACAATACAAACTGAATTCAAGGTTGACAGAGTTAGTGGTAGGTATAAGTGGATCTGAGCTGACTATTGAGGTGAACCTAAATAAGGATTTCTTGAACTTGAAAACTGATGAGATTAAAATCCTAATCCTAGTTAAGGCTCCGATGAAATACTTATTTTAGGCCCGACTAAGCTCTGTCCTTTATTTGTTCTCATGAATTGGTTTGGAAAAACATATTCATTCTAACTTTCTTCCTTTGTCCCTTATTTTTCAAATAAGTGTTTGCTAAGGGACTAGCAAAGTTTAAGTATAAATGGTTGATGGATCCATGATACATTAACATTCTTTCTGCATTTTGTCTTAAAACTCTTAACAAATGTTGTAAATATCCATTAATTTTTATTTCTTAAGAAAACTTCATTCATGAATAAAAATATATTTTTATGCACTTTAATCAAGTAAATAAATAAAGAAATAAAAAGGAGGAAAATAAAAAGACAGCAGATTATAGATATGTGTATATGTACAATATGACTTATAAAATATAAATATAGCTAAAAGATATATTTATATAACCTAACCCTCGAGACCAAGTCAATATGGATTGGTCGACAAACAAATATGGAGGGGAAGATAAGGAAGAAAACCACAAAAAGAATTGTTTATGCATTGCACACATTATTCAATATTTATTTAATAAATTATAAAACTTCAATAATTTTTATCTAGTTCATTTGTATATATTTTTCATCAAAATTTTTTCCTATTTATTTCTAAAAATATATAGAAAAATATAAAAAAATTAAAAATATTACCTTGTATTTATGTCAAGAAATTTATGTTTCAAATTATCAATTTCTCAACTTCCGAACATCATAATTTCTTAAAACAGATTCAAAGTTCACTCTACTCATCACTAAGTTCATAAAATAATATTCCCTAATTAATTAAGGTATTTCACTAAAATCAGAGTCTGTTTACAAAAAGTCAGTTTTGGGACCTAATGACAATTGGATTTCTGGGCTATTTATTTTATTCAGAATATATTATTTATAGTTTTAGTGATTTTATAATTTTTAATTATTTTTTTGATCTTTTATTTTATCCATAAATTATTAATAATTTTTAGACACAAATTGACTTTTTAAATAAATTAAATACCCTTATTTATAGATGAAATTGAATTGTAAACTATATACATATATTTATTAATATATCTAAATTAAATTATTAAAAATCATGAAAACTCACATACATCTTATTTATTAATCTATTAATTAATAAAATATAAAAATGGTATGTTATTTATTGTTTTATTAAATTATAAATCAAAAGCATATTTAATAAGTATACAATATGCTTATTTATAAATATTATATTTATAATCCATAAAATATTTATTATTTATCAAAATAATTTATGCCATAATTTAGTTAATTTAATTATCTATACTTTCTAATTTTATACCTTTTTAAAATAACATCATTTGGTATTTAATACGTGATTTATAACCTAACTATATTACTGGCCTTCCAGGTGCTGACACGTGTCAGAACCCAGAACCATCTTCTTCGAGAATCAGTTTGCTGGAGCTATTGCAACCGACCTCCTTCACCATTTTAATCCCATCAATTTTTCCACCTAAATGCAATCTAAACCCTTGATCTTATTGTCCTAACAACCAAGACTCTCGCCCACCATTGGATCATCTCCTAACCTCCATCGATTACCCTATTTACTGATCTTAAGCTCGGCCATTAAAAATAACTATCCTTCAACCAGAAACATTTGACTGGTTGCCCTCCTTCTCTGCCTTGTTCTGATTGATTCTAGTGGTGACAGTGTTAGTCAGTCGGCCAACGTGGAAGTTGAAGGATATGGGAAGATCCTTAAGGACATCACGGAAGCGTGAGAATCGTATAGTATGCAATCGGGAGCGCCTAATCGCACTAGTTGATCGAGGCATCGGGATTTAAAAATTTTTCATGCGATGAAACCACATTATCCAAGAACACTTCCTGGATCATTTCATCTAAACCACAAACAAGTATTAGGGTTACCACTTGAAGCGTGGTTGTGATCGAGTCTCTAAACGATCTCCTGTCTCAAGTCCGATCCGACGGAGGAGACGCTTGCGAGCACGTTGATGAAACATGTGCTTCTCACAATCCATGTTGATAATCCAAGTGGTGAATCTCTTGATCTCGTCCCACAAGATCCTAAGTCTTCTTCACGAGTGAGGCACATCGAAGGAGACGGAGATCCACGAGTAAATAATTCGACAGCATAACGGCGACGATGTGACGATGGTGACTCTTTCTAGGGCTCCGTGGTGGATAGCCACAATGAGAGAGAGAGAGAGGGTTGGCGTGAAGAATGAGAGAGAGAGTGAGCATATGTTGTTGTAGTTGTTGTTGTAACTTTGAAGAGCAAGGGGTGTCTCTTCTTATATACTATTTTGGGAGTCCATGGATCACAATCCATGGACTACATAAAATCAATGGATGAGATTAATTTGTGCTTCTTTCAATGGCCAGAATTTTTTTGTAAAAACACAACAATAATTAATTAAATTTAGATTAAATATATATATATATATATATTAAAAATCAATATAATTTAATTCCAAATTAAATCAATCAAGCATGGAAATAAAGGGAAGGAAGATTGCCTCCTTCCATTAAGAGGTGGGGACGGCCACCCTTTCTTAATGAGAATAAATGGTCGTCCACCCTCCCTACTAGGAAGGCAGCAATCTCCATGTAATCCCATGAGATTACATTATACCTTCGAAATCTCTTATATTTACAACAACACTTGTTGTAAATTATTCTACAAAATTAATTCATAATTATTTTGTGAATATTGCAATCTTGCCATCGGACAATTGTGAATCATATTCACAACTCAAAATAAAATGTAAATTACATTTTCAATTAATTGCCCAATGTGAATCCAATTCACATCCACATTTAATTAACAAATGTACGTTACAAATAGCTCTCTCTCTCTCTCTCTTATATATTATAAATCACATTTAAAAAATATATGATTAATATGATTAGTGCTATCCACATTATTCATATCCATGATAATTAAATCACATTTAATCATCTTGGATCTCTATTCACATGAGCCCAAATAATACTAATCTCATTCACATTATTTACATCTTTGATAATTAAATCACATTTAATTATCTTAGATTACTCTGTGTATAATATGAATTAAATTCAAATTATTCATGATAACTAAATCACATTTAATTATTAGTTTTCTCAATGCTCGGATACATATATCAACAATGAAATAATCCTTGAACTCTTTCAAAGATAATGCGCTTTCTCCGCAGATTCTTGGAGATAAGGACATGGCGAGTGTATTGTTCCACGTATAGTGACTTGGATATTGAGATCACATCTCAAATCTAGATCTTACGAACCTCTCATAGATGCTTGATTAAATCAAGACTGCAAATCTAATCTTCTCATTGCATCTGAATCATATTCAGATCAATGCCCAATATTTGGACCAAGATCAAATTACTTATCTACTGAGAGAAGTTACTAAAATCCACACACATTTCATCACTCCCTGGAAATGGAAGCGCCATGGTTATACAATCGTTTATGATCACATCACCATCAGGTATTCCTAATACCTGTACATCCTTCATACTGGAAGACCTAGAATAAACCAAAAGTATTTGACCAATTTTACATTGTCTACTTCATGGTTTTATCATTAAGTTTCTCATTTGATTATTGGGAGTCGGTATGGATCATATACTTTCCAAAAGCTTATATAATATCTAGGTATTGATCATATACTTTCTAAAAGCATATACCAAACCTACAAATTCAGTCAAGCTTCCAAAGCGAGAGACGATTGTGCACAAAATTTGACTCTTTCCAACATCTCATGGGTGAGCTCATGTCTTCTGGTTCAATAACTGAACCTATATGATCGCTTTGAGAGATAGTATCACTTATATGCCCTTGCATACACACCAATGCGTCGGTGTATAGAGCTTGGTTAGATCATCAACCTATTGGTCTGCCAAATGTACATCTTCAGATATATAGTAACACATCTGTCTCTAGTTAGAGTATGCGTACCTATATCGTGACAGCATACGACATAGGACTTTGGTTATCTCGATCTCGTTAAGTCAACTCTTTGACCTAACTAATCTGATACCTCTGAATCTCTATTCCCATGCAGAGGACCTGCATCAAGTGGTCGGTCATATATTAGCCTAATGAAGAAGGATTGCCATCTCCTACTCAGGCTGGAGATCATCGCTTAACAATCATTTGACAGTACTTGATGAGTCCTCAATCTAACTCTTTAGATATTCATCCAATCACCAGCCTCTATGATTCAATTATTGAATCAACAACTATATGATCATTAAATGAACATGGTACATAACCCTAATTATACTAAGGGACCTATAATGCAAATTAGTTATTCTTCATTTCAGATCAAGGAATGATATTTGCAATAACATTTATTGCATAATGGCTCGTCGTGGGTTCGTATGTCCAACAATCTCCTAGTAGCCCAAAGAGCCATTAATGGGCTAATATTTAAACCCACACTCATGTAACAATCATAGGTTATTTAGAAAAATAACTAGGTAAGTTGATTAGTCACTCTGTTCTTGAGAGATTACATCAAGTCATTATACAACACTTGCTTATATCCTAGTAACAGTGCCTGCATCCAATGCGAATGTTGCATCTTATGCAACCAATATCCAATTTTTTTAATTATAGTGTCTTTAACACTACAATTCAACAATTAGTATAACCAGTATGTAATTCCTTTTATCCTTATCAGAATGCCCTTATTCCCAGAGATCTCTATCTCCTAAGGTATCTGCAATTAAGTCCTTTTAGATCACTGTCTATAAAGTCTTAAGTTCTTAAAGATAAGACCTTGAGATCACTATCTCAAAAGTCTTGTCATCTTTGAAGATATTGTTATTACTGCACTCAAGTGTTTTATCTCCATAGTAGGATTAGTAACAGTTTACTACTACTACTACATGGCAGACATCTGGCTTTTGTACATATCTAGCATACACTGAGCTTCCCAAAGCTGATGCACTAGGTATATAGCTTTGGTATTCACATCCTCAACTCTTTGAGGTGATATCCCTTTAGATAGGTCAGTACCATATCCTAAGGAAAAGAAGCCTTTCTTGGAATTTTCCAGAAAATGGAAATGTCCAAGGTATATCACTAATGTGACGGTCCCAATACCCTCTTCTCTTTGCTTCTGAACACTTTCAGAACTAAAATCTAGGAGGTATCCTTGAGATCAAATCTCAAGGTAAGAAACAACCATATTATAAAACACTTATTATCATCCTTATATAATTCCAAATGATTAGGATATTATCTACTTTCAGCACGATGAGTACAATGGCACTCCTAATAAGGTTCACATGGTTCATCAAGATTCTATTTGAAATCATAACCTTTATAATTTCATCAAATCTGATGTTCCAACTATATGAAGCTTATTCGAGTCTGTATATGGAGTTCTTCAGCTTGCACACCTTGCTTTCCTCAACATGAAGCCCCGGGGATACTTTATATGGATATCCTCGGAGAGGTATTCATAAAGGAATGCAATATTGACTTCCATCTTGAAGATGTCAAAGTCAAGTTGTGTAGCTATAGTTAGCAATATTCTGATGGGTTTAAGCAAGGTCACTGAAGAGCAAGTCTCATTGCAAGTAATGTCTTCTCTTCAGTGCGTATCTTGTGGATTTGTATTGTGCCTTGAAAGTCCCTACCTTCTCATAAGCTTCCCTCATTCTCTTGTGGATCCATTTACACCTAACAGGTTTTACCCTTATAGGTGGATCCTTGAGGGTCCATATAAAATACTTTTATATGAAGTCTACCTTAGACTTTTATTGCTAACATCCATCTTTCCATGTCATGATCCTCAGAAGCTTCATCACATGAAGTTAGATCATTGTCAGACTTAACTAACATATGGAATACATCCTCAAACTCATTTGAAGAGGTATGAGTGTTTCATCTTTAATTGTCCTTTTAGTTTCCAATTTCTGGAGCCTCGTTATTTTCTCAAGATTCAGTGAGTTCCTTTATTTCATTTTCATCTTGATTCTCAAGAGAGCCATCCTCTAAGAATCATATATTTAGATATGTAATCTTTAAGAATCACAAGGTCATAAAGTAAGTATCTAATACAGTCCTTTATATTCCTAATGAAGTAGCACTCTCTGGTGCTAGATTCTATCTTACTTGCATGGAACATTATATATTGTAGTTTCTACTATGTATATACTTGGAAATTAAGATGTATTATGCTAATATTCATTGTTGATCAAATCATGTCACACATGATCCAATTGTATCTCCCTACAACTCTATTGAGGATGATTGAGGTAGGAATGATATTCCTTTCTCCATAGGGTATTCCTTGGATTCATCTAATAGGTGCAAGCTACCTTGATTAGATCAAATTCATTTCATGTTCCTTCAAACTTTGGTTCTAAACCAAATTGTAAAATCTTTGAACATTTCAAAGGTTTCTAAGGTGAGGGGAAGAAATCTCGTATCACAAATAATCATTGAATGATATCACATATCTTCAATGTTTATTATGATACAAATGATCCATATACATAAATATGTATGAGCTTTAATACCTTGACATCTTACACCATTCTCGGAGAAGGGTGTATTTGGACATTTTACTTTGAGTACAATATTCACAAGTATGTAAGATTTGAAATTTCAGACAATCTAAAGTTTCATCTCTTACCAGTTTATTCGTCAACAAATAAATGTCCAAGGCTTGATGCCAGATCATTGTCAAATGACCTTCAACCTCCTATTTATGTTTAAAGGTTTGAATTTACAGTATTAGAAATGTTGATGAACCATTCATTATTTTTCTTATTTAATAGAGTCCTCTAGATGTAAGAGTACTTTCTGAAATATATCCATTATAACTCTTTATGATAGGTCTATCTCAGAATTCATGTTTATTCCCAATATTTAGAAATAAACAATGAGTGTATTCTAATATCTAGGTCATAGATACATTCTCTAAGACTAAGGGCTCTCCCACTGAAATTATGAAGTCTATCTATTTAATAGAGATTGTTGCAACAATTGCATCAAATATCCATGTGGATGACTATTAAACCTTAAGATCAAAATTTCTAGTCTTCTAAAACATATGCAAACAATTGCAAGTGTTATTAAAAGAATGAGATACAATTATTAGACATTGATCTTATCAAATAAGAAAGTCAATTTAATTGATTAAATGTAGATATTGGTTATCCCCATGCACTATATGGGTCCTTTTCTAAGGATCCTAGATAGACTTGATACATACTATCAATACATCGGCTTGTTGCAGTATTGGCATTCATCTAACTCTTTGGATGTCATATGGAAGTTACAGAAGTACATTCAACTCCTTGACTTTCCTTCTTGCTTGGGTCAGACCCATGCATCCACTCCGCTCCCTTTATCTGTAAACAACCATTGCTTAAGACAAAGGATCTCTTGTGTTGAATTCGAAGGATTTCAATATAAGAGTATTTCAACATTTATACATGCTTAATTTAATTCATACAATATATATTATCAAGCTTCATGAATTACTAGAGTATAGATAGTAGAATGATGACACTCATCGTATCTATATCCATCTAAACTCTAAAAAACTTTGGTTCAGGTAGGTACTCAAATATTTTGAATGCATCATCTCTTATAGAACCGCCATTCTATATGATGCAGTGAACCATGTCATTCATGATTAAATATCGAGAGCACATATGTATGCCAGGACATCTTCTTAGATTTATAAGGATTGTTTGACAATTACAATCATCATCGACATGTCACTTTCAATGTACATATGATGAGAGATCAAGACTATAAAGACATACAAACCCTAAGGTTATAGACCTATTGTCTATTTAATTGTCATTCCTCATTATTATGAGGAAACTTGCGTATTGCAACCAACTGCAAGTACAATATCTTAATCATGGATCCAATCCATGATATTTTACTGGTTATTATTGAGTATAGTGTTGAGTGGGTTTAATGAGGATTATCGAAAATAAGAAATTTGCATATATATACATGATTTACTTTGATTTATGAATTTTTTATATCAAAGTTGTCTTACCTTGTCATCACTGAAAGTTCATTCCCTTAATCACTTTCAATGTAAGAGATATAATTACCATTATATCTCAGCAAGATCTGGGGTCTCCTTCTTACCTTTCTTACATCCCAATAATATGAGAACTTACAACTCAGATAAAAAGAAGCGGGAACACATTCCGCCTTGCAAGTTCAACTTACATTCCCAATTCGGTCTTTAACACACAAGCCCACCACTCCTAAGGTGATGTTGATCCGTCATTAATTAAACCAACCATGACCAGGAATACAACTTGCTATGTGCAATCCAATATGGCCCCAATAATATGAGGACTCCATATTGGGATCACTATGCATACGTCCTTACTCTTTCAAGGAGAAAAGAGCCCGATCCAGATGCGCTTGTATGCAGGAGCTGTCACTTTGGATAGGTGTCTCCTACATATATTCCCTGACGAAGGAACCCTTCTCCTTGATGGGAGACCATGGATGTCACTTATGTGATCCTCCATATCCCATTCAATTTTTTAAATTAATCATTATGAATCATATTCATTACGATTAGTTCTTCCAAGGGAATTAAAACTCCATTCATGATAAAGTATATAAATTTAATTAGATCAATTAATTTAATCATATTAAATCAATTATCAATCCAATCAATTAAGCAACAAATAATTTTTAATTGTTACTTGAAAGATGGTATAATCTAAAAAATGTGTATTATTTCAAATTTTAATAATTAGAAAATACATCATGATCGCTCAAGTATTATCCCTTCATTACTCGATGTCATGGCCAGTACCGACAGGAGTGGGATAGACTGCTCACGGAGCAACCTGCTACCCCAACGCTCCCCGACTAGACACCATATTCGCCTCGGGTCAGGATAATGCCAATTGATCACTTTATACTTGAGATGATAATCGGTATTTCAACCGAAGTTATACCATATAATAATAATCAAAACTATTTTGATTTATATTATAAGAAAATTTGCTAAACAAATTCCCAATCTTATTCAAGCAACTTTGTTTGTTGGAAAGATGATCGTGTGACCAATTGTGATCTAGATCATATCTAACCAATTATTGATTAAGTCAATGTTATTTAAGGAAATAATTATCATAAACTATTTCTAAAATATTAATCCATAATTATTCCAGAAAATTAACCATTAATTTCACTAATTGATTAAATAGCAATCACACGGTTCTTGATTAGGAGCGTAATTTCCAGCAGTGACTCTCACTTACTAAAATTAGCATATCTCAATCAATTTAAATCCAAATCATGCAAAATAAGTTTCCAAAGTTTGATAATTTGACTTAAAATAGAACCCAAGTGATTTGCATGCATTTCTAAGCATTTCAAATCCATAATAAACTCTTTAATTACGTCAAGATTAGTCGTCCCTGAAACAGTGGATACATGTTCACTAAAATGATCATAACTTGAGCAAACAGATTCCAAATCATGCAAACTCAAATCCCATGGTTTCCTTATTTAATAGGAAACATAATCCAAATGATAATTTCGTATTTAAACAATTTAAACAGGGCCGAAAATATTCACAAAACAGGGCTGTATGAACCAAATGTGATAAAATTTTCACAAACGGTCATCCTAGGTTATGGATCGTATCCGAAACCTCTGACCTATGGATCCGATACCACTTGAAGGATATGGGAATATCCTTAAGCGCATAACAGAAGTGTAAGGATTGTATCGAATGCGATCAGGAGCGACTAATCGCTCTAGTTGCTCGAGGCAGCGGAATTTAAAATTTTTTCATGCGATGAAACCACATGATCCAAGAGCACTTCTCAGATCGTTTCATCTAAACCACAAACAAGTATTAGAGTTATCTCTTGAAGTGTGGTTGCGATCGAGTATCTAAAGGAAGAGATTTCCTATCTCAAGTCCTATTCGATAGAGGAGATGCTTGCGAGCACGTTGATGAAACGTGTGCTTATCGCAATCCATGTTGATGATCCAAGCAGTAAATCTCCTTATCTTGTAACACGAGATCTAACGTCTTCTTCATGAGCGAGACGTGCCGAAGGAGATGGAGATCCACGAGCAAATAATCCAGCAGCATAACGGCGATGTTGCGACGATGGCAACTCTCTCTATGGCTCCATGGTGGACGGTGACAATGCGAGAGAAAGAGAGAGAGGGTTGGCATGTAGAATGAGAGAGAGAGAGTATATGTTGTTTTAGTTTTTGTCATAACTTTGAATAGCAAGGGGTGCCTCTTCTTATATAGTATTTTGAGAGTCCATGGATCACAATCCATGGTCTACGAAAATCAATGGATGAGACTGATTTGTGCTTCTTTCAATGGCTAAGATTTTATTGTAAAAACACAACAACTATTAATTAATTTAATTTATCAATATTTAATCTCAAATTAAATCAATCAAGCATGGACATAAAGGGTAGGAAGATTCCCTCCTTACACTAAGGGGGGGGATGGCCACCCTTTCTTAATGGGAATAGGTGGTCGTCCACCCTACCTACTAGGAAGGTGTCAATCTCCATGTAATCCAATGAGATTACATTGTACCTTAGAAATCTCCAATATTTACAACAGCACTTGTTATTGATTATTCTATAAAATTAACTCATAATTATTTTGTGAATATTGCAATCATGTCATTGGACAATTGTGAATCACATTCACAACCCAAAATAAAATATAAATTACATTTTCAATTAATTGTCCAATGTGAATCCAATTCACATCAACATTTAATTAACAAATGAAAGTTACAAATAGCTCTCTCTTATATATTATAAATCACTTTTATAATAAATAATTAATATGGTTAGTGCTATCCACATTATTCATATCCGTGATAATTAAATCACATTTAATCATCTTGGATCTCTATTCTCATATGCCCAAATAATATGAATCACATTCACATTATTTACATCTTTGATAATTAAATCACATTTAATTATCTTAGATAACTCTCCATATAATATGAACTAAATTCATATTATTAATGATAATAAAATCACATTTAATTATTAGTTTTCTCAATGCTCAGCTACGTATATCAACAATGAAATTATCCTTGAACTCTTTCAAAGATAATGCACTTTCTCCGCGGATACTTGGAGATAAGGACAAGGTGATTGTAGTGTTCCACATATAGTGACTTGGATATTGAGATCACATCTCAAATCCAGATCATACGAACCTCTCATAGATGCTTGATTAAATCAAGATCGCAAATCTAATCTTCTCATTGCATCTGAATCATATTTAGATCAATGCCCAACATTTGGACCAAGATCAGATTAATTCTCTACAGAGGGGAGTCACTATAATCCAGACCCGTTTCATCACTCCCTAGGAATGGAAGCGTCATGGTTATACAATCGTTTATGATCACATCACCCTCAGGTATTCATAATACATGTACATCCTGCATACTGGAAGACCCAGAATAAACCCAAATTATTAGATCAATTTTACACTATCTACTTTAGTGTTTTATCATCAGGTTTCTCATTTGAACATTGGTAGTCGGTATCGATCATATACTTTCCAAAAGCATATATCATACCTAGGTGTTAATCATATACTTTCCAAAAGCATATATCAAACCTACAAATTCAATCGAGCTTCCAAAGCGAGACGACCGTGCATGGATTTTGATTCTTCCCAATATCTCATGAGTGAGCTCATGTCTTCTGGTTCAGTAACTGAACCTATATAATCCCAATGAGAGATCATATCACTCATATGCCCCTGCATGCACACCAGCACGTCAGTGTATAGACCTTGGTTAGATCATCAAACTATTGGTCTGCCAAATGTACATCATTAGGCATATAGTAACACATCTGTCTCTGATAGAGTATGTGTGCCTATATCGTGATAGCATACGACATTGGACTTTGGTTATCTTGATCTCGTTAAGTCAACTCTTTGACCTAACTAATCTGACACCTCCGAATCTCTATTCCCATGCAGAGGACCTACATCAAGAGGTCGGTCAGATATCAGCCTAATAAGGAAGGATTACCATCACCTACTCAGTCTGGAGATCATCTCTTAACAATCACTTGACGGTGCTTGATGAGTCCTCAATCTAACTCTTTAGATATTCATCCAAGCACCGGTCTCTATGATACAATAATTGAATCAACGGTTCTATGGTCATTAAAATGGTTATGGTACATAACCCTAATTGTAATAAGGGACCTATAATGCAAATTAGTTATTCTTCATTCAGATCAGGGAATGATATTTGCAATAACATTTATTGCATAATGGCTTGTCATGGGATTGCATGTCCAATAATTAGATCTTCAGGGAGTGGTTCCAAGGCCTTGGCTGGCCTTGAATCCTCGTTATGGCGCTTCGAGCTATAGCAACACTGACCATTGAGCTAGAACCTATAGTCATATACTTCATATCCCCAAGTGAACCTCCTTCACCCATTTTCATTCTCTTGATTTTCACACTCAATTAGAGTTTCTAATCACTCAATTAGGATCATTAATATTCCATCTTTTGATTCACGTCGAAATCCCTTCTCAATTTGAATTGAAATGCACTCGATTTCATTCTGATGTACACATATTCCGGAACCATTATTTGACCAGAAAAGTACCTCATTCATTGGTTGATTCTTCGAATCGAGGAACAAATCCTCCTTTACTGGTTGTTAATCACCATGCTGGAGCTTCAACCTAGACTTGATTTCATCGCACAACATGAACAAAATCCAAGATTGGAGACCTCCATTTTTAGCTTCAGGGACTTGCAGACCAAGAAACTCTGGAACCCTAAAGCAGAGCTTTTTCTTCGACGTGCAGCACAACCACCATATCCCTTGTAGTAGGTGCACTCGAAAGGGGAAGGCATTCCCTTTCCGACCCTGTCGAAAAAGTAGAAGCTCTGCCATCATCTCATCGACATCGGTGGAGATCAACACCACCGCCAACTACTCATATTTTGGGTAAGAACAATTCTTCTTCCATGCGTTCCATATTGCTAATGCGTGCCTCTATCTGACGATCCACCTCCGCCACTACATTCTAATCCATGTCGCCCATCTGTGAAGGGGTAGAAATTTTGCATACTTGTCCAGCAAAGTTTCAGAATTTCAGATAGCTCCAGAAGTTTGTTTAATTTACAAACAGGTCCATACATGGGGACCTAATTGCTAAAGAAACTTTTTTTCTTATATAACAAGCCCTGGCCGAGGACTCATTTGCAGAACTTCTTATATTGTCTTTACATTTCTACCCCTATATTGTAGGGCACATATGGACCTATTTTAGACATTATTTTGAGTTTATTATTTTAGGGTAGTTACCCAATTACCCTAGCATGCTTTTGTTGTATTTTTTGCGGGTTTTCGTCGCTCTATTGTTAAGTTTTGATTTATAGAACTTCATTTACGTTTTGAGTTTCGAAGTATTCCTTTTCTCGAGCCCTTTGCTCGATACATTCTATCTACTATATAATATCGCATATATACCATATTTTTTCACATACTATATTATAGATAAATTTATTTGAAAAATGTCTCTTTTGAAAATTAATGAAAACATGAAATTAAAAAAGATAAAATTTTAAAATCATAAAAAGATTTTTATCACTTTGAAGAAGAAAAATAAAGAAAGATAAAATTATCACAAAAATATTTTCTCTCTCCTCGAAAATCTTGAGCACGATTTTCTGCCTCCTTGTGTTCGACCCAGGCATACTCACCTGAATAAAAAAGTAGTGAACAACTCCAATCATTTTAGTCAGAGTTGAATTTTATTTTATTAACCGCCTCTCTCTATAGTGGTTTCTACTTCAATATATTCTGAATAATTAAATGAAGCTCAGAATATATTTGAAGATATTACATAATGGTAGTTTAATTTTATAATATGTTCTTAAATTCAAAACTCAAGCATTTATCCCCCTTTTATATTTTATAAATTAGTATTTATTACATGAGAAAGTTTAAAGGTGTTGTTTCAATCATTCAAAGTTTTATGTATCATCACATAAATGGATTTGTTTATGTAAAAACTGGGGTTTCGTTCTTATCTTTTGAGGTTTCTATTTTTAGGAGACATTTATATTTGTATACACATTATAATTACCACAATGAAAAGAGAGTTAATCAATAAGAGGTTAGAATAAGAAGTGTTGTTTAAAGTGATATATACATTATATACATGTATGAAGAGTTGTATTACGTATGAAAGTTAGTTATTTTTGTAATTTAGACCATCTCTATCTGATTTGGTCTTTCAGTTGGGAAATAAGTATAACATATGGTTACATCACTCTCTTTTTTATTGGTGTGTATGTATACACATATATACATACTTATTTGGCCCTCTTTCTTTTCGGCGTGTTATATGTTTTAGAATTAGCACGCGTTCTTATTTGAGGAATGTATTTAACATAATAAGATATTATTGTGTATTTACATGTATTTGATTGGAATTATAAGGTAAAATGAAATAATAAAGAAGATGAATCCCAGATTCATTATCTTTAATATTTTAATTATTCTAATCCCTTCGCAAATACTTAATAAAAGAATAAGAAATTATAAAATAGCATGAACTTGTTATATAAAATAGTATGCGATCAAAGATAAAGGACAGTGCTCAACCAAACCTTTAGGTAAGTTTATTTGTTATAATTCAATTGGGTATCATCTTTTAGACTCAAAAACATCCAAGTTCCACTTGTTCCTGGACATCAACAGATGGGGTGCAGGTAGATCAGATCGTATAGACTGGATCGCTACTGTCACAAAGAAAACATAGCATTAAGTATCACTTTCAATCACAAGATACACGATCAAGCATAAGTGAAAATGTATTTAACACGGAAACCCTCATAGTAAAAAACCAGGACCATAGTCTCTGGAATTCGGGCTTTCAACCTAACCCACATGGCTCTTCCACTAACCTAAGTTGCTTATGCAGGAAACCCAATCATATCACAATCTGAACTAATTATGGGGTCAACTCAACTATATTACAGTTAAAAAATCTTAATAACGTCAATATCAAAGATCAATATGCAATAAGGAATATGAGGCAAAACTAAAGCAATCATACAGAGTGAGGAGCAGTCTCATAAGATGAATCACAAACACTAGATTTGCAGACGTGAAGAATAAAATAGGAAAAATAGCTCATGGAACGTTCTCTCAAACTATGGAGAGAAGAACATATAAAAGGGAGGTTATTGCTCATTGTTGTGCGTTGTATAATGACGTGTATGGTCCTATTTATAGGTTTATTGTCCCCATAGGCACTGTCTTTGAAAAAGTAGCTATCGGGAACAAATCGGGAATGAAATCGCCTTAAAAAATCTTCCTGAAAAGGAACGTGATCGATCAGGATATTTAGATGATGTATTAGAATCAAACGATAGATCATGTGGATTTAGGTGGTCGATCAAAATAAGAATATGATCAATTAGTGAACAAAATTGATTAATCATAATATAAGATTTAGAATTAATGCATGATTCAATAAAAAAGACTCCATCTTCTTCTTCTACTTCAGCTTGAGGTCCTTTTTTGAGATTGAGTTGGAGTTCCTTTAGCTTTGAACTCCTTTGAGTTTTGTAGCTTCTTCTTCACTTAAGTTTGAGCTCCTCAGCTTGAGTTTCTTCCTAGTCCAATAGCTTTCCTACTTCTGACCTAGCTTCCAACTAACTGCACAAGTTTTGTCTATCTACATAAGTGTTATTATCATCAAAATATGCATGCTCATGCATGAACTAACAATCTCCTCATTTGATGATGAAAAAATATTGATGTGACCAATTTGAGAATATTTTCTTTCCCAAGAAAATTTGAAGAGATTTTTGTAAATGTTTTTTCTCTCTCCCTTTTTGATATAGTCAAAAAGACCTAAAAAGGATATGAAAAGTTAATCAGTACCAATTGTTGGTTAAATGGATGACTAGAACATCTCTCCCCCTTCTCTTTGAAAGCATTTTTTAAATATGAGCTCCCACTAATTAGACCTCCCCATTAATCTTTGCTTAAAGGCTCCTCCTTAATGATAAGAGTAGAGTGTGCAGCATCAATGATTGATCAGTTTAGTAAAAAACTGAATAAGTCACTATTGAATCAATAAGCCGGTCTCCTTTCTAACAAGCTAGACGAGGAATTGCTGCATTGACCAACTACCAAATCAGCAATAATTAACCCATGAATAGATAAATCAATCAAGTATGTGTAGGAAAAATTTTAGTATAACTCTACATAAATATGTGTATAGGCACAAGTAGGTAGAGTGTTAAACATTGTGATGGCAAAACGCAAGTTAGTAATTATTGCTAATTATTACGATTAAGAATAACTTTTAGATTTTTCTTGTTTTTCTTATTTTTGTGGGTTTTTATTATATTTATTTTTTATGGATTTTAATTTGTTTTATTTTTTTACATTTATTTTTCTTAATTTTATATTTTGCGTTTAATTTTAAAAATTTTAATTTCTTTAGATTTTTAAGAAAGGATAGTTATATATAATTATATAGATACTATATTGTATAGCTAACAAATAGTATATATAATTCTATAGCTATTTATATTTTTATTTAAGTCAAAATAAGAAAAATAAAATGTTTTATTTTTTTAAATATTTTTCTATATTCTAGTACTTTTTTATATAATTTTTGTGGATTTTTAAAGTAATAAAATGTACAAAACCATGAATATATTATTATCTGAGATTGTTTAGGATTTAAGAAATATAAATAAGTCCAAAATTAACTCAAAACTATTTTAACATATAATATATTTAATAAAGAAATTTTAAAAATAGAAAATGTATTTTTAAGTTTTTATATAAATTTTAAATTTTTATGAGATTTTTAGCATTTTGTGATAAGTTTTATATTCTGTTATTTTATGTGGTTCTTGAATATATGGTAGAATATGAAATAATATAGATAATATACATTTTTTGAAATTTTCAGAGGTATTTTTGAATTTTTATGGGATTCAAATATCTAAACAACGAATATTGGCATGTTTTTGTATTTTTAAAATAGAAAAATTAAGTTAAATGCCCAATAAATTTTATGCATGATAAAACATGTTTCCAAGCATCTATCCTAATTTTCCCACAATTTTTAGTATATAAGAAAATATTTAATACAAGCAATATTCACATAATAAAAATACGAAGCTAGTATGGATCTATTTGCAATTATAATAAAATATAAATTCATGTCATAATAGGTCCGAAGAGTCTATGCTTAAATATGCAAAAATTGTAATGCTTCATGTAGCTCAACACGTGAGGCTGAAGGACCTATTTATAATAATAATAAAGTACAAGGGACTAACATATTTATTATAGATGTTAAACTTCATTTATAAGACTGAAAGGAAATACAAATAACGAGAGGGTTCAGTTGCAATGTACCCAAGAGTTGTGTAAAGGGCATGTGGGGCACTAATAGAAAGTCTTGGGCACTCCACGTGGCCCCACTAATGATCCAAGAGTTCAGAAGGCACAACGGTTTGCCTTGATTTGATGACCTAGATTAGATCTGGGCCATTTTCTTGATCCAACGGCTCTTAGGGGCCTTGGAAGAATAGGGAATAACTCTTTCTTATATTCACTTCGATCTTCTATATCTCCTGCCTTCGATGTTCTGGCATGTTGCTGAAGGGCTCATTCCCTTCCTGAGACTTCTTTGCCGCTACGGGTGGCTTCAAGAAGCTGTGGGCCTCGTCAGAGGAGGTACGGAGGTCAAGTTCTTATCTAGGACATGGGCTTGTTGTTCCTCGATCGAATCGAGGGCCAAGTGGTTCTTCTGGACCTCCTTCCAAAACAAAAAGTCTAGGGGGTTCGAGAGCTATGCTCTCAACCTTATTTGAAGGTGTTGTGCACATGAGATGAGGTAGATGGTGATCTCCGATAAATGGTGGTTGATAGAGATATGATTCATTGATCGGTGCACGATCATGGTGATCAGGATGGAGAGTTTGGATGTGGATGTGATGGGAAAAGTGTATGAGGCGATAGATGGTCAGAATAGTGGGTGTCACAACTAGAAATAGTGGTCGGAGCTAAAGCTCAGTAAACTACGAATCTTAAATTTACGCTGAAATAAAGGAAATGCGATTAAATTAAAGCTAACCCTAATCGAAGGAATGAAAATGCAACTAAAAACCAATTAAAAATTAGGCCTCAACAAGGATTTTACCTGGAAGTAAAACATTGCCTAAAGCAAGCTCTAGTGAATGTGGATCAGCTCTGAGCTCCTTCTCTACGCCAGCAATCGAGAGGCTCCAGCTTGCCGTCACCAAGGGGAACATACCAAGGATGATTTTAGGGGTTATGTTTGCTCGAGAGAGATCAAAACTTGCAAAGAAGAAGAAGGATTTTATTTATAGACTTGGAGGATGGCAATCTTAGATTGAGATTGCGTGAGAAGTTATGGTTATTGGTGAGATCTACACATAGGGTGTGGCAGAGAGATATGGGAAGAGTAGATATGGTGAAGGGCTCAAGGAAGGAGGCAAGGAGAAGCTGTAGGAATTTGGTAAAGAATGGGTTGTCACAAGTTTCTAACAAAATCAAAGTCCTAGGGTTTGTGTAGGGGTTGTTGACCGGGCAGGTCAACACCCGCTGAGTCCTAATTGGTTCACGTAGGACTAATTCAAGAAAAAAGATAAATAAAACCATGCATAAATTAAATATAATATAGTAGATGAATTTACTAACTAAATCCTAAAACATGAAAAACTTTCCTTATTTTATAAACTATTTTATCATGATTTTTATTTATTTTTACAACTTTTATTATTAAGTGCTAATTTTTACTTGTACATGTATAGGTATATACCTATATTCTATGTATTATTTTTTTCATATTATATATAATATCATATTTACTATATTATTTAATATGTATTACTTATTTTATGGTATTTTAATTATTTTGTTTGTGCATATAAATAAATACATGTATATACATTATAGGTATAATATACATATGTATTTAAGCATATTATTTATTTTGAGTGTATTTAGTTATTTTTTATCTATGTTTATATTTTTACTATGTATTTTAAACTATATATAATTATTTTAAAATATAAAGAGAGTAAAAATGTAAAGAATAAAATATATTAATTTATATGCATATACCCCAGTATGATAGTATCCCAAAAACCTGCTTTTATATCTTAGCTCCAATTTTAATGAAACACCTTCATTTGATAGATAATTTAATTTGAAACATAATGAAGGTGAGTTTGGTTTAATTTGAGTTTGTATGGAGTACATATTGATCAATGAAGTTTTGTTTGTAGTGTTTTTCATCTGTGTGTACCATGCGCATTATGCATGATTTTTATTGGCTTGTATTTTTATAATTTTCTATACATTATTATGCATAAGCTTTTGTGTTGAAAACTTTATTATTTGAGGTGTGCATATTGAAGAATAAAATAATATAATATTGAGCTATGTCAAGTATATAGAATTAGGATCTTTATGTTTATTTTCTACAGTATTGGATCATTATCTCCCCATACTTTATTCCCGATCGACCTAGTCAGTATTGACTTGGTCTCGGGGTTCAGGGTCAGTCACCATCTTTGACACCTTTATTTTTTTTCTTCTTTATTCTTTAATTTTGGGTTTAATTTTAGGTATTTATGCATTAATTACATATTGAAGTTAGTTGTTTATTTATACAAACTAGTTGTATTTACAGGTAATTTTCTAGGGAATTTAGGCCAAAATAGAAGAATAAAGGTAGATGAATGGCTATTTATAACCCCCATATACTTATATTTGATAGCTCACAACAAACACTTATTATGATAAATAAGTTATACAAAAGAGAAAATAAAGAAAGGGAAAATAAAGAACCTGGAATGATTATAACTTTTAGGCTTACCTTCAGAAATCAAAGTTTGGAGTTCAGACCTTTGGATTGTTAGTTTGTCAGAACCTTATTGAGAATAGGATATAAAACTTAATAGCCCTCAAGTTCCACAATCCTCTGTTCGGATCCCCTTAACAACCAGGTGAGAATAAGTCTATTCATACACAAACTCTTATGACTATGACTTTCACTTGTACATTGTATGTGAAATGTAGCTCTTATCATCAGAAATAGCAAGAAACAACCTCCCTCAGCAAGGTAATCCTAGTCCCCTATCTACCTAGTCTTTCCTCGAGGAGTAGGGTATTTCTTTCTGAGTTCAAGCACAACCGGCTCAAAGGAGTGGTGGGAGAGAAGAAGAATGGATAGTGACCAATGTAGTCGCATATCCTGTGGAGCTTGGCCAGTGTAGCCACTCTCCAGCTGCATGCAACCTTGAAATATTTGACTTTGAGGTATAAACCTTACTTATTATTATATAACCTCAACATTATTGATTTTTATTGACTACGTCCATCTATTTTTTGGAGTATTTATTTCATTTTTTTTAGGTATTTTTACCCTAGGAACCCTATAAACTTTTCCAATTACCTCCTTGACCTTTGAAACAACCTAATTTCTCCCTCAACCTCATAAACTTACTCTGTCTTATCCCCACAGACCCTGCCATTACTTTTACTTTTACTTGAGTCAATAACATAGGTTAATATACCATTGGTGCATTGGATGGTGGACCTTCCACCTCCTTATATCCTTCTTCATCTTCATCTTCTTCCTCCATTCCTCTTCTTCTTCCTCCTCTCTTTATTTTCTCTCTCTTCACCACATCTCCATCCATCCACCAAATCACATTTTTTCTATTTTCATGATAAACCATATCTTCCGATCAAGAAAATTATTTTTTAAAAAAATGGAATGAATTCTTGAACTGATTAATCAAGTATTTATTGCTACTAAATAATTACATTGCAAGGGAGGAGGAGGAGGTGGTGAAGGGGGTGAGGGCAAGGGCTACTGTAGCAGGCAGAGGCAGGTGTGGAGGAACTAGGGGAGGAGGAGGTGGTAGTGGATAAGGCGGGGCGGAGGAACAAGGGGAGGAGGAGGCGATGGAGGGGGCGGTGATAGAGCAACAAGGGGAGGAGGAGAAGACGGTGGAGGGTGTGGGGGCAGGGGATCCTGCTACGGGTGGAGGCGGGGGAGGAGAGGAGCGGGGGTAGAGGAACTAGGTGAGGAGGAGAAGGCGGTGGAGGGGGTGGTGCAAAGGAACAAGGGGAGGAGGAGGAGGTAAAGGAGGGGGCGATGGCAGAGCAACAAGTAGAGGAAGAGGAAGCGGTGGAGGGCATAGGGGCAGAGGCTCCTGCTGTGGGCAAAGCTGGGGGAGGAGGGGAGGGGATGGAGGAACAAGGAGAGGAGGAGGAGGTGGTGGTGGAGGTGCAGGGGCTCCTGTTACGGGCAGAGACAGGGGAGGAGGGGAGTGGGGGTCGCCGTCCTCGACGGCTGCAGCTGCACCGATGGTTGCACGCTCACCTGCAAGATGTAGTGCCTGGGGGTCGTCACAGTTGTCAATCTCGGAGGAGGTGGAGGGTAGATTGGAGGAGGAGGAAGAGGCAGAGATGATGGGTGGAGATGGTTCTCGGTGGGGAAATGGAGGTGAGTAAGAGGGTGGGGTGAGAAAGGGAGATGGGTAGTTATAGTAATTTTTCAAAATGAAAGGGTATTATATATAAGAAACTAACATAATCAGGATAGTTTTAATAGTTCAATGGATGGGAGTTAACCGCGGGGTTCATGGGGTAAGAGTTCGCAAGTTTACGGGGTCGAGGGAGGAATTAGGTTGTTTCAAAGGTTGAGGAGGTAATTGGAAAAGTTTATAGGCTTCATGGGGTAAAATCTCTCTTTTTTATAATACCATATACAACATCATTTATATAAGGAATTTTTCTTCTTGAGCCGGTAGACTATCCCTCTTTTGAAGCTTTATTGCGACCCACAATGTCATGTCTTCAGACGTCCATGCCACTAGATCGGGTTGGGGTGCACTGACCTCCTATTGGGATGACATATGTTTCCACACATGTGCTTCTCAAGTTAAAGAATTATTCCCTCCACCACCTCATCAGAGTTGATCTAAGTGCAGAATGTGTGTCCAAGTTAGGCCTTTGTCCTTAAGAGTCATGTGTGTGCTTTGAAATATTTTACGTAGGCTAATCAAGATGACATGTCAACATAATCTTGTGGAATCAAAGGATTAAGTCTCATTGACATGAAAAGTCTTAATTCTAGTTCCTATAAAGTTACTGTAAATTAAGTGGATTAACATCTAAACCAAGCTCCAATCCTTAGATTTTAGTTCAGATCCGTTCAATTGTCAAAATCATTTTGAAAATTTCTCATACAATGCAAAAATATTTCTATCAAACAATTTTCTAGTTTTGAACTTTTTATGTAGTTTTTCAATTAGTTTTACAAAATTTTATGAGTTTTGAACATTTTTCAATTTGTAGGTATTTTTTGGAAAGGTTATTGGATTGAATGTATTCACAAGTATTATTTACATATTAATAAAGAATTTTATACAAGGTATATACAAGTTTTATACAATAGTTTATTTACAATAGAATTTATTTGGAAATTATTGCAACATGATTATGTACAAGATTTTCAAATCAATTTGAAAATATTTTAGCAAACATTTATCAAATATTTTGAAAACTTGTTTTGTAAATAAGAAAATTTCCAAATATTTTTACAAAGAATTTCTACAATCATATAAAAGAATATTGTCTACAGGATTTAAATATTTTACAAATCTTTTTCAAAAGTTTTTATTATTAATCTTTTTATTATTTGCATACCCATACCCAATGTATATGAGCCATATTATTGAAAATACAAGAAAGTATGAGTTATGATAACATATATATATACCATATATACGACCTCCCCAAACTTAGCTTGAACTATGTCCTCATAGTGACCAAGGAACAACAAAGGAAGACATAACTTGTGCTAAGTATATAAAAGTTTATATGACAACGACATAAATAAAAGAATAAGAATTTGATCGTCCTCTCTATACTCAGGATCAACTAATCTGAATATAGAAGATTGTACAATAAGCGGGATGATCAAGGGTTAGAATGTACGAAGTCAATGAATTGGCTTGTCTCCCCACATACTTAGGATAAAATATCCCTAAGTTTAGAATATATTATCAACAAGTTAGAATACAAGCGAGGAAATAAATGAACCTAAAAATAAAAACAACTAAGAAAGAATGAACACATCACTCCCCCTATACATAGGGTAAAGGATCCCTAAATATAAGCAATGATAGGAGTAATGAATCAGAATTAAGAAAGAA
Organism: Ottelia alismoides; assembly: GCA_037367405.1. NCBI lineage: Eukaryota > Viridiplantae > Streptophyta > Magnoliopsida > Alismatales > Hydrocharitaceae > Ottelia > Ottelia alismoides. The sequence continues at coordinate 137,740 of JAZKJV010001500.1, read as the reverse complement.
CACTTGACTCATCTACCTCCTCTATACTTATAATAAAGCACATACGAAGTAAGGCAAACACACAGATCAAGGTGGATGAGAGAAATAAAAGATGGAATGAAAGGAATAAATACAATGTGATGGGAATATACAATGCTCAAGAAGGTAGAATCTTTACCTTCTTGGGTGACCACTGAGGAATAGATCTGACAAGGTGTAAAGTCGATATCGGGGTCAACTGCTGACAAAGCCCGATCAGGATCTGTGTGGTGGAAGTCCTCAGTGGTATCAAAATAGAAAGGCATGAACACATCAATGAAAGAAGTATGGTCAAGTATGGCCTAGGAAGTCTATCCTTTCTCTGTTGTTTGTGGTAAAGTATAAACAGTGTAAATGTCATGGATCTCATCAATACATCTCTACATACAAGAAGAAGGCACGCATATGTCTATGGTTTCCGAGTCTTCCTCCTTGAGGAATTATCAGGTCCTATTATCATCCATGGTATAACGAACCTCTCTAATCTCAACAGCTAGGTCATAGACCTCTGAGTCAACTAACATAGGTACATCTGAACATTATGGAGAAAACTTTAAGCGCATCATGGAAGCGTGAAGATCGCATCATATGCGATCGGGAGCGACTAGTCGTACTAGTTACTCGAGGTAATAAAATTTAAAATTTTTTAAAGAAATGAAACCACATGATCCAAGAACACTTCTTGGATCATTCCATTTAAACCACAAATAAGTATTAGATTTACCTTTTGAAGCGTGCTTGTGATCGTGTCTCTAAAGGAAGATACTTCCTATCTCAAATCTGATCCGACATAGATCGTACTTACAGGCGTGATGATGAATCGTGTGCTTCCCACAATCAACATTGATGATCCGAGAAACGGATCTCCTGATTTTGTCTCACGAGATCTGACATCTTCTCCATGAGCGAGAGGCACCGAAGAAGACAGAGATCCATAAGTGGTTGAGGTGGCGCGACACAACAGTGTAGCGATGACGGTGACTCTTTCTCCAACACTATATGGATGGCCACAAGTGAGAGAGAGAGAGAGAATGTAGACGTGTAGAGATCGTTCCTCAAGGGAATGAATTTCTATGTAATAAATGCTAGGGCTATCCCTCCATTTATACTAATTGGATGTCCATGAATCTCAATCCATGTGCACACATAAATTCAATGGTTGACATTGATTTGTGCTTTCAATCAATGGCCATGAGTTTGTTGCATAAATTTGCAACTAATTATTATTTTAAAATAAATTAAATATATATTAAAATCAATATAATTCAATTCAAATCAAACAAGCATGGACGGATTTGGAAGGAGAGAGTGCCTCCTTCCTTACATAGAGTGGATGACCACAACTTGACAAATCAAGTGTGGTTGTGCACTCTCTATGTTAGGAATGGGTTATCCTCAATCCAAAATTATGTAATCTGATATCTCACATAATCTTACACATATGCAACAGTTTTATTGCATAATTATTCACCAAAATAATTACAAATTATTTTGTGATGATTTCAGTCATGCCATTGAAAGAATGTGAATCATATTCACACATCCAAAATAAAATGTAAATTGCATTTACAATTAATTGTTCAATGTGAATCCAATCCACATCAACTCATAAATACAAATTACAATTATATCTCTTTAATATATTACAAATCATATTTATAATATTCATGTATAATATGGATAGTACTATTCACATTATTAACATATGTGATAATTAAATCACATTTAATCATCTTGGATGTCCGTTCTCATGTACCCAAATAACATGAATCAAATTCATATTAGTCATAATAATTAAATCACATTTAATTATTCCTTTTGCCCAATGCTCAGATACATCATCAACAATGAAATTATTCTTGAACTCTTTCAAGAATAGTGTGTCTTCTTCACGGATACTTGGAGATAAGGACATGATGATTGTACGTTACATGTATAATGACTTGGATGTTGAGATCACATCTCAAATCTTGATCTCGGGAACCTCTCATAGATGATTGATTAAATCAAGTCTATAAATCTAATCTTCTCATTGCATATGAATCACATTCAGATCAATGTCCAATATCTAGACTAAGATCATATCACTTCTCTACTGTGAGGAGTCACTAAAATCCATTCATGACTCCCTTGGAATAAAAGCGTCATGGTTATACAATCATTTATGATCACACCACCCTTCGGTATTCCTATCTCATATACATCATGTATAATTGAATAAACCCGAAGATATACATCAATTTTACATTATCATCTTCAAGGTTTTATCTTTAAGTTTCTCATTCGATCATTGGGAGTTGGTATCGATCATATATATATATCATACCTAGGTATTAATCATATGCTTTCCAAAAGCATATATCAAACCCACAAATTCAATCAAGCTTTCAAAGCGAGATGACCATTCACAAAATTTGATCTCAAAATCTGATGAGATCGTGTCTTCTGGTTTAGTAATGAACCTGTATGATCCCTTTGAGAGATCGTATTACTCATATGCCCTTGTATGCACATCAGCTCGTCAGTGTATAGACATTGATTCGATCATCAACCTATCAATCTACAAATGTACATACTCAAACATATAGTAACATATCTGTCTCCGCTCAGAGGATGTGTGCCTATATTGTGATAGTATATGGCGCATGTCTTGGTTATCTCGATCTCGTAAAGTCAACTCTTTGACCTAACTTATCTAAAACCTTCGAATCTCTATTCTTATGTAGAGTACCTGCATCAAGAGGTTTGTTATATATCAGCCTATAGAGACAAACATTCATCTTACTCTCTGGTGGGAGATCCTCTCTTAATAATCACTTGACGGTGCTTGATGAATCATCGGTCTAACTCTTTAGATATCATCCAAGCACTAGCCTCTATTATTCAAGAGTTGAATCAACGGATGTATGCTCATTAAGATGGCCATGGTACATGATCCTAATTATGCAAATTAATTATTCCTCATTTCATAGCATGGAATGATATTTGCAATAACATTTATTGCATAATAGCTCATCGTGGGCTCGCTTGTCCAACTATCTCCCACTAGCCCAAAGAGTCATTTATGGGCTAATCTTTAAACCCACGCTCATGCTAATCATAATATATTTAGAAAAATAGCTTAGTAAGCTGATCAATCACTATGTTTCTGAGAGACTACGCCAAATCCTTTTATGGTACTTGCATATCTCCAAGCAGCAATGCTTGCTTCCAATGTGAATATTGCATCTTATGCAACCAATACTCGATCTTGTTAAAATATTTATAGTGTTTTTTACACTACAACTCAATAATCATTGTAACTAGTATGCAATTCCTATTATCCTTAACAGAATGCCCTTATTTCCATAGATGTATATATCCTAAGACTAAGAACCCGTCTTAGGTCTTATAAGGCATCTGCAGTTAAGACCTTTTAGGTCACTATCTATAAAGTCTTAAGTTCTTGAAGATAAGACTTTGAGATCACTATCTCAAAAGTCATGTCATCTTTGAAGATATTATTATTACTACAATCAAGTGTTTTATGTCCATGGTAGGATTAACAACAGTTTACTACTCCCACTGCATGGTAGACATCTGCCTTTTGTACACATCTAGATTACACCAGGCTTCTCACAACTAATGCATAGGGGCAAGCAGTTTTAGCATTCACTTCCTCAGCTCTTTGAGGTGTTATCCCTTTAGATAGTCCAGTACCATATCTTAAGGGAATGAAGCCTTCCTTGGGGTTTTCCCAAAAATAGAATATGTCCAAGGTGTACCACTAATGTGATGGTTCCAATGCCCTCTTTTCTTTATTTCTAAACAAGTTCAAAGTTAAGATTGAAGAGGTATCCTTCAGATCATATCTTGAGGTATGGAACAGCTAGATTATAAAACACTTATTCTCTTCCTTATATCATTCCAAATGATTAGGACTTTATCTACATTTAGCATAATGAGCACAATGGCACTCCCACTAAGCTTCACATGGTTCATCAAGATTCTATATGAAATCATAGCATTTATAATTTCAAATGTTCCAACTAAAAGAAGCTTATTTGAGTCCATAAATGGAGTTCCTTTAGCTTTCACATCTTGCCTTCCTCAACTATGAAGTCCTGGAGTTACTTTATATGAAAGTCCTTGGTGAGGTATTCATAGAGGAATGAAATCTTGACTTCTATTATTTAGATGTCATAGACAAGTTGTAATTTCTTTGTATGCATCTTGTGGATACTTGGTTAGCAATATTCTAATGGGTTTAAGCGTGGTCACTAAAGAGAAAGTCTCATCGCAAGTGATGTATTCTCTTGGTATGCATCTTGTGGATACGAGTTGTGCTCTAAAGGTCTCTACCTTCTTATTAGCTTCTCTCTTTCTCTTGAAAATCCATTTACACCTAACAGGTTTTACCCTTATAGGTGGATCCTCGAGAGTCCATATACAACACTTGTATATGAAGTCTACTTTAGACTTTATTGCTAACATCCATCTCTCCATGTCATGATCCTTAGAAGATTCATCATATGAAGTCAGATCATTGTCAGACTTAAGTGACACATAGAATACATACCCTTTAGGCGGTATCACCACCCTCAAACTAATTTGAAGAGGTATGAGTGTTTCATCTTTAATTGTCCTTTTAGTTTTCGATTTCAAGAGCCTCATTATCTTCTCAAGATTCAATGAATTCCTTTACTTCTTTTCATATTGATTCTCAAGAAAGTCATCATCTAAGAATCATATCCTTGGAGATGAAATCTTTTAAGAATCTCAAGGTCATAAAGTAGGTATCTTATACCATCCTTTATTTTTCTAATGAAGTAGCACTCCCTGGTGCTAGATTCTAGCATTCTTGCATCCATGATGTGGTTATGGACCAAATAACTCTAAATCCTCAAGTGTCCAATACTATGCTAGGTTCCAAACCATAGCTCATGAGGGCTTTCAGTATGCATGGAATCTTGTTAAGGATATATTTTTACTACATATATACCTGGAAACTAAGATGTAATTATGTTAATATTCATCATTGATCAAATAATGTCACATATCATGCAATTGCATCTCCCTACAACTCTATTGAGTTGAGGTGTATTAGGAAGATTAAGATAGGAGTGATATTCCTGTCTCAATAAGATATTTCTTGAATCCATCCAATATGTACTTGCCACCTTGGTTAGATCAAATTGATTTCATCTTCCTTCAAACTTTGGTTCTAAACAAAAAAAGTGAAATAATTGAACATTTCAAAGGTTTCTAAGGTGAAGGGAAGAAATCTCATATCACAAATAATCATCAATAGATATCACATTTCACTAATATTTATTATGACGTAGATGATCCACATACATCAATATGTATGAGATATCGAATACCTTGACATCTAACACCATTCCCAGAGAAAGATGCATTGGACATGTTCACAAGTATGTAAGAATTGAAATTTCATACAATCTAAACTTTCATCTCTTACTAGTATATTGATCTCATCAATAGACATATCCAAGACTTCATGCCAGATCATTGTCAAATGATCTTTGTCTTCCTATTGATATTTAAGGTTTGAACTTTTAGTATTAGAAATGTTAATGAATTATTCATTAATATAATAATTTTATAAGAAGCCCTCTAGATGTTAGATTGCTATCTGAAATATGTTCATCATAACTCTTTATGATGAGTCTATTCCAGAATGCATGTTTATTTCCAAGATTTAGAAATAAACAATGAATGTATTCTAATATCTAGGTCATAGAGACATTCTCTAAGACTAAGGTCTCACACACTGAAAATATATAATCTTTCTATCCAGTGGAGATTGTTGCAACAATTACATCAACATCTATGTGGATGACTATTAAACCTTAAGACCAAATGTTCCAGTCCTCTAAAACATTTGCAACCAAGTGCAAGGGTTCTTAGAAGAATGCGATACAATTATTAGATTTTAATCTTATCTAATAAGCAAGTCCATTTCAATGATTATATGTAGATGTATAATATGTTGATGCACTATCAGAGTCCTTCTCTAAGGATCCTAGATAGTCTAGATAGTCATACCATTAATACATCAGTTTGTTGCAGTATTGGCATTCATCCAACTAAAATTACAAAAGTACAGTCACTCTTTGACTTTCCTTCTCACTTGAGTCAGACCCATGCTTCCATTTTGATTCATTCATCTATAAACAACCATTGCTTAAGACAAAGGATCTCTTATGTTGAACTCAAAAGATTTCAATATAAGAGTATTTAAACATTTATGCATGCTTCATTCAATTCATACAATATGAATATTATGAAGCTTTATGAAAGACTAGAGTATAGATAGTAGAATGATGACACTCATCATATCTACATCCATATTAACTCTTAAAGACTTTGGTTCAGGCAGGTACTCAAACATTTGAGTACATAATCTCTTATCGAGCCAACATTCTATATAATGTAGTGAACCATGCCATTCGTGATTAATTGTTGGGATTACATATGTTTGTCAAAACATATTCTTAGGTTTTATAAGGATTTTATATAACTACGATCATCTTAGACATGATACTTCTAAAGCACATTTGATGAGAGATGAAGACTATAGAGACATACAAATCCAAAGTAGTTGTCCTATTGTGTATTTAATTGTTATTCCTCATTATTATGAGGAAACTTGCATATTGCAACCACATACATTATGCGACCAACTACAAGTATAATATCTTGAACATGTATCCAATCCATGATATTTTATTGGTTATTATTGAGTATAATTTTAAATGGATTTAATTTACATTATCTGAATATGCATAAATACATATTTTACTTTGATTAAGGATTTTTATATCAAACTTGTCTTGCCTTGTCAACTCTGAAAGTTCATTCCCTTATTCACTTTCAAAGTAAGAGACATACTTGCCACTATATCTCAAGCAAGATCTGGGATCTTATTTCTTACCTTTGTTACATCCCAATAATATGAGATACTATAACTCGGATAAAAAGAAGCGGGAACTCATTCCGCCTTGCAAGTCCAACTTGCATTTCTCAATTCTATCTTTAACACCCAGGCCCACCAACCCTAAGGCAATGTTGATTCGTTGTTAATTGAACCAACCATCAATAGGAATAGAACTTTCTATGCACAATCCAATATCGCCCCAATAATACAAGGAACTGATATTGGGGTCACTACGCATATGCCCTTACTCTTTCGAGAAGCAAAGAGCACGATCAGTGTGTGCCTGTATGTAGGAGTTGTCACTTCAGACAAACGTCTCTTACATACAATCCATGGCGACAGAACCCTTCGTCTTGACGAGAGACCATGGATGTCACTTATGTTATCCTCCATGTCATGTTCAAATTTCAATTAATTATTATGAATCATATTCATAAAATTAATTCTTCCAAGGGAATTACAACTCTATTCGTGATAGAGTGTTTATTTTAATTTGATATAATTAATTTAATCATATTAAATCAATTATCAATCCAATCAATCAACCAACAAACAATTAGAGATTGCTTGATATTACTATATAAGTATACACACTCACAAGTATGTATTATTTTGTATTTTAATAATTAGAGTACAACTTGACTTACTCATATTATTCTTTCCTCAAAAATAGATTCGTCCAATACACTCGAGTTATGCTGGGAGGGAGTATTTTCTTGACATGCAAGGCATTAATTAGTAAACCAAGCCAGCATACCCGGACTATACACCTTCACCATTCCGATTGAGAACAATACAAAATAATGCTAATGTACTTGCGATTCTATCGATCAACTTTGATGATCGACATTATACTATATATAGCAATCACTCAGAGTTTTAGGCATCTTAAAATAATTTAAGGATACTAAATTTCAAGTCATATCAAGCAAACATGTTCTTGGTTTTCCATGTGAAACTTGTCCTACAACTATTATAGGATAAACTAGGGTTTTCAGGAAACATACATTCAATGGCTAATGATGATTAATCAGTTATTTTCGTAATTATTAGGCATCAAATTAATCAATGTAAATTCACAATTTTCAAGATTTCCATTGAATGATAAACACATTAAGCAAAGAGATTTGATGATCCAATCATCATCCGACACATGTCCACTAAATATGGAATATTTAGGGCAAACGGGTTCGAGATCATGCGAAATAAATTCGAGCAGTTTACTGGTATGATTCTCTACTTAATAAAAGTTTTTATTTCATTTTCATGATGGGAAAACAGTAAGCAAAAATCATTTTCTTACAAATCCATGAATACATGCAAAAAAAATATCGTGGCGTGAACTCTTCAAATCATATTCATGCACTTTTGGTACCAATAAAAGGCTATTATTTTGGGACATATTTATACTTCCTAATTTTAGTAACCAAAAAACACGCTCAAATAGTTCACAAATAGTGGGGTTTTATTTTAGCGAAAAATCCATTCGAAACTTGCATTCAATGCAAAATCAATGAGTTCCCGTGCATCCAATTACTAAACCTAATTCAACTAGGATTTTGGATCATATCCAATACCTGACCAAGGCTCTGATACCACTTGAAGGATACGGAGAAAATCCTAATTGTGTCATGAAAGCGTGAAGATCGCATTATATGTGATCGGAAGCGAGTAATTGCGCTAGTTGCTTGAGGCAGCGGAATTTAAAATTTTGTAAAGTAATGAAATCACGTGATCCAAGAATACTTCTTGGATCATTTCATCTAAACCACAAACAAGTATTAGGTTTACCACTTGAAGCGTGCATGTGATCGTGTCTCTAAACAAAGATACCTTCTGTCTCAAGTCCGATCCGATCTTGATCGCACTTGCGGACGCGATGATGAATTGTGTGCTTCTTGCAATCCACCTAGATGATCTGAGCAATAGATCTCCTGATTTTGTCTCACGAAATCCAACATCTTCTCCACGAGCGAGAGCAACCGAAGAAGACAAGGATCCATGAGCGATCGAGGTGGCGACACAACGACGTAGCTACGACGGTGACTTTCTCTCCAACACTATATGAACGGCCACAACTGAGAGAGAGAGAGAGAGAATGTAGATGTGTAGAGAGAGTTCCTCATGGGAATTAATGTATAAGTATAAAAGGTTAGGGCTACTCCTTCTTTTATACTAACTGGATGTCCATGGATCTCAATCATGTGCACACACAAATACAATGGTTGACATTGATTTGTGCCTTCAATCAATGGCAATGATTTTGTTGTAAATTTACAACAAATTATTGTTTTAAATAAATTAAATATATAAAATTAATATAATTCAATTTATATCAAACAAACATGGAAGGAGAGAGTGCCTCCTTCCTTACATAGAGTGGACGGCCACAACTTGACAAATCAAGTGTGGTCGTCCACCCTCTATGTTAGAAAGGTGTTCTCCTCATTCCAAAATAATGTGATCTCATATCTCACATAATCTTACACATACGCAACGATTTTTATTGCGTAATTATTCACCAAAATATATTCCAAATTATTTTGTGATAATTCCAATCATACCATTGAAAGAATGTGAATCATATTTACATATCAAAAATAAAATGTAAATTGCATTTACAATTAATTGTTCAATGTGAATCCAATTCATATCAACTATTATTTCGTAAATACAAATGACAAGTATCTATTTCTAATATATTATAAATCACGTTTATAATATCCATGAATAATACGGATAGTACTATCCATATTATTCACATATGTGATAATTAAATCACATTTAATCATCTTAGACGTCCATTCTTATGTGCACAAATAATATGAATCAAATTCATATTATTCATAATAATTAAATCACATTTAATTATTTATTTTTCTCAATGATCAGATACATTATCAACAATGAAAATATTCTTGAACTCTTTCCAGAATAATACGCTTTGGATACTTGGAGATAAGTACATGGCGATTGTACGTTCTATGTATAGTGACTTGGATGTTGAGATCACATCTCAAATGTAGATCTTGGGGACCTCTCATAGATGTTTGATTAAATCAAGGTTGTAAATCTAATCTTCTTATTGCATATGAATCACACTTAGATCAATGTCCAATATTTGCACTAAGATGATATCACTTCTCTATTGAGAGGTGTCACTAAATTCCAGACCTATTTAATCACACCCTCAGAATGGAAACGTCATGGTTATAAATTTTTTTAGGATCACATCACCCCTAGGTATTCCTAACACATGTACATCATGCATATTAGAAGACTTAGAATAAACCTGAAGATATAAATCAATTTTATATTGTCATCTTCAGAGTTTTATCATTACGTTTGTCATTCTATCATTAGGAGTTGGTATCGATCATATACTTTCCAAAAGCATATATCATACCTAGGTATTGATCATATACTTTCCAAAATCATATATCAAACCTACATATTCAGTCAAGCTTCTAAAGCGAGATGACTGTGCACGGAATTTGATCCCATTATCTCATGAGTAAGCTCATGTCTTCCGGTTCTGTAATGAACCTGTATGGTCCCTTTGAGAGATTGTATTATACATATGCCCTTGTATGCACACCAACTCGTTGGTGTATAGACCTTGATTAGATCATCAACCTATCTGTCACCAAAAGTACATACTCAAACATAGAGTAACGCATCCATCTCTGGTCAGAGGATGCGTGCCTATATCATGACAGTATATGACATAGGTCTTTGTTATCTTCATCTCGTTAAGTAAACTCTTTGACCTAACTTATCTAACACCTCTGAATCTCTATTCCTATGCATAGGACCTGCATCAAGAGGTTAGTTAGATATCGTCGTATAGAGAAGAATTGGCATCTTCCTCTCAGGCTGGAGATCCTCTCTTAACAATCACTTGACGGTGCTTGATGAGTCCTCAATCTATGATTCAACATTAAGCAATCACCAACCTCTATGATTCAACATTTTAATCAATAGTTGTATGATCATTAAGATGGCCATGGTACATAACCCTAATTGTACTAAGGGATTTATTATGCAAATTAATTATTCTTCATTTAGATCAGGGAATGGTATTTGCAATAACATTTATTGCATAATGGCTCATCATGGGCTTGCATGTCCAACAACATCCTCACTGGGGTGGGTTTCTAAGTTGCAATTGATGTAGTGATTATCTCAACAACACCATTCTCATTGTGAGAACGAAATAAGATCTCTTCAGATCCATAGTCAATAATGGCCTTCGTAGTAGCAAGGAAATATCGACCACAGATTATTGGAGTATGCTCCATGAGGGTGGAGGTCTCCATGGGCAATACAACAAAGTCTATGGGATAGCTCATGCCCTAGAACTTAATAACATCATTTTCAAGAATACTCTTCAGTCTCTTTACTAATCGGTCAAAAAATTGACAAATCATTCTGGATTTCTTGAGAGACTCGAGATTGAGTGTATCGACAAGTGAGAGGAAAATATATTAATCAAAGCACTGTTGTCAAGGAGAGTATGATCAAAATGTGGTTAGAAATCTCACATCTAACAAAGGGTGTACCTCTGTCCCCTTTTTTATGAGGTAAACAATCGACAATGGCGTGGGTGTGGCCATGGTAAGAATTTGACACTCGGTCTTACGACGTCTCTTCCTCTTAGAGCAGGTAAAAATTCCATAACTTTACGAAGTAGTGCTTCAATGATAGCCTGAATAGCATCCACCACTTCAGGATTAAATAACATTTTTTTTGAATTTTTTTAATCTCTTCCCTATAAAGGAAGAATTCAGAAGCAGAGTAGGATTCCTTACTTATTAGGGAATCAGTGTATAATAAGGATGACTATAAGAAGGTTGTACAATGTCAATCTTGATAGGTGAGGTGATGGAAACTGCGGTGTGTTCTCGTGTGGGTATAGATTGTGCCTTAGGTACCTTACCATTGCATCTTGTCCTAGCCAAGTATCTCACATTATTACTTTTTAATGGTTTATATTTTACCATATTTTGTATTTTTGGTGAAGGGATCTCCTATGGGTAGACTCTCGCAACATCGACTGGCTAGAAGGTGAAGCTCAGATGTGGGTCTTATTCTGTGTTGTGAGGTCATCTAGCCTCTTCTGCATTTGCTCCACTAATCGGGTCATGTAATCAAGAGTGGGGTTCATGGGAGGGAAATCCAATAGCTTAGTAATGTGTGGGGGTGGTGTGGTTCTGGTGGTGGGGATGGTGGAGGGAAGTACTCAAAATTCGATTGTTGAAAATGTGGGAGTGTAGGTTACCCAAATTGGTATGGAAAATCAAAGTATGTAGGCTTCTTGTGCAGTCATTGGAAAGGAGGGTCCATTTGCAGGTTTATTGGTGGATACTTAAAAGAAGAAAAATCAGGAAGATAATCATCTTGGTAAAATGGGGATGCACTGACTGAGTGGAATGAGAGAGATCCATGAAGTCCGGATAAAAATTGCTCGAATCTGTCATCTTTACTACAAGAGGTCGGGATCAAGAAGGTCAAGATGGTCAAGTCAAAATATGAATAGGAAAAGGCACAAATACACAGAAGGATCCAACATACATAAAACAAACACAATCAAACCCCTCAATTCACCAACTCAATATTGTGAAGATTGTGAAGCTATTTTAACTTGTCTGTTTTAGAGTTAGGTGACAATGTAGTTATTTACAAGCATACATGTGAAATCTTGTCGGTGAAACACACCACTTAAACACTAGACTACTTCAATTAAGGCCTGAGGCAAGTGCTTATAGCAACAACATGACCCAAATTTCAGTCCAAGCGCTTAGGTCACAAGTCCAAGGCCTTGGGCTCTATACCTTAAATGTACGTGCCTCACTTGATCCAGAGAATACATGCGACAATGATGGGGTTACTCTCCCCAAAATGATGAAATTTGTCCTTATGTTTCTTTTTAGGGTCGAATGTAATTAGCAGTCCCAATTTTAATTGTTGTCACTTGTTAGGTATTTTGCAAATAGACATTTAACAAATTTTCCAATTTCTTTTTATTGCCTAAGTCCATGCAATCAGGGGAATGATTTTGGGTGCGACAGTCAATGGATGCAAATGCTAAAGTAAGAAATACGTACCTAACTCTAACATTCTACATGAAAGATGATCCACACAAAAAATAAATCTATCCTATATTTGTGCAAGTGAGAACCAAGCTAGCATGAACTTCTACCCGAGAAACAATGATTTATTAATTTGACTAAGTCTAATCGAACTATAGGTACAAAATTATTGAATTAGGATTTGAACCTAGTACTATCTGGCTCAAAAAAATGAGACCTAAAACTAGGGGTTGCAAGTACAAAAAATAAAGAAAAAAAGTCAAAAATTCAAAACAAGAGAAATAAAATAAACCAAAGAGAAAAATAAGGAGAATAAAAGAGGAAGGTGATAAAAACATGAGAAAAACGGTATGGGTCCCCAAGCGAACAACCGTGAAAGTGTCAAATTATTACAATTATTATCCAATTCACTCTCACACCAAAAATAAAATAAAATATAATCTAATCTACACTATGTTAAACGGCTCCTCTCTGTCTCTTGGTTCTCCTTTGAAGCTCTCTCATGTCGGCTCGATCTGAATGAGCTGACATCTGCCTCGCTCGAGTGTATTGGTCTCCTAGAAGATATGTCCTCACTCTACATGCCTTCGCAACAAAGTCAAACAAATAGAGTGATTAGAACATATAAATAAAATATCAAATAAAAAAATAAAGCATATAAAATAAAGCAGATAAGATATGTACAACTCTACCCTAACCGTTGTTATTGCCCGGTAGCGATGCCATTTGTTGAATTGATAAGTTGGTATCATGTATAACAAGCTAGAGGAATCGATGCGTTGACCAACTATCAAATCAACAATAATTAACCCATGAATAGATGAATCAATCAAGTTTGTATAAGTAAAAATTTATTATAACTTTACATAAATATGTGTATAGGCATAAGTAGGTAGAGTATCGAACACTGGGATGACAAAACGGAGGGTAGTGATTATTAATAATTAATAACACTTTTTAATATTTTTTAGATTTTTCTTGGTTTTGTGGGTTTTTAATTATATTTAATTTTTATGGACTCTAATTTGTTTTACATTTATAAATTTTAATTTCTAACTTTTATTTTATTTTAAATTTTTAAATTCTTTTTTTAAAATAAGATAATTATATATAATTATATAGATATTATATCTTATATAGGTAATACATAGTATATATAATATAGATATTTAAATTTTATTTAAGTCAAAATAAGAAAAATAAAATGTTTTTTAGTTTTTTATGTATTTTTTTAAATTTTATATAGTTTTTCAAAATTTTATGGATTTTTAAAGTAATAAAATGTATAAAAATAGTGAATATATTAATTGTCTGAGATTATTTAGGGTTTAATAAATATAAATAAGTCTAAAGTTAATCCAAACTATTTTTAATATATAGTATATTTAATAAAGAAAATTCATAAAATACAAAGATTTAGTTTTGGATTTTTATATAATTTTTGCTAATTTTTATGAGATATTTGAGGTTTTATGATTCTCAAGTTTTATATTTTGTGTTTTTTGTAGTTTTTAGATATATTGTAGAATATGATAAATATAGATAACATAATTTTTTGAATTTTTGGAGGTATTTTGAATTTTTATGGTAAAATATCTAAACATAGAATATAAGCATTTATTATATTTTTAAAAAGAAAATTAGTTAAACACAAAATAAATTTTGTACGTGATCAAGCATGGTTTCAGGCGTCTATCGTAATTTTCCCATGATTTTTAGCATAAAAGAAAATATCTAATACATGCAATATTCACAAAATAAAAATACAATGCTGACAGGGACCTCTTTGCAATTATAATAAACTACAAATTCATTTCATAACGTGTTGAAGAGTCTAGGGTTAAATATGCAAAAATTACAGTGTCTCATATGGCATAACACACGAGGCTGAAGGATATATTTGTGATAGAAATAAAGTACAAGGGTCTAATAGATATTTAACCTATTTATTTTATAGGTTAAACTTTATTTACAAGACTAAAAGGAAATACAAAATAGTGGGAGGTTTAGTTACAATATACCAAGAGGTGTGTGGGACATTGATGGACGATCCTGGGCACTCCATGTAGTGCCACTAATGATCCAAGGGTTGAGCGGGCGCAGCGATTCTCCTTGATTGGACATCCCAGATTAGATCTATATCATGATCTTGATCTGACGGCTCTAACAGACCTTGGAAGAATAGAGAAGACCTCTTCTCTCTCTTCGCTTTGACCTTCTATATCTCTGACCCCCGGCATCTTGGCATGTTGCTAAAGGGTTCAATCCCTTTCTGAGACCTCTCCATTGTTGTAGGTTGCTTCAAGAAGCTCCAGACCTCGTCGGAGAAGGCCTAGTGGTCAAGTTCTTCCCCAGTACATGGGCTTGTTGTTCCTCGATCAAATTGAGCTCCATGTGGTTCTTATAACCTCCTTCCTACATAAAAAGAATAGGGGGCTCGAGAGATATGGTCTCAACCTGTTTTGAACTTGATGCACACAAGAGATGAGGTGGATGGTGATATCCGATGAATGGTGGCTGATGGAGATCTGATTTTTTGATCATTGCATGATCAGGGTGATCAGGATGGACGGCTTGGATGTAAAAGTGATGGGGAAGGTGTAGGAGGAAATAGGTGATGGAACAATGGGTGTCACGGGTAGAAAGAGTGGCTGGAGCTCAAGCTCAACGAACTATGACCTTAATTTTACACTAAAATAAAGGAAATGTCACTAAACTAAAGCTAACCCTAATATAATGAATGAAAATGCAAACTAAAAACCTAGTTAAACTAGGACTTAATAGGGGTTTTACTTGTGAAAACCCCAAAACCCAAACAGGGGCTTAACTGCAAAATCCAGCTAGATATGGGCTTAATTGCAAATCTACTTTTATTCCAGTATCCAAAAAAATTATTAGAGTAGTCCAGCGTAGTGCTCGTCGAGCTCTTTCCAACAAGTCCAAGAATGGAAAATCTGAGTTCGGGAGCCCAAGTTACGATCGTTTTAGCGAGACCGGGTCCAGTTCAATTTCGGATTCGAACTGGATCCGAACTCGAGTTCAACCCAATAAAACCACCCCCATCTTCCCCATAAACACCCAAACCCCTTCCTCTTTGACTAGCAGCTCTCCCTCCTCCCTTTTCTCTAGCCAGAGCACCACCGGAGCTCACTGGAATGCCTCGGATCAATGATCCAAGACCACCTCCACGTAGAGAAAAGCGAGACCATCCTCGTGGATAGTTCCACCTCACGAACGTAGCGACGATCACGTCGTTCTCTGTGAGTGAAGAAAATGAGAAAACTCGTTTTTTTAGGCACGAGGTCCCCTTCCCTCTTGCTACGGATTCCACAGGATTTTGAACCTCCTCCTTAGCGACTTTGGTGGTATGGTTTTCTTGCTTCTCTTTTGACGGGGGAGGGTTAGCCCTATGAATTGGTACTTGTTGCAATCGAAATCCCTGACAAGAGATTTATATAAGCTTAGTGATGATGCCTTGCACTCTCAAAGGTGGCTTATCAGGATCTTTATCAAGGCACTAGGTTTTGCCCCCTATTTTTCTAGCAAATGTTCTAAGGTCTCGGAATTTCAATGATATAGGATTCTTGGTTCTTGATCTTAAATTTTCTCCAATGCAGAAAAGTTGGCAGTGATATCTATTTTTCTGCTTTGTAGCATCATCATTGTCCCCACTCTAGACTTGTGGTCTTACACATTTCAGTCAATACCACTATCATGATTGACCACAAACTTGGTATACTTGTAGTGAAATTATTAATGTGTGCACAAACATCGTGCCTCATTCTTGGAACCTATTGCAAAGAATAGTGTTGGACCCATCTTTATTCCTACAATAGATATGAAAGGATGTCTAAATAAGAAATGATCAACATACTCAGTCATCTCTAAATATAAAGAATTTACTAATTCTAGCACCCTTTAATGATTGAGTTGTTGTTAGGATTCTCCTTGCTAGAGATGTATCTTCCGTGCAGTCATAGAAGTTGATAGTTGCCAGCAGGCAGCTCTAGGCCTGCAACCATTACCATAAGAACTGAGGGTATTATAATCTATAGTCCAGGAATTACTAGCATCGAAAGAAGGGAAAAGATAACGAACCATAGCAAAATAGTTAAAAAATTTAGCAAGAAGAAATGTCGGTATCATGTGAACTGGGATGAAGCCTTCTATATTTGATGTCATTTTACATTTCAAGGAGTAAGGGATGTGATCATCATCCACTAATAATGGACAAGTACATCCTAAAGGCAGTGCCATTGGGAAATCATGGATAGTTGTACGGGCATCACGCAGGATGCTAAGATGCTAAACTCTTGCATTCGCTTGAGCATGATCTGTTCTTATAGCTAATCTTGAATATTAGGAGTACCTTGGCTTCTGCAATTAGCCTGCTTGTTGGTGCAAGCTCAAGTGCACACATATGGTGTCCTTGGAGGTGAAGTGTGGCTTAGGATTTAGCAATAAATTCTGGGGTTGTGCATATCATGTTTGATATGACTGCACAAAACTGTCTCGTAGTTCACTTAATTCTACTCTTGATTTAATCCCACTAACATATTGTGCTCGGTGGTCTTAATTCGTTACAGTTGTTAATTTCACTCAGCATGCCCCTTTGGAGATTGGAATGGGAAAATACGTCTGGGAAGGGGCTCTGGATGAATTGCCTGCATTGGCTCTAGCGATAAATTTTGAAAAATCGGAGTATCTGGTCTGAATTGATTTTGCTCTTTAGCTTGCTAGAATCCTTCATTCCCTGATTCTATTTTTTTTGGGACCTAGAAGATGTCTTGTTGGAGCTTTGGTAAAACTTTTGGTAGCTGTATAGCACCAAGTTTGATATGCACAGACAAACTAAGTTATGTTACTTGTTTGATCCTTTATGCATGGTTTTGAGCTATTGTTCTCTCTTTGGATCATTTGTATGATGAAATTGTCATGATGTCATATAAAATATTGGATAAAGATCAATTTTATCTCAAGCCTTTTAGAATTGTTGGTGGCTTGGGCTTGAGAAAATTTGAGACCGATTAACAAAATGTTTGGCTTCTGCTTTGGTTATCATTCTTGGAAGGTAACACATCACATTGATGTGTGTTGCTTCCCTGTTTGTGTGGCCTTCATTTATTGGAAAGACTTGTTAATTATAGTGTTACTTTACTTGGAGTATGGTGCGAGGAGTTACTATTGAACTCTTGTTGTAGCTGATCCTATCGTTGTACTTTGACTGTGGGTAGTGTAGTAGTCACCATCAGGGGAGGGACATGCTCTAATGGGGTCCCAGGTAGAATCCTAGATGGTCGCGATCCCAACTGCTACTATAGCTGTGATGGTTGAGGACATGTTGCTTGGCACACTAATCTGGCATTGTTGGTCTCGGCACTTGCGTGCTTCAGCCCGGTGCTCGAGCGCGAGCCAAGTGGTCATGGTTGGTTTACTAGTGTTTCGCTTGTCATTTAGAGTTAACACTCGTATACGGGACAATGTAGGCCGCATTGGTTGGTATTCTGAGTGGGAGCACTAAGAGGGGAGTTTCGGGAAGAATGTGATTTACTGAAGTTGGGAATGGGATATGAATCTCTTATACATAAGGAGGATTGGGTTAGTCACGATGATTCGCGGGTTGGAATCTAAATTGTGAATCAGAATTACAATTGTGAAGTGGAGCTAAGTGGATGTGTTGGGAACTTAGTTAGGATGCATTGTACCCCATCGCATGCATACGAAGGCACCCCAACCTTATGGCATTCTTTTACCTTAGAGTCATAGTGTGAGGTCTCATCCGGACCAAGACCACCGACTATCTACGAACTTATGTTTGTATCGACTAATAATAATTAAAATGTAATTCTTTATGAGATTAGTTTACCTAGTTGTTTCTTTTGTACACATTAATTATATCTTACATATTGTTATATATTGTTATATCGTGCTGCAAAACTTTGCTTATAATATACCTACGTGTGAATCCGCAAGTTCTCAACAGTGAGCAGCTTTTCAGTCACCACTTTTTGTGCAGCTTCACAACTCCTTATGGTATAGTTGGAAGTAGTTTTCCTATTTTTCCATACTTGTAGCATTTTGAGAGACATGGCATGTATAATGTACGTCGTGACACATTTCTTTCATGCATATATATATAACTGGGGACATAGATGGACATTGCAAATGTAATGGATGGAAATGGAAAATGGAATGTGAATGTGGACAGGTCAGAATGAAAAGCAAGTTTTTAATTCCAATGTTTTGCGTTATTTTCTTCTGATTATGTGCATGTCATGTGATTCGAATGTGGAATGTATGTGCGTGGAGTTGGTTTGCCGAGTATCCAGATCCTTGGGGGACGATGGCGTCACATTACTTGGAAGCAGAACGTCGGCCGCTCTGACAAACGTGGATTAGCTCTAAGCTCCTTCTCCATGACTACAATCGAGGGCTCCGGCTCGCTATCACCAAGGGGAACACACCAAGGATGATTTTTGGCATGATGGTCGCTCGAGAGAGATTAAAACTTGCAAGGAAGAAGAAGGGTTTTATTTATAGACATGGATGATGACGATCTTGTGACTGAGATTGCGTGAGAAGCGATGGTGGTTTGTGAAATCTACATGTAGGGTGTGGTAGAGGGAGATGGGATGAGTAGAAATGGTGAAGGGCTCGAGGAAGAAAGAAGTGTGGAGAGGGCATAGGAATTTGGTAAAGAATGGGGAGTTACAAGTTTCTGATAGGGTCAGAGATTTAGGGTTCGTGCAGGGGTTGTTGACTAGGGATGTCAACACCTGCTAAATCCTTATTGGTTCGTGTAGGATCAAGTCAGGACAAAAGATAAATGAAAACATATATAAATTAAATATAAAATAGTAATTGAAGTTATTAAATAAATTTTAAAGCATGAAAAATGTTCCTTATTTTATAAACTATTTTGTCGTGATTTTTATTTATTTTTACAACCTCATTTATTAGTTGTTAATTTTTACATGTGCATATCTAGGTATATATACCTATGTTCAATGTACTATATTTTTATTTTGTATTTTATATGAAAAATATCATATTTTCTTATTTCATATATGTATAACATTATTTAATATGTATTTTACATATTTTATGGTATTTTTATTATTTTGTTCGTGTATATAAGTAAGGGTTCAACGGGGTTGCCCCGACTTATTTTCTAGCATTTTTTTATTTTTTTTCAAAAGCAAAGACATGTATTTTCATCCCTATATCCCTTTAATATATCATTCTAATTTCATCAGAAATGGAGACTCATATGTCTTCATCTAGAACATGTAGATTACAACAATTCTAAGATCGTTAAAATTACATGTTCTAGATGGAAGGCATATAAGTCTTTGTTTCTGACGAAATTGGAATGGCATATTAGATGGATATAGTGATGAAAATTAATGTCTTTATTTTTGAAAAAAAATAAAAAGATGCTAGAAAATGAGACGGGGGAAGCCATGTTGGCTACCCCAAGGGGCATCCTCATTTTTTCCTATAAATAAATACATGTATATACATTATATCTATAATATACCAATGTATTTACATGTACTATTTATTTTGAGTGTATTTTAAATATTTTTATTTGTGTTTATATTTTTAATATGTGTTACATAATATATACAAATATTTAAAAATATAAAGAGAGTAAAAATGTAAAGAATAAAATATATTAATTTTATATACATATGCCCCAATACAATAGTACCTCAAACAACCAGCTTTTGTATCTTAGCTCCAATTTTGATTAAACCACCTTCCTTTGATAGATAATTTAATTTAAAATAGAATGGAGGTGAGTTTTGGTTTAATTTGAGTTCGTATAAAGTAGATATTGATCAATGAAGACTTATTTGCGGCTTTTTCATATATGTGTACCATGTGCATTGCGCATGATTTTTGTTGGCTATTATTTTTATAATTTTCTATGCATTATTATGTATAAGTTTTGTGTTGAAAACTTTATTATTTTAGGTGTGTACAATAAAGAATAAAATAGTGCAATATTGGGTTATGTCTAGCAAATAGATATAGGGTTTTGTGGGTATTTTCTATATTATTTGACCCTTATCTCCCCCTATTTTATTTCCGATCAACCTGACACCTCCTTTATTTTTATTTTCTTTTCTTTCTTCTTTAATTTTGGATTTAATTATAGGTATTTTCATACTAATTACATATCAATGTTAGTTGTTAATTTATACAAATTAGTAGCATTTACAAGTAATTTGCTAAGGATTTAAGGCGAAAATGGAAGAATAAAGGTAGATGAATGGCTGATCATTGACCACCTAGGGTCTTTGGCATGGACTTCTCCAATCTTGATAGCTTTCCATGATGGTAGCATCCATCCACGGTTGTGCATCTGGTAGTCATTTGGCCTTAGTGGGGCCCATCTTTGATATTGTTGTCGCTTTAGTGCATCTTTCCTCTCTATTTAAAGAGAATCATGGTCGAGACTTCAAATCACAAATATTCCACCTACAAAAATCCCTCAAATATTCTCTCTTTCCATGTATATAATAGAAACCCTTATCGATCACCAGTCTGGCTTTATCGATCACTGTGATAAATCATCAGTCTAGCCTAATCAATCACCGTAATCGATCAACATCTCACATTATCAATTTGAAGATCGATAATGTGGAATGTTTTCAAAGATCACTTCCCGGAATATGGTAACATCTTTGATCAAAATCATATTCGTTTTCCAACCCTACTTTCTATCCAGGTTCACCCCCCTCTCTTGTTGGCTCCATATCTCTATCCTCAGTCATGGAAGTTTATGTAAACCTGGAAGAGATTGGTGACTCTTCAACATACCACCTTCAGACCACTATCCATTCATGCACTTTCGTGGTGGATAGTTTGGTAATCAGTCACATCTCGGTTGCCTTGACTCAAGCTTAATACTAAGTGACATAATTGAATGTACGAATCACAATGAATGCCCTGATTCTTTAGTGTCGTGACATGCCTCAGCGTCACGCCACCCCCTAACCACTCCTTATTTGAAGCCCCTCTCTTGTTTTCTCAACCATGTCTTCCCATGTAACTTCAGGAACAATGCCACTAATTTGACCCATGTCACCAATGACATGCTTGCCTTGATCTATACTTTTGTCAATTGTCACCCTTTCAACTAGTGTCAGTTCATTCTGTTGATTTTAGTGGCATGATACATGCACCACCACTCTTTAGCTATCCTAATCCCTCATATTTTGTCTCATTTCTCTATGATCGTGTGATAAATCCCATATTCATCAACTTTATTTCTATTAATTAGCCCTCCATCCTAGATCAATCAATTAACCTATAAGTAATTAATTAAAATTAACTTTTGAAACCTTGTAAGTAATTAAGGCTAACTATTGAATATAAATCAAGTATATAATTAATTATATATTTATTTATACTTCCTTTTATTTTATGTATTAACCAATATTAAGAATCCAATAAAAATTAGTATAATATTGTTTATAATATATTGTATATTATTTATTATCCAAAAATACCAAAAAATAAAAAAAATAAATAAAAGAAGTATTTTTATTTCTTAAAAATACTTACAAAAATATTAAGTTTGTATATATTATGTATTTTGATTTTGGTTTCTACATGAAAGTTGTAGATCTTAAAAAATCATTACTTCCATATAAAATAATTTTTAATTTGGCTTCACTTAACATTTTTTATGTAACATAGATTTATTCATTTCTTCCTTTTCTAATTGGGCCACATGGCACAATCTATGTCTGATACATTGACGGCTCATCTTAAGCTTCGTTTCTAACGTGGACTGTCCAATCAACGATATGCTCTTTCCTTATGACTCTCCTCCTGTTATCGGATACAGGTAGACAGAGGAGTGTGAGGTGCATTCGCTATGACCTTAGGGGGTCTGAGGTGGGGAGGAAAAAGATGCAGCAGGAGCTGGGGGTTAAAAGCGCCTTCACAAAAGAAAAACCTCCTTCCTCTTCTATCTCAGTCTGGCTGCCTTGGGCCCTGGAAGCGAAGGGACTTGGCACCCCCCACTTTTTCCTCTTCGTCTTTTCTTTCACTTTTGCTTTTTTTAGTCTTTTCTCGCCTTTCTCTCTAGTTGTTTTAATTTCTTTCGTCAACTATCTTCCTCCGCTTCAATAGCCATTTCAAAATGCCCTCAATCGTCGCATTCAGAGCTGGCTGCTGGTAGATGCCCAATGGGTTCTTGCGGAAGGAGGAGTCTCGGAGAAAGACTAGACTAGAATCAGAAGCTCTTCCTGGCCCGAATATCTAGTTGGGTCTCTCTTGTTTCCATGAGGATGAGGAGACTCGACATCCGTGAAGGGTAAACCAAACCTTTTTCTTTCCCTGCCGGTGCAAAGGCTTTCTTTACCACCATCGTCTCAAAACCCTCCTAGACTGGTCAATCCTACTCTCTCCAAATGGGGGTCCAAGAGCATAAAAGGAATCGAGAAGAGGGCAAGTCCTTTTTGAAAAACATATATAGATGGCGAATATGATCTCATCATTTTACATTGATTGACGATTATTTAATTCTGAATTGATTTCATTTTGAAATAATCGATTTTCAATACTAATTTCAATTTGATTTAATTAATCAAAAATAATCAGTCTCATGAGTTTGGCTATACCATTTTCGGGCGTCTTTGCCTTTTCCATCTTGAGAGCTACTTTCAGCCCAATTACTAAAGGACGTAGGATTGGCTCGAGGTCCCGACCTCATTCGTTGCTTGCCTACACCTTGAACCTTGTCCCCTTCTCCGCTTTCTCACATAGTTCCCACGGGATCATTCTTGGAAAGGACTTTTCCCCCTCGACGCACCTCTAATACGACTCGAACCTGTGGAGCAAACTGTTATATAAACTCAAAAAAAGGAAGAAAATCCTACCCTCCCTCTTTTTGCCCCTTGATGCGGAGGCTAGAATCGGTTTACGGCTTTTAGAAGATAAAGTTGTCGATGTAGAAAGCCGCAAAAAGGTTCCTAGCTCCGATCAAACAAATTCGGTTTTTAGAGAAAAACCTACACTATTTATTTTACCAGGTAAGTGTGCCTGGGTCGAACTCAAGGAGGCAGAATAGGGTATGTTGATTTTTTAAGAAAATATTTTTGGAATTTTTTTTCCTCTTCTTAAAGCGATCAAAGAAAAGCTACGATTTTTATTGAGTTTTTATTTTTAATTTTTTATTTGATTTTAATCTTTTCCAATTTTAATTTAATTTTTCAAGGTGATATTTTTCACAAAATTTATTTATTATATAGGAGGTGGAATATAGATGAAAACAGATGATACTATATAGTAGGTGAAAAGCCGAGCAACAGGCTCGAACAAGCACACGAAATCAAAGCAAGATGAAGACGATTTTCGACGAAACAAAACACGATAAAAACACGATAAAAACACGAGAAAAGTACACAAAAAATTAATGACAACTCGCGGAGGTTTTTGTGTAACTACCCCAAGTAAATCTATGAAAAATGAGGTCAAAATGGGTCCAAAAATCCCCTACAACCCAAGGTTTTAAGCGCAAGAAAAAGTAATTAAAAAGTTCTGCAATTAGGTCCTTACAGGGACAGTTTTGTAAAGAAAATAAAACTTTTTACATTTAGGTCCCTGCATAGGGACCTAAATGCAAATCTGGAAACCTTCTGGAGCGGGAGTTAAAATCTGGAAAGCTTCTGGGTTCTTTACGCAAAATTTCCACTGGTTCGTTTTGAACGACCTGGATTAGAAGCTGAGCGCTAATCCTAGCCGTCCACTCACACCAAGTGTCGCAAAGCTGTGCGACCTGGCGTTCTTCAAGTGTTCTTGAGGTTCTGGAGCAAATGACAACGCGGGCATCTTCTCCGATTTCTCACGACCAGATGACGAAGGAGTTGGAGCCCGGCGGGGCCAGAGGGTTAGCTCCTCTAACCCTCGAGCTCACCGCGGTAGATGGCTGGCGGAGGTGGCTCGAGGCGGCAACTACAGCTCAACGAAGATGGAGGTCCTCTACAATCTAGAGATACAGGAGTTTGTTTCAACTTCTTGGACGATGGATTTTCTTGATGATTGAAACTTCGAAAAGCTTTGATTCAGCTTCTGATGAGAGATAGATATGCAAACAATAAGTTTATGTGCTCGATTCACAAGGAACCAGCCAAATGGTTAAGTGTTTACAAGATCCAAAACTGCATTTCCAGACATTGGTGAAAGTTGTGTGTAAAAATTAAGAAAGGAGTGACGCGATTTGAATGGTTTTTGGAACGAAATGAAAGTGGATTTTGATTAAGCGGCAAAGGTGAATGATTAAGCGATCTAAGTACGAGATTAACCACGCTAATTGTAGCACGATCTTTGAGTTGAAATTGGAGAAAGGTAGAATGAACTGACCTGGGATAGAGGGTATATGACCCTCGTATAATAGCTCGACGAGCGGTCTTCTCGGAGCTCTATGCGGTGCGATGGCGGCGATGCAAGGCTGCCAAGAGCCTTGAAACCTCCTCCGATGATCCCTCCTCCACGCGGGCTTGCTTGGGCGGAGCTGTCACCTCCAAATCCGACGAAGCGAGGCTATGAAGAATGGGGGACGGCCACTGCAGTTGGGGCTTCAGGTGGTTGGAAAGTTAGTTGGGATTAGTGATATTTGGAGCTTTATATAGATCAAATGTGTGGGCTCCAAGTAGAATCCAAGGGTAGGCAAAGTAGAAGATTGTTAGGGGATGAGATCCAATGGCTTAGGTCATCGGAGAGGCTTATGAGGCGCGCGGGATAAATAGGTGAAAGAGGCCAGTTGGAACAGAATCCGTTCTGCTTCTTTGAAGAAGATGAACCAGGTGCTGACAAGTGTCAGCACCTGGTTGGACAGATGGGTAATAATTATTGTAAATTCGATAATAAATAATAAATAAGGTTATTTTAAATAGGTATAAATACAAGAAATGTGAATAATTAAATAATCTTAATTATTGAATAAATACTTTTTATAAATAATAAATATTATTTGAGATATAAATATTATATTAATAAATATGTATATATAAATAGGTTTTGGATTTTTAATTTAATAAATAAATAATTCAAAATTAATTTTATATTTTATTAATTATTAAAACAATAAATAAGAGTTATGTGAATTTTTGGGGATTTTAATAAATTAATTTACGTATATTAATAAATATGGGTATAAATTATACAGTTCATTATTACAAATAATTTAGGGTTTTTGATTTTATTAAAATAATAAATAAGCTCCAAAAATTATGAAATAAATTAGGATGAAAATACAAGATTATGAAAATAATTAGAAATTAATAATTAAGAAAACTATAAATAATGTGTGATACATAAAATAAATAGCCCAGAAACCCCGTTGTTATTTGGTCCCAAAACCGACTTTTTGCAAACGGACTCCGAATTTGATGAAACCACCTTTATTAATTATAGAATATTATTTTATGAACTTTAAAGGTGAGTAGAGTGAAATTGGAGTTCGTATGAAGAAGTTATGATGTTCGGAAGTTGAGATTTTGACAATTTACAAGTAGGATTTCTTGGTATATGTATAGTGTAATATTTTTAACTTATTTTTATATTTTTATTTACATTTTTAAAAATAATTAGGAAAAGAGTTTGGTGAAAAATATGTATATATGAATTAATTAAAAATCATTAAAGTTTTGTATTTATTTTATAAATAGTGAAAAGTGTATGAAGTGTGTCTTAATTTATTTTTATGGTTTTCTTTCCTTATCTCCCCCTACTTTTTGGTTTGTCGACCAATCCATGTTGACTTGGTCTCGGGGGTTAGGCTATAAATATACCTTGCAGTTATATTTATATTTATAAGTCATATTGTACATGTATACATATATCCAATCTGCCTTCTTTTCTTTTTCTTTGTTCTTTATTTATTTACATGATTTTGATGCTTAAAAGTGACTTTTTATTTATGAATGAGGATTTGTTAAAAGATGAAAATTAATGAATATTTACATGTATTTGTTAAGGGTTTTAAGACAAAATGCGACAGAAAAGTTAATGAATCATGGATTCATCAACCCCCTATACTTAAGCTTTGTTAGTCCCTTAGCAAACACTTATTTTGAAAAAGTAAGTGAAAAAGAAAGAAAGTTAGAATGAAATTGTTTTCCTAACCCAATTCATGAGAACAGACAAAGGACAGAGCTCGATCGGGCCTGAAACAAGCATTTTGTCAGAACCTTAACTAGGTTTAGGATTTTATCCTCAACAGTCCTTAAGTTCCACAAAACCTTACTCAAGATCACTTCATCAGCTAGTTCAGACTCACTTATTCATATCGCAAACTCTATCATCCTTGAAGTCAATTTGTACAGTGTGTGAATTGATTTAGCTCTTCCTGCTTAGAGAAACGAAGAAACCGTCCATCCCGGCTATACACTTCAATGGCTTCCCCATCCCGCTACTCTTTCCTCGGGGAGGGAGGTATTCCCTTCTGAGTTCAGTTCTGCTATGTCCACAATCGAGTACAGAGAGTAAGTAGAAGAATGAGAAAAGAAGTGGAGTGCGACCAGTGTAGACGCATCTCCTTGTGAAGCTCAACCGGTGTAGCTGAGTCTCCACTAAGATGTGCATGCATTTTTGGTGGAAGCTTGGACCATTGTGGTCTTATTTGGTAGCTTCTTCTTTGCTTTGACTTTGTAATTTGCTTGCACTGCATTCATCTTTTTGTGCCTCGACGGATATAGCATCTTTTTATTCGGTCCCTTTTTTGAGGTCTTAGAAAAATTGTGTCAGCAGATCCTTCCCTAATCCGAAGCAACTATCGCAACCCCAATCTCTCCCGTCTTTAGACCTCAATGCCGCAAAGATAAGGATAGAAATGCACTACCAAGATGTACTGCCCTTCGTAACTCCATGCCAGTTGAGCTAAGTGCAGAGTGCATGTGTTCAAGATTGGTTCACTGGTGTAGAGTTGTACGGATGACACCAAATGGTCTACTTAAGCACATATGACTTGATTTCCCGAATATGGTCTTATGGAACCCAAAGATTTTAAGTCACAAGACCTGAAGAGTCTAAATTCCAGATCCTAACTAGGCTCCTTACAACGAAAATTAAAGGTCGTAATCAAGCTCCATCCTTTAGACTAGACTCAGTCCTTAGTTCCAGAAATCAAGCTGATTCTGAAAAATGCGAATGGAAATGCAACCATATTTTTGTGAAGTATATTTTCTGAATTTTACTCATTTTTATGGATTTGAAGGCTTTTGTAATTTTTATGACTTTTAGGACTTTGTAATTTTTATGGATTTTCTGGTTTTTATAAACAAGTTTTTATACATGAATTATACAAGATATATTTTATTTGAGTTAAGTATCTAATGTATTTTACAGATTTTATGTACAAAGTATTTTACAAGGATTAAATGATTTTTACACATGTTTTAATAAATAGGATTTTAAATAAGTATTATACAAATTTTAAATACAGATTTTAAATACAAATTTTAAACATATTTTACTTATTTACAAGGATTTTATAAATAATAAAAAAAAATATAAATGGATTTTAATTTAACCCTTACCCACTTTTTACGGATTTTATAGAAAATACATAAAAGTACGAGTTATGGAAAAAAGTATATATACAATATATACGCAGCCCCCTATACTTAGCTTGTGCTATGTCCTCATAGCGTCAAAATAGAAAAAGGAGGACATAACTCGTGCTAAGTAAAAGTGGGTGAAAAAGAATAAAGAGTGCAAGTCAGTCAACCCCTCCTATACTTACGATCAGGTCATCGTAAGTAGAACAGGAGAGCAAAAATGGGATGACTGAGTGAAAAGAATAAATAACGAAAGTTCAAAAGGAAAAGAATACGAACTCATCAAAATCACTCAGTCCCCCCTATACTTAGGATAAGGCATACTAAGTATAGAAACGAGTGTGGTAAAAAATCGGAGACCAGTGATTTGTGAAAAAGAAAGGCTATACAAAAGAATCGGAACAAAAATATAAAACGTGAATCAGCGAACAATCGGTCCCCCCTATACTTAGGATCTGGTATCCTAAGCATAGAAGACGAGCAAAAATGGCGACGATTGTGGTCTACGAAGAATATAAAAGTGTTGCAGATATCCAGAAATGGAAAGGCTCAAAAGAATTTGTACAGGATGAGATGAAGTAAAAAGATGATCATGAATCCTGTACACTTCAATATGGGCCAAATGACCAGTAGTCTCGACGAAGTGCTTCAGCATCTGCCCGTTAACCACGAACGGCTCTGCACCAGGTGGCACATTTGATATTGCTATACTCCCGTTGTTTTGCACCATTCTGACTACATAAGGTCCTTCCCACTTGCTTTTTAATTTGCCAGGAAAAATTCTCAATCTCGCATTGAACAACCAGACTTTCTGCCCCGGGACCAAGATCTTGTGCCGAATATGTCTGTCATGTCATTTCTTCACTTTGTCCTTATAGATGAGTGTGTTCTCATATGCTTGATTTCGAATCTCTACCAGTTCATTCAGATCTATCTTTCTCTTGGCTCCTGCTTTCTGTGTGTCCAGTAATATTTCTTGAATGGCCCATTCAGATTTGTGCATGATTTCTACGGGCAAATGGCACGGCTTTCCATAAACCAATCTAAATGGTGAAGTACCTAAGGGAGTTTTTTACGCAGTACGATGTGCCCAAAGAACCTGATCTAGAAGCAATGACAAATTCTTCCTATCCGGTTGTACTAATTTCTAGAGAATTGATTTCACCTCCCTATTTGAAACTTAGGCCATGTCGTTCGTCTGTGGGTGGTAAGGAGAAGCTACTCTGTGATCAATGGCGTATTGCTTCACTAGCTTTTTCACCTCCTTATTAATGAAATGGCTACCCCCATCTGAAATAGGAATACGTGGAATCCCGAACCGCGAAATAATATGTTCCCTTAGGAATTTGTAAACTATCTTACTGTTTGCGGTTCGTGCGGGTATAGCCTCCACCCATCTACTAACATAGTCTACAGTGAGAAGAATGTACTAAAGACGCTGCCAGAAGGGAACGGTCCCATGAAATCTATGCCCCATGCGTCAAAGATCTCGCAAATAATGACAGGTCGCATCGGCATTGCATCTCTAGCACTGACTGTCCCTACTGCTCTCTGACAATCTGGGCAACTCTTTACGAATGTGCATGCATCTCTAGTAAGAGTCGGCCACCGTAATCCGCTCTGAAGTACCTTCTGTGTTTTCCTCTTTCCTGAGTGTCCTCCTGACTCTAAAGAATGACACAAAGTGAGGACACTATTATATTCCTTCTGAGGAATACAACGCATGTAAATACAATCTGGTCCTTCACGAAAAAGAATCGGATCCTCCCAGTGGTAATATCGTTCCTCAGAAACTAGTTTATCAACTTGGTTCTATGGCCAACCTTGAGGGCTTTTCTGTGTAACCAGAAAATTTACTATGTCTGCATACCATGGAAGTTCGGTAACCACAAAGATGCTCTCGTTAGGAAATCTCTCTACGATCTCTAGCGTGTACTCATCTAGAGTCTGATCTGACTGTAATCGGGAGAGGTGATCAGCTACCACATTCTTTACCCCAGGTTTATCTTTGATGTCCAAATCGAAGTCTTGAAGTAATAGAATCCATCGAAGAAGGCGTGCCTTAGCATCCTTCTTTTCCATCAGAAACCGGATAGCTGAGTGATCAGTATAGATTGTGATTTTAGAGCCAAGAAGATATGATCGGAACTTATCTAGAGAGAATACCACTGCCAACATCTCCTTTTCTATCACTGTGTGATTACGCTGAGCATCGTCTATGGTTCTGCTGGCATAGTGGATGGCAATGGGAAGTCCATTCCTCCTCTGTCCTAATACAGCCCCGACTGCAAAATCTGAAGCATCATTCATGATCTCGAAGGGTAGAGACCAATTAGGCGGCTGTAGGACAGGAGCACTGATAATCTTGTCTTTAAGTGTGAGGAAGGCATTAAGACATTTATCATCTAACACGAACTCAATGTCTTTGCCTTATAATTCAGTTAACCGTCGTGCAATATTGGAGAAGTCTTGGATAAACCATGGTAAAAACCAACATGCCCCAGAAAAGACTGTAACTGTTTGATGTTGGATGGTGGTTCGAGTTTTTTGATGACATCCACCTTGGCAGGGTCAACCTCCATGCCTCGTTGGGAGATGACGTGCCCCAACACGATCCCGTATGTAACCATAAAATGGCTCTTTTCCCAGGACAGAACGAGATCTACCTCACAACACTTTTGAAGTACCTGGTCTAGGTGCGCTAAACAATTGTCAAAGGACTCACCATAGACCGAAAAATCATCCACAAAAACCTCTAGAAAATCACCGACCATGACCACAAAAATAGCAAACATGCACCTCTGGAAAGTAGCAGGAGCGTTGCACAATCCAAAGGGCATACGTCTAAAGACATACGTGCCAAATAGACAGGTGAAGGTGGTTTTCTCCTGGTCTTAGGAGCAATTGATACCTGGTTGTATCCGGAGTAACCGTCAAGGAAACAAAAGTACTCTTTCCCTATCAACCGTTCTATGACCTGGTCTATAAAAGGCAAAGGGAAGTGGTCCTTCTTCGTCGCAGTGTTCAATTTTCTGTAATCAATGCATACTCGCCACGACGTGGTTACTCTTTTTAGAATCTCCTCTCCACTCCCATTCTTAACCATCTGAATTCCCGACTTCTTCGGGACAACATGTAAGGGCTAACCCATTCATAGTTGGAGATGGGATAAATGAACCCTGCGTCACACCATTTCGTAATCTCTTTCTTGACAACTTCTCGTAAAACCGGATTCAGCCTACGCTGAAACTCTCTAGAGGGTTTGCTGTCATGATCGAGATATATATGATGAGAACACAAAGTCGGATTAATCCCGCGGAGATCGGATACAGTCCACCCAATAGCCCTGCGGTTTCTTTCTAGAATCTCCATCAGACGAGATTCTTGATCGTTGGTCAAAGATGAACTAATAATGAACGGAAACCATTGTTGTGGACCCGCAAGGAAATCATATTTCATATTTGGTGGCAAAGTTTTTTATTCTGGTAAGGTAGTATCTGTATCTGCGGAAACCTCATCCATATTTGAACTGGGATTTGTATCGGCTATGGATTTGTCGGCATTCCGATTATCCACAATGTTGATGTGCTCTAGAGTCGGACTACAGAAGATGTTCAAAACATCATCCGACTCCTCAGAATGATCAGAAGAAAATAACTCAACTAAATGAAACTCTGTCTCTGGATCATCTGAGACGGAGGAATCGTGTAAAGTCTATGAATCTGAAAGGTATGCAATAAATTCATCAGAATTCTGATCCCTTTGCTTCTCATCATCCAAACTAAAATATAAAGTTCCTTCTGAAGAATCGCCCCCTGTAGTCTCGGACCCATCCTCTGATAGGAAATCTTGGGTCTCTACTTGATACCTTTTGGGGTCGTCAAGACGGACCTCATCCATGTAATCGCAGGAGGCTAAAGAACTCAGAAAATCAGAAGATGCATCACTAACTGTGTTCGAATCTCTTACCATCTCTATATGTACCTTCTCGTCCTTAGCACGAAAAGATACCTTCCCTGTATCATAATCAAAGAGAGCCTTTGCGGTCTCTAAGAAAGGCCTCCCGAGAATGATCGAGGTAAGGTGTAACTGTGTAGGGCAATCCATGTCCAGGACTGTAAAGTCCACTGGGAATTGCAGACCCTGCACGGTTACGATAACGTTCCTTAGTATACCCTTAGGTCTCTTTACGGATCTATCAACAAACTGAAGGATCACGCGGGATTTGTAAAGAGGGCCTAACTTGAACTTATCGAGTAAAGAAGAGGGTATCAGATTGATCGAGGATCTGTTATCTAAGAGAGTGCAATCGAATTCGGCTTTTGCGATCTCGCATATGATATAATGTGCACCTGAGTCTTTCTTCTTCTTCGGTAACTTATTCTGAACGGCACAAGATGTAGCCTTAGTCAAGACATGTTTCTCTGTTCAGGATCTCTTTTTCCTACACGTGGTGCATCGGTTTTTCAATTGATTCTTAAGCGTAGGAAAATGATCTAAGGCATCATGAAGCGGGATCTTCAAAAAGATATGATCTTTAAGTAATCGTTCGGTCTCTGGAGTAACAACATTCTTTCTGTTACTTTTCTTTCCTTTTCCAAACAAAGCATCGCGAAAAGGAACAAAGTCAGGAGTCAGAAAATCGGAATTTTTATTCATATTGGAATCAGCTTGTACATCGAGAGTTTTAGAATTATGTACAAAACTCTCTAAGACAGGGGAAGATATATTTTTCTCGGGTTTATCTGCCTGATCTGGCGTGATGTCATCGTCTGATTCGCCAGTGTCCATATCTACTATATCGGCATCGCTCACGTCTCTCGGATCTGGAAAGTGGTCCACATCATCGTGCTGATTCTCCTCCTCGACATCAGAGTCTTGTTGCTCATGGATCTGTTGTTGCTCCTCTAGTGCCCTCTCCTCTACTCCAGCAGGTGCTCGTGGTGATCTACTGCTCCTGAGTTGAATGAAGTTCGATAAAAATTCAGGAAACGAGATCTTACTTGTAGTGTCTACCTGATCAGGATGCCTCCTCTTGTTGTTCGGGTTCATCTGAGGCTGGGCTGGAAGAGTGGTCTTTGGTGCGGTTAACTCGTCCAGACGACGGTTAACCTGCTCCATCTCAGTCTTATGTGCAATCTGGAGTGTACTTAGCATATCCATGATCTGGTTCAGTGCATGGGCTTGTGAAGACATCTCAGGTTCGGTGTGGTGGCCTTGGCTTGGTCCTCTCTCCTGCCTTGGCATGTAATGCTGAGAGGTGGAAGGCTGAGAGTATCTCTGCGGTGTGGAGGAAGAATGTTGCTGCTGCTGATAAGGGTAAGTCCGTGAATGCTGAGCAGGATACTGATATGATTGTGGTCTCTGATGATAAACATTCGGGTGAGATTACTGCTGTGAAGTTCTGATGGTGTTGGAAATGTGGACGTCCATGCTGCGGATGACCGTATGGCTGCTGCTGATGATGCGGTATACTCGGTTGCTGAATCAGAGTATACCATATCCCGTTAATCTCAAGAGTGGCTTGCGGCTCAACCTCCATTTCTGCGGCGCTAGTGATCTGGCCGGGATTGGCATGAGACTGATCCTCATGCCAATCGATCTGCGGAGTCTTGGGCTCGCTCTGGACGTAGTGGATCTGACGGGTGGGTGGAGCGGATGCGATCCTCCGTGTAGGATGTGCGGTTGAAGAAGAATGGCTCTGATGATACTGAAGTTGGAGCTCAGAAACCTTCTTCGAAAGATCACTCAGCTGCTGAGGTAGAGATGAGAGTTTCTCCAACTCTTGCAGCGGCTTTAAGTCTTGTACTTGCTTCTGAATCACATCCACCAACGTCAATTTCTTGCTAATGTATACCATGTTGGTGTTTGATTCAGAGTCTGAAATGTTAGCCAACTTATGATGCTCTCGGTGATGTGGTGGCTGAGGGGCTTTCTGAAATGCCAGAGTAGAGTCAATGACTCTCGAGTTCTCAGCTATCCCTTCGAAGATGGCCCAGACTGACTCGGTGTCCTTGTTCAAATAACTACCACCACATGTGGCACTCACGAGCCCCTGGATATCCGGCTGGAGTCCTCCAAAGTAATTCTGCACTAGCATCTTCATCGGTATCTCATGATGCGGGCATCTCTCCGTAAGATCTTTGAATCTATCCCATGCCTCATGGAAAGATTCATGTGGAAGTTGCGTGAAATTGGAGATCTGACTCCTCATCATGTTCGTCCTTCCTAGAGGAAAATATTTGCGCAGGAAAGTGGACTTTAGATCGTCCCATGTAGAGATTTCCCTTCCCAGGTGACTCATCCAGTAAATTGCCTTATCGGCTAAGGCAAAGGGAAAGGCCTTGAGGCGTACAGCCTCCTGCGTAACTCCTGCATAGCAAGCCATACCGTAAATCATCTCGAATTGTTGTAAAAAGGTAAACGGCTCCTCTACGAAATTCCCATATAACTTGGGACGCAAAGAAATGAAGGACAGTCTCAACTCGTATGGCCCTTGATTCGGTGGTAGCCGAATCCAGTGATGGAGCGTTCTAGCGCCCGGGTCATACTCATCCCTTAAAGTAGCGGGAACCACTACAGGCGGTAACTGGTTCCTGGCCCCTGCTCGCAGCGCGGCTATTTCAGCCTGCAATTCATTTTGAACTCTGAATTGTTCTCGAATCTGTAGGTTCATCTGTTGGAGCATGTCGAGAATACCTATAGTAACATCTGCGGCTGGATCCGGTCTTCCTTCATAATGCTCCCCAGCTGGTGGCCTCTCGTCTATTGCTGGTGCTTTGCTGCGAGCCATCTGATTGTCTGTGAAGGAAAAGCTCTCGTAAGAACTCAGCGAAAAATCAGCTGGAGATCTAGATGTATTGAGGCAAGGGTCTGACTCAATGTTCTGGCCAGGAGGCGAGGGAGTCTGGGTCTGACTCTAATCAAGATCAGATGGGACCAGCTTGGGAAGAGAGTCATCCCACGCCTGTGAAGATGTACGATCGACGGTGGACGGTTGAAAGCTCACAGAGTCTGAGCAGAAAAGCCGTCGAGACGTCATCTTCGATATCAAGAGATTGATCGGGAGAGCACGATTTACGATTCAAAAGAGAGGAAAAATGCGAAAGCCACTGTAACTCATGTCCCGCAAGTAAACACAAAGCGAACCCCGTTTTCACCAACACAACCCGATGAAGACTGTAAGGGTTCGGTCTTTTATCTTGTCGGTTTTAGGGTTGTAATTAGCAAACAAGTAGATCGGTTATCGCGAGCTGAGCGAGCTGATAGGTGCCTGATAGTTTCTCCGAAACACTGGCCCGAGTCCTTATAGAAGATCACTCGCACTCAGCCAGTATGGGAGTAAGTACGGACCGTTTCCGGCTACCCATGTTACTTGAGGACGGAGCCTTGTGCAGTGTCCTATAAACCTCCCACTCTGCTAAGTAAACCCGGACCATTTCCGGCTACCCGAGAGTACCCACTGAGGAACAGTGATCAGGTGTATAGACTAAGTAGTATTTCGCGAGAAATACGGGGTTTTGGCTCTAATCTTATGGTTCGGTTCTAGCTCGCGCACTTTGGGAAGATGTGTGGGGGTTACTCTCCCAAATCAGATGAATCGTTATGGTTTTTTTAGGTCAGATATTTTTAGCAGTCCCGATTTTATTTTATGATTTTGTAATTTTTTTGGATTTTTTTCAAACAAACGTCTACCGATTTTTTCCTTTTTTTATAAAAATCCTAAAATCATGCACCTAGGTTGCGAGTCCTAAGACTAACTACATAGGCACAATCAGATAGAATAAAAAAAAACCTAAACAAGCATCTATCGGAAAAATCCGCGGAAAAACAGATAAGGCGAGAAAATCGCGGTGGGTGCCCTAATCCCCTGAATACATCGTATCCGGCGAATCAGGTCACGAAAAAAATGGGGGGGGGGGATATTACATGCCGAGATGTCCTTAGTGGACCCCTTCTACTATAGTTCAATATAGTTTCTCTCCCTTTCTCTCTCTTTTACAAAGATACTAATTAATTCTGCCCTCTACAGCCCCCTCGTAAAGAAGAAGTCGGCTTCTGCTCTTTCAACTGACTCAGATTTCTAAGAACCTGGTTGATCATGCAGGACCTGCAAAACTTGATTAGCGGCTAAAGAAAACGATCGAGACGAGACGAGAAAAACCGTACGAAAACTACGAAAATAAAACAAAAAGAAGAGAGAAAACAAAATCACAAAAATACGAAAAAAATCAAAATACTCGAACGCCTCCCCAGCAACGGTGCCAATTTGATGCGGAGGCTAGAGTCGGTTTACGGTTTTTAGAAGACAAAGTTGTCGATGTAGAAAGCCGCAAAAAGGATCCTAGCTCCGATCAAACAAATTCGGTTTTTTAGAGAAAAACCTACACTATTTATTTTACCAGGTAAGTATGCCTGGGTCGAACTCAAGGAGGCAGAATAGGGTATGTTGATTTTTTTAAGAAAATATTTTTGCAATTTATTTTTCCTCTTCTTAAAGCGATCAAAGAAAAGCTACGATTTTTATTAAGTTTTTATTTTTAATTTTTTATTTGATTTTAATCTTTCCAATTTTAATTTAATTTTTCAAATTGATATTTTTCACAAAATTTATTATATAGTAGGTGGAATATAGATGAAAATAGATGATACTATATAGTAGGTGAAAAGCCGAGCAACGGGCTCAAACAAGCACACAAAATCAAAGCAAGACGAAGACGATTTTCGACGAATCAAAACACGAGAAAAGTACATGAAAAATTAATGAAAACTCGCAGAGGTATTTGTCTAACTACCCCAAGAAAATCTACAAAAAATGAGGTCAAAATGGGTCCAAAAATCCCCTACAGCCCAGGGGTTTAAGCACAAGAAAAAAGAATTAAAAAGTTCTGCAATTAGGTCCTTACAGGGACAGTTCTGTAAAGAAAATAAAACTTTCTACATTTAGGTCCCTACGGAGGGACCTAAATGCAAATCTGGAAACCTTCTGGAGCAGGAATTAATTTCTGGAAAGCTTCTGGGTTCTTTACGTAAAATTTCCACCGGTTCGTTTTGAAAGGCCTGGATTAAAAGCTAAGCGTTGATCCTGGCCGTCCACCCACACCACGTGTTGCAAAGCTGTGCGACCTGGCGCTCTTCAAGTGTTCTTGAGGTTCTGGAGCAGCTAACGACGTGGGCGTCTTCTCCGATTTCTCACGACCAGATGACGAAGGAGTTGGAGCTCCGGCGGGGCCAGAGGGTTAGCTCCTCTAACCCTCGAGCTCGCCCGCGGTAGATGGCTGGCGGAGGTGGCTCCAGGCGGCAACTATAGCTCAACGAAGATGGAGGTCCTCTGCAACCTGGAGATACAGGAGTTTGTTGCAACTTCTTGGACGATGGATTTTCTTGATGATTGAAACTTCCAAAAGCTTTGATTCAGCTCCTGATGAGAGATAGATCTGCAAATAATATGTTTATGTGCTCGATTCACAAGGAATCGGCCAAAGGGTTAAGTGTTTACAAGATCCAAAATTGCATTTCCAAACATTGGTGAAAGTTGTGTGCGAAAAGTAAGAAAAGAGTGATGCGATTTGAATGGTTTTTGGAACGAAATGAAAGTGGATTTTGATTAAGCGGCTAAGGTGAATGATTAAGCGATCTAAGTACAGGATTAGCCACGCTAATCGTGGCACGATCTTCGAGATGAAATTGGAGAAAGGTGGAATGAACTAACCTGGGATAGAGGGTATATGACCCTCATATAATAGCTCGACGAGCGGTCTTCTCGGAGCTCTACGTGGCGCGATGGCGGCGATGCAAGGCTGCCAAGAGCCTTGGAACCTCTTTCTATGATCCCTCCTCCATTCGGGCTTGCTTGGGCGGAGCTGTCACCTCCAAATCTGGCGAAGCGAGGCTATGAAGAATGGGGGTCGTCCATTGGAGCTGGGGCTTCAGATGGTTGGAAAGTTAGTTGCGATTTGTGATCTTTGGAACTTTATATAGATCAAATGCGTGGGCTCCAAGTAGAATCCAAGGGTAGGCGAAGTAGAAGGTTGTTAGGGGATGAGATCCAATGGCTTAGGTTGTCGGAGAGGCTTATGTGGCGCACGGGATAAATAGGTGAAAGAGGCCAGTTGGAACAGAATCTGTTCTGCTTCTTTGAAGAAGATGAACCAGGTGCTGACAAGTGTCAGCACCTCGTTGGCCAGATGGGTAATAATTATTGTAAATTCGATAATAAATAATAAATAAGGTTATTTTAAATAGGTATAAATACAAGAAATGTAAATAATTAAATAATCTTAATTATGGAATAAATACATTTTATAAATAATATATATTATTTTAGATATAAATATTATATTAATAAATATGTATATATAAATAGGTTTTGGATTTTTAATTTAATAAATAAATAATTAAAAATTAATTTTATATTTTCTTAATTATTAGAACAATAAATAAGAGTTGTGTGAATTTTTGGGGATTTTAATAAGTTAATTTACATATATTAATAAATATGGGTATAAGTTATACAGTTCATTTTTACTAATAATTTAGGGTTTTTGATTTTATTAAAATAATAAATAAGCTCCAAAAATTATGAAATAAATTAGGATGAAAATACAAGATCATGGAAATAATTAGAAATTATAAAATTAAGAGAACTGTAAATAATATGTGATACATAAAATAAATAGCCCAGAAACCCCGTTGTCATTTGGTCCCAAAATTGACTTTTTGCAAACGGACTCCGAATTCGATGAAACCACCTTTATTAATTAAAGAATATTATTTTATGAACTTTAAAGGTGAGTAGAGTGAAATTGGAGTTCGTATGAAGAAGTTATGATGTTCGGAAGTTGAGATTTTGACAATTTACAAGTAGGATTTCTTGGTATATGTACAGGGAATATTTTTAACTTATTTTATATTTTTATTTACAATTTTAGAAATAATTAGGAAAAGAGTTTGGTGAAAATATGTACATATGAATTAATTAAAAATCATTAAATTTTTTATTTTATTTCATAAATAGTGAAAAGTGTATGAAGTGTGTCTTAATTTATTTTTATGGTTTTCTTTCCTTATCTCTTCCTACTTTTTGGTTTATCGACCAATCCATGCTGACTTGGTCTCGGGGGTTAGGCTATAAATATACCTTGCAGTTATATTTATATTTATAAGTCATATTGTATATACATACATATATCCAATCTGCCTTCTTTTCTTTTTATTTGTTCTTTATTTATTTACATGATTTTGATGCTTAAAAGTGACTTTTTATTTATGAATGAGGATTTGTTAAAAGATGGAAATTAATGAATATTTACATGTATTTGTTAAGGGTTTTAAGATAAATGCGACAGAAAAGTTAATGTATCATGGATTCATCACCCCTAACCTGCCACTAGTCGACGATAAGGTGGACGATTCGCTTAGGCCCAAATCAGAGTCGTTGGATCGCTTGATTCAATGACCATCGATTGTCTTCCTCCTCCAACAATTGAGACTCGATGCATTGCTATGCTTCGACAGTGGTCATTTCTCCCCATTTTCTCCATAAGTCTAGGTATCGTCTCCCTCCGTCACACGGTTGGGATCAAAAGTGGAGGGTACACTTGATCCAATAACTGCTACTCCTCTCCAAGAACGGGGAAAACAATTGCATGGAGCTCCTTCCTTGGTCGAAATTTCTGGTCACCGACATCTCTAGGAACTGTTGATGGGTGTTTTCAACTCCTGGGACCATCCATAGCTGATGAATGGCTAAAATGGGACCAAGCCTCATCGGAGGAGGCCTAGGGTTCTAGCGGAGCTCGAGTAGTTGTGCGACCTTACAGGTACTCTGATTTTCTCTAGAAGGGGCCTTGAAGTGTCTGCATCTGCTCAAAAGAGTCCTAGGCTCGAGAGGATCTCTCTCAACCCAACAAAGTGGAGCTAAAAACAAGGGGGAGAGGTGAAGATGGGGTCTCCGGAAATGAGTAGTGGATGGAGACCGATCCCCTGTTCTGTGAAAGAATGAGGTTGATTGATGATCTGGGGATGCGATGAACGTGAAGGGAAAGAGGATGAGATGAAGATGGGGACGAAATGGTGGTTGGAATGGGCAGAACAGTGACTGGAGCCTAGAGCTCCTACGATAGAAGTTTTTGGACTTTAAGCTACTATAGATCAAATCATATGAAATAAAAGCTAACCTAAACTACTGATTACACTAGGAAACAAAGGAACTAATGATAGAGGCCTCACCTAGTCGGGAAACCAAGGAGACAGAACCTAGTAGAGGAGCTCTACCAATGATTGAATCACCTCCCACTAACCTTCTCCTCGCCTAGAATCGGTTGGTTAACCTTCATGTCACAAAGGATTCTCTCCTTGCAGTGATTTCAAGAGGTTACTGTATGCTATGAGGGATTAAACTTGGAATGAAGCTTGGAGGTGGAGTTTTATAGTAGAGACAAGGAGGTTAGTTGGATTAGGGTTTCTAATCAATCGAAGGATTATTTAGAGGATCTAAGCATTGGGCATGTATTAGGATGCAAAGATGCAGAGCTTGCATGAGAAATCGAAGAGAAAAGAATGATAGGACGTCCAGGAAAATGGGAGAAGATGAATGGGGGACGTGTCTGACAAGGTAGGTTGCCCTCAAGTCAAAGTTGACTGGGAGTCAACCTTTGGTGAGCCCCCATTGGTCTATTTAGACTGCAAGAAGATAAAATAAATTAAAAAGAAAAGAAAATATACAATAAAATAAAATAGAAATGATTTTATTAAATAAAAATCAAACCATAAAAAATATTTATTATTTTTCAAATGATTTTATGTGATTTTTATTTATTTTTGAACCTTATTTATAGGATGTTAATATTTACAAGTATATTCATATGTATATTTTCCTATATTTTAGGTATTTTATTTTTATTTTGTATTTTTAAATTTTTATTATATGTACATGCATTATATATTTATAATATAATTAAATACATATTTACATATTTTTATTTTATTTTTTTGATTTTATTTATATACGTAAATAAATATATATGTATATAAATTATAGGTATAGTATACCTATATAGTTTATTATATTATTGTTTTAATGAATTTTAGTTTATATTTTAATATGTTCTAAATAATATCTACAGTTATTTAAAAATATAAGAAGACTACAAATATGAAGAATAAAATATATAAATAAATTATACAAATGCATAGTGCAATGGAACCCTAGAAAGTTGGCTATTCATCTTAACTCCATTTTTCATGAAATTATATTCATTAAATAAATAATTTAATTTAAAACACAATGGAGGTGAGTTTGAGGAATTTTGAGTTCATATGGAGAAGATATTGATATGTGAAGTTCGATTTTTGACTTTTACATCAGTGTGTCCCAGTTGCACAGTGCATTATTTTTATGTGCAATTAATTTTATTATTTTTTATATATTAATATGTACAAGTTTCATGTTGATCATATTATTATTTGAGGTGCTTAAAATAAAGAACAAAATAGAGCAAAATGTCTATTTTGATGAATGAAAATTATGGTTTTGATATACAGTGTCTGACCCTTATCTCCCCCCACTTTATTCTGGTCAACCAAGTCAATATTGACTTGATCTTGGGGTTCAGGGTCATTCAGTGTCTTTGATACTTCAGTTATTTTCTTTTCTTTATTCTTTTATTTTGGATTTAAATACAGATAATTATGTGTTATTCACATGTTACTAATGTCTGTTAATTTATGCAGGTTAGCCCTATTTATAGGTGATTTGATAGAAAATTAAAGGCAAAATGGAAGAATAAAGGTAGATGAACGGTTATTCATTAGGAAACCAAAAGTCGTGCATCATCAAAATCGATTATCTTTATGCACTCACTAACTGGATTTAGCCATGTATTATAAATCATGATACATAGCCTAACTCACAGAGGAATTGTGTCAGATTCATTTCATCATTACATCACAACACTCATATGCCACTTTGTGAATGATCACCACATCATGAAAAGGACATAACAGAAAGGACATCGCTGACCATAATATGTATTCCTGATCTAGAATCTCCCAAAATCGATCGCATGATGCTCAGATGCTCTCACTCATTGAGGTTCACCACATAAAGTTAGCTCACAATGTACCCATTTAAGTCATTTATTAACCCATTGTAGTTAAGTATAGACATTTATCATATATCATAGTGCCCAACTTGGTATGCATCTTTTTAGAGTAAATTTCCATCATTTTAAGGTCCATTGACCCATAGTTTCCATAATGATTGATAATCTAACTTTGTTGATCGATCAGTTCGATCGATCAATAATGAGACCATGATCGATCATTATGGTGCAAAATGATCGATTAGGTAAAATGGCATGATCGATCATGCCAGATCTACCAACACATTTGGCATGTTCGATCATACCTGGATAGAGGTCGGATCATCTCCGACAACGACCAATAAATTTGCTCCTATCATAAAACTAATTACACCACATGTTCTTACAGTTATCCTTGTGAGCCCGAGGAGAACCATTCCTACAATATATGTTATTTTAATATTTGATTTATTAATAAAAGTTATTGATTATTTCACTCCCTATCTAAGATTAAATGAATGAATAAACTATAAGGTCCCTTTGTACAATTAGGGTTATGTACCATGGCCATATTAATGATCATACAGTTGTTGATTCAATAGTTGAATCATGGAGGCTGGTTCTTGGATGAATATCTAAGGAGTTAGATTGAGGACTCATCAAGCATCGTCAAATGACTTTAAGAGATGATCTCCAACTTGAGTAGTAGATGGCAATCCTTTCTCATAAGTTGATATCTTATCGACCTCTTGATGCATGTCCTCTACATGGG
Source organism: Ottelia alismoides (assembly GCA_037367405.1). Taxonomy (NCBI): domain Eukaryota; kingdom Viridiplantae; phylum Streptophyta; class Magnoliopsida; order Alismatales; family Hydrocharitaceae; genus Ottelia; species Ottelia alismoides. The sequence goes on along the minus strand of JAZKJV010001500.1, from coordinate 94,256 downwards.
AATAGAGATTTAGAGTTGTCATATTATTAAGTTCAAAGAGTTGACTTAACAAGATCGAGATAACCAAAGTCCTATGTCGTATATTGTCACGATATAGGCACACATCCTCTGACCGGAGACAGATGGTTACTATATGTCTTAGTATGTACATTTGGCAGACAAGTAGGTTGATGACCTAACCAAGGTCTATACACCGACGATCTGGTGTGCATATAAGGGCATGTGAGTAATACGACTCTCAAAGGGATCATACGTGTTCACTTGTGTAATGGAAGACATGAGACCACTCATGAGGTATTGGGACCGATCAAATTCCATGCATGGTCATCGTGCTTTGGAAGCATGACAAGACTTTGTAGGTATGATATATGCTTTTGGAAAGCATATGATCGATACCAACTTCCAATGACCAAGAATGAGAAACATGATGATGAAACCCTAAATATGACAGTGTAAAATTGATCTATATCTTTGGGTTTATCATAGGTCTTCCAATATGCAGGATGTACATGCATTAGGAATACTTGCGGGTGATGTGATTATAAACGATTGTATAACCATGACACTCCCACTCTGAAGGAGTGATGAAACAGGTTTGGATTTAGTGACTCCTCTCAGTAGAGAAGTAATCTGATCTTGGTCCAAGTGTTGGACAGTGATCTGAATGAGATTCAGATGCAATGAGAAGATTAGATTTACGTCCTTGATTTAATCAAGGATCTACGAGAGCTCCATGAGATCTGGATTTGAGATGTAATCTCAATGTCTAAGTCACTATACGTGGAACGTACAATGGCTCTGTCCTTATCTCCAAGTATTTGCGAAGAAAGCACACTATTCTTGAAAGAATTCAAGAATAATTCCATTGTTGAATTATATCTAAACATTGAGAAATGATAATTAAATGTGATTTAATTATCATGAATAATGTGAATTTGATTCATGTTATTTGAATGTATGAGAATGATAATCCAATATAATTAAATGTGATTTAATTATTATGGATATGAATAATGTGGATAGTACTATCCAATTATTCATATATATATATATATATATATTATAAATGTGATTTATAATGTATTAGAGAGAAATTATTGTGATTTATATTTGTTGATTAACTATTGATGTGAATTGGATTCACATTGGATGATTAATTGAAAATATAATTACATGTTGTTTTGGGTTGTGAATGTGATTCACATATTTCCAATGGCATGATTGCAATATTCACAAGATAATTATGAATTATTTTTGTGAGATAATTTACTGCAAGTGTTGTTATAAATCTTGGAGATTTCATAAGAAAATGTAATCTCATGAGATAATAAGGAGAATGGCACCTTCCAGCCTAAGATGGTGGACGACCACCAACTTCCATTAGGAGTGGGTGACCCCCTTTTTAGGGATGAGGGCAATCTCCTCCACCTTTATCTCCAATATTAGTTGATTTTAATTCGGAATTAGTTTATATTGATTTATCAATATATATTAATTTAAATTAAATTAATTGTTGTTGCATTTTTATAATAAAATCATGGCCATTGAAAGAAACACAAATCTATCTCATATATTGATATTTTGTTGTCCATAGATTGAGATCCATGGACTCCCAAAACCCTATATAAGAAGAGGAAACCCTTGCTCTTCAAGTTACGACTTCAATATCTTTCTCCCTCTCTAATTCTCATGCCAATCTCTCTCTCTCCCTTGAGTGGCCATCCACTTCATCCCTAGAGAGAAGGTCACCGCCGTCATCGCATCGTCGTTGTGCTACCGCTTTTACAACTCTTGGATCTCCGTCTTCCTTGGTTCTCTCGCTCATGAAGAAGGCGTTCAATCTCCTGAGATGAGATCAGGATATCCATTGCTTGGATCAATGACTTGAATTGTGAGAAGCACGCGACTCATCTCCGTGCGCGCAAGTGTCTCCTTGGACGGATGTGACTTGAGACAGAAGTTCTCTTCTCGTAGAGACTTGATCACAACCACGCTACAAGAGGTATTCCTTTATCTAGTATGTGGTTAGATGAAACGATCCAAGAAGTGTTCTTGGATCATGTAGTTTCATCGATTACATTTTTTAAAATTCCGCTGCACCGAGCAACTAGTGCGACTAGTCGCTCTCAATCGTATATGATACAATCCTCATGCTTCTGTGATGCGCTTAAGGATTCCCCAATATCCTTCAAGTGGTATAAATTGGTCAGGTTTTGGATGTGATCCAAAATTCTTGGCGATCATGGTTCATGTTTTGGATGCGCGGGAATTATTCTTTTTCATTAGATGCAAGAATGGAATCGGTTTTTGATGAAATAAAAACCAACTGTTTGTGCATTGTTGCACGTGTTTTTTGATTGATAAATTGTATTTAGATTATATAAATATGTCCCAAAAATATTAACCTTTGATTGGTACTAAAAGTGCACAAAATTAATTCGAATTGTTCCTGCTATGAAAATTGTATTGCATGTATTCACGGATCTATAAAAAATGATTTTGGCTTACTGTTTTCCTGTCATGAAACATGAAGTAAACACTTATATTAAGTATAGAATCAAATCACACGATTTTATTTCGCGTGATTCCGACTCTATTTTCCCTAGATACTCCGTATTTAGTGGAGGATGATGATTGGATCATCAAGATCTCTTTCTTAATTTCTTTATCATTCAATGTCAATCAAAGAAATTGACAATTTATCATGATTAATTGATGATTAATATTTATTTGTGGAAATAATTGATTTAATATCAATCATCACTGAATGAGTGTTTCATGAAAACCCTAGGATATCCTACAATAGTTGTAGGAAAATCTCTACATGCAAAATTTGGTTACTTGAAAACGATTGGGGATTTCTTTAGCAAATCTCCTTATAATATTAATTAAAATGGTTTTGATTATTATTATATGATATAACTTTGATTGAAAGACTGATTAACATCTCAAGTACAAAGTGATCAATTGGCATTTTTCTAAACTGAGGCGGATATGGTGTCTAGTCGGAGAGCGTTGGGGTATCAGGTTGCTCCATGAGCAGTCTGTCCCACTCCCGTCGGTACTGGCCACAACAGCGGGTAGGGAAGGGATAATGTTTGAAGGGATCATGATGTATTTTTGTAATTATTAAAATTTGAATAATACATATTTTTGAGATAATACCATCCTTCAAGTAACAATTAAGTTTATTGGTTGATTGAATTGGATTGATAATTGATTTAATATCATTAAATGAATTATATCCAACTAAAAACACTCTATTATGGATAGATTTGTATTTCCCTTGGAAGAATTAATTATGTGAATATGATTCATGATAATTAATTAGAATTTGAATATGAGGTGGAGAATCACATAAGCGACATCCATGGTCTCCCGTCAAGGCGAAGGGTTCCATCGCCAGGGATTGTATGTGGGAGACGGCTGTCCGAAATGGCAGCTCCTACATACAAGCGCATCTGGATTGGGCTCTTTGCTTCTCGAAAGATAAGGTCGTATACGTAGTGACCCCAATATCTGGTCCTCGTATTATTGGGGCGATATTAAATTGTCGCATATGATAACTACGGTTTTCGAAGCGATAATAAAATGTCGGTGTAGAAAATCGCTCCAAGCCAAGACCCTAATTGATTAAACAAAAATCTTATAAAATAAGAGAGAGAGAGAGAAAATGAATGGAATGAGTTTCTCTCCTATTTTATCTTTAAACTAATTATTTATCTAGGTAAGTTTCTCTGGGTCAAACTCGAGGAGGCAGAATAGCAATACCACAGCTTTCGAGAAGAAGAGAAATATTTTGTGATTTTTATTTCTTCTTGAAAAAAGAAAGAAAACAACCCAAACAGATACAACTTTAGAAAAATCAAAACAAGAAAAATATGCGATGAAAATCCACGAAAAAATATCAAGAAACCTTGCTAGTGTAGTTATGTAACTACCCTAGAAAAATCGATGAAAAATAATGCTTAAAAGAGGTCCACATGTATCCTACAATACAAGGATATTACTGCAAGAAAAGGAAATAAAAGTTTCATAAAAAGGTCCTTGTCCAGGGACTGAAATGAAAAGAAACTAAAATTTACTATGTTTAGGTCCCTGCACGAGGACCTAAACGTAATTTCTGGAAACTTCTGGAGCGCGGATGAATCTCTGGAACTACGTGGTCTCTTAATGCAATTTTCACACTGGTTCAGAATCAATGGCCTGGATTAGAACGTAAAGCGCGATCTCAGTCGTAGGATGTGCCAAGTGTCGCAATTCTATATATCGCATTTGTTCTTGAATGTTCTTCCCTCTTTCTGCGCAGGTGGCGGCTAGGCTTCTTCTCCGAATTATCGTCGACGTAAGAGAGCTTACTCTGACCTCCTGCAAGGCCAGAGGGTTACTCCTTCACCCCTCGAGCTCGCCTGTGGTGGACGAGGTGTCGAGGAGGCGAATATCAATGGGAGACGTTGTCGAAGAAGGCTTCTGGACACAAGGGTCAAGCTGCGGCTATGTTTGGGGCTTCAAAATGCAGCAATATTATGAAATCCAATTCTTGTTCTAATGATAGAGCTCAGTTATGTAAAATGCTCCAGACACGAATGCGAACCTGCAAGCAATATATTGATGCACGATTTCCAATGAAATCGGTTCAAATGTTAAGGATTAGAGAAGACTTGCAGGTCAAATAGGTAGTTTCTAGAACATGATATGCAAATCGAAATTGGGTGCAAAATAGAACAAATTGGAGTTGGTTTTCTAATGGAAATTGATGAGGGTCACCGTTGTGACTTATCCAAGTGATTAATCGTCACTAATCAGGCATGGATCACGATGAAAATAAAGGAAGAAAATGGAAGGAGATCTGAGAAATAGAGTTGTATTACCTCATGTTATCGCTCGTCTGCCGATCCTTGTCGAAGCTCTATGCAGCGGTGGTGCGATGCAAAGCCAATGAAGGCTTTGGAACTTCTCCTCCGAAGCCCCTTCTTCCACGCGGAGGGGTCACTAGGCTCTGTCACCGCCGAAGGTGGCGGGAACAAGGCAGAGAAGTGGAAGGGTCGGCCAGGTAGTTACTGGAACTGGAAGAGTTTGGAGAGTTCATTGTTAATGACGATGCTTAGAGGGTTTTATAGATGAATCTATAGGGAGTTAGGTGAAGATCAATCGTGGGCATGGATTAGGGTTGTTAGGAGATTAGGTTAGAGGGTTAGGATTGAATGAAGAGGTTAGGACAAGTGTGGGATAATTAGGTGAAGATCAGTTGTTGAAACAGATCCAACTGGTATGTTCTTGAAGAATAAGAACCAGGTTCAGCACATGGTTCGTTCATATGTGTTAATACATTTATAAATAGATTTTAAATAATAAATGACATTATTTTAAATAGGTATAAACAAAAAATGTAAATAATTAATTTATCTTAATTATGAAATAATTAATTCTCATAAATAATAAATAATTTATGAATTATAATATTAAATTAATAAATAAGTATAGATAATACTTGATAAATAGGTTTTGGATTTTTTATCTTAATAAATTAATAAATAATACATTTTTATATTTTATTAATTAATAAGATTATAAATAAAGTATATTTGAATTTTTGTAGATTTTAATAAATTAATTTAAGTATATTAATAAATACGGGTATAAGCTGTGTAGTTCAAATTTACATATATATTATGATTTTAATTTATTTAAAATAATAAATAAGCTCTAAAAATTCTAAAATAAATCATTGTTAAAATACAAGATCACAAAAATAATTAAAAATTATAAAATCATTAAAACTATAAGTAGTGTGTTCTAGATAAAATAAATAGCCTAAAACCCAATTGTGATTAGGTCCCAAAACCGACTTTTTGCAAACGGACTCCGATTTTAGTGAAATCACCTTCACTAATTAGAGAATATCATTTTATGAAAAGGTGAGTAGAGTGAAATTGGAGTTCGTATGAGAAAGTTATGATGTTCGGATGTTGAGAATTTGACAATTTACAAGTTGGATTTCTTGGCATATATAGAAGATATAATTTTTAACTTAGTTTTATATTTTCTATCATTTTTAGAAATAATTAGGAAAGAGTTTGGTGAAAAATAAGTTCTTATGAATTAATTAAAAATCATTGAAGTTATGGTAATTATTGGATAAATAGTGAAGAATGTAAAGAATGTATAATTGATTATTTTTTTATTGTTTTCTTTCCTTATCTCCCCTTACTTATTTATTTCTCGACCAATCCATGCTGACTTGGTCTCGAGAACTAGATTATAAATATATCTTTCAGCTATACTTATTTTATAAGTCATATTGTACATATATACATATCTACAATCTGCCTTCTTTTTGTTTCCTTTATTTTTATTCTTTTATGATTTGAATGCATAAAAGTGTATTTTTATTCATGAGTAAGGTTTTATTAAAAGATGGGAATTAATGAGTATTTACATGTATTTGTTAAGGATTTTAAGGCAAAATGCAGAAAGAATGTTAATGAAACATGGATTTATCAACCCCCTATACTTAAACTTTGCTAGTCCCTTAGCAAATACTTATTTGAAAATTAAGGGAAAAAGAAAGAAAGTTAGAGTGAATTTGTTTCCCAAACCAATTCATGAGAACGAACAAAGGACAGAGCTCGATTGGGCATAAAACAAGCATTTTGTCGGAGCCTTAACTAGGATTAGTAGTTTAATCTCAACAGTCCTCAAGTTCCACAAATCCTTATTTAGGTTTACCTCAACAGCCAACTCAGATCCACTCATCCATGTCGCTAACTCTATCAACCCTGAATTCAATTTGTACTGTGTGTGAATTGTTTTAGCTCTTCCCGCTTAATAAAGCGAAGAAACCACTCATCCCAATAATACGCTCCCATTGGTTTCTCATCTAGCTACTCTTTCCTCGAGGAGGGGGGTATTCCCTTCTAAGGTCAGGTCGTGTTGTGTCCACAATTGAATTTAGAGAGAAAGTAGAAGAATGAGAAAAGAACTGGAGGGAGACCAATGTAGACGCATCTCCTTTTGAATCCCAGCCAGTGTAGCTAAGTCTCCACTAAGATGTGCATGCTTTTTGGTGGAAGCTTGGACCATTGTGGTCATATTTGTGTTTGGTGGCTTTTTCTTTGAATTGGTTTTATAATGTAAGCTTGGACCATAACATCAAAAGAGAAAAAGGAGGTCATAACTTGTGCCAAGTAAAAGTGGGTAAAAAAGAATAAAAGAATAGAAGTCAGTCGACCCCCCTATACTTACGATCAGGTCATCGTAAGTATAGTGGAAGAAAAAAATGAGGTGGCTAAGGAAAAAGAATATATAAGCGAAGGAACAAAAGAAAGAAAGAAGAATGAAATCAATGAAATCACTTGGTCCCTATACTTAGGATAAGGTATCCTAAGTATAGAAATGAATGTGGCCAAAATTAGGGACCAGTGATTAGTGTAAAAGAAAGGAAAAACTAGAGAAATGTAAAAAAAAAAATCGAAAGGCGAAAATCAACGGGCAATCGGCCCCCTTATACTTAGGATCCGGTATTACGAGCAAAAAATGACGACTGTGGACTACAAAGAATATACATGTGGTGTACTTCAGAAAAATCGAAAGGCTCACAGGTCTCTGTACAGGATGAAATGAAGTGGAAGTGTAGTCATGGATCCTGTACAAAGTAGATAACCTCTACACGAGCCAGATAATCAGTAGTCTCCACGAAGTGCTTCAGAATCTACCCATTCACCACAAATGGATCTGCACCAGGTGACACATCTGATATAGCAATACTACCATTATCGTGCACCATTCTGACTATATACAGTCCTTCCCACTTGCTCTTCAATTTGCCTGGAAAAATTCTCAATCATGCATTGAACAACCACACTTTTTGCCCACGAATAAAGATCTTGTACCGAATGTCTATCATGCCATCTCTTCACTTTGTCCTTATAAATGAGGATGTTCTCATATGTATGATTTCGAATCTCTACTAGCTCATTCAGATAAATCTTCCTCTTGGCTCCTTCCTTCTGCATATCAAGTGAAATCTCTCTGATAGCCCATTCAGATTTGTGCATGATCTCTATAAGCAAATGGCATGGCTTCCCATAAACCAGTCTGAAGGGTGAAGTACCTAAGGGATATTTATATGCAGTATGATATGCCCAAAGAACTTGGTCTAGAAGTTGTGACTAGTTCTTCCTATCCGGTCATACTAATTTCTGAAGAATGGATTTCACCTCTCTATTTGAAACTTCAGCCATGTCGTTTGTCTATGGGTGGTAAGGAGAAGCTACTCTGTGATCAATGCCATAATTCTTTACTAGATTTTTCACCTCCTGATTAATGAAATGGCTACCTTCATCTGAAATGAGAATATGTGGAATATCGAATCGTGAAAAAATATGTTCCCTCAGGAACCTGCACACTGTCTTGCTGTCAGTAGCTCGTGCGGGTATAGCCTCCATCCACCTGCTAACATAATCCACATCAAGAAGAATATACTCAAAGCCATTGCTGGTAGGAAACTGTTACAAAAAATCAATGCCCCATGCGTCAAAGATCTCGCAAATAATAACATGTCACATAGGCATCGTATCTCTAGCATTAGTTGTCCCTACTGCTCTCTGACAATCCAGACAGCTCTTCACGAATGTGCAAGCATCTCTAGTAAGGGTCGGCCACCAAAATCCTCTCTGAAGTACCTTCTATGCCATCCTCTTCCTTGAATGATGTCTTCATGCCTCTAAGTAATGGCATAGAGTGAGGACACTATTGTATTCTTCCTGAGGAATACATCGTATGTAAACACAATCTGATCCATCACGAAAAAGAATCGGATCCTCCCAATGGTAGTATTGTGCCTCGGAAACTAGCATGTCAACTCGGTCCTTCGGCCAACCTTGTGGACTCTTCTATGTAACCAGAAAGTTCACTATATCTGCATACCAGGGAAGCTCTATAAATGCAAAGATACTCTCATCTAGAATTGTCTCGCCAATCTCTGGTGTGTACTCATTTGAAGGTTGCTCTATCTGTAGTCGGGAGAGGTGATCAACTGCCACGTTCTTTACCCCAAGTTTTTCTCTATTGTCCAAATCAAACTCCTGAAGTAAGAGAATCCATCTAAGAAGGTGTGCCTTGGCATCCTTCTTCTCCGTCAAAAATCTGATAGCTGAATGATCTATAAAAATTGTAATCTTTGAGCCAAGAAGATATGATCTGAATTTATCCAATGCGAATACCATTGCCAACACTTCTTTCTATGTCACTGTATAATTTCTCTGAGCATCATCTAAAGTATGGTTGGCATAGTGGGTAGCAACTGGAAGTCCATTGCTCCTCTGCCCTAATACAACCCTGACCGTAAAATCTAAAGCATCTGGCATGATCTCAAAGGTAAGAGACCAATCAAGAGGTTGTAGGACAGGAGCACTGATAATCATCTCTTTCAATGTGAGGAAGGCACTAATACATTTGTCATCTAACAAGAACTCGATGTCTTTGCCTAATGATTCCGTTAACGGTCGGGCAATCTAAGAAAAATCCTGGATGAACTGTGTAACACCCCGTAATTTTCGGATTTTTCTGAAACTTTAAAACCTATTCAATATTATACTCAAAAGAAGCGTCTCGTCGCAAGCTTTCCAACGAGCCCAAAAATGCGAAATTCCGAGTCCGGATGTGGGAGATATGCCTGTTTTAGTGAAGAGGGGTCATGGTTTTTGAGGAAATTAAGGGTTACGGGTTGTGGTTAATTAATTTCGAATTAGGGTTGTTTTAGGGCTTTTAAAACCAATGACTTAATCCCCAACTATATAAAGACCCACACCCTTTATCTCCCCTCATTCCTACTCCTTTTCCAAACCCTAATCCATCCTTTCTTCCTCCCCAAGTCATTCTCTTATCTTGTTCCATCTCCTTCTCTAGAGAGCCAAAAGGATAATGGTGCAAGCTCCGTAGCTTCGAGACAAGAAGAAGACGAGGAAGGCCATCGCAAGGGAAAGGCAACCCTCTCATCGGATTCTTGATCGGGCGATCAAGCACGTGGATCAAAGACGTGCACGAGTATAGGTAACGGATCCTCGACTTCACCTCTTATTTTGTGTACCTCACAATCTTGATGATTTTCCGATTTTGAGGTTGTATATCGATTTTGATCCTACCTCATGGACCTCTATTGCTGTTGGTAGCCTTGAAATCTCATCTTGATCAATCTTGAATGGTATTCGTTTCCTAAGCCCTAAACGGGTTGAGTTTTTAAAACAGAAATCAAGGATCATGTTAGCTATACGTGTTAGGAGTATTCCTACTTTTTCAAACCTATTGTGAGATTTCTTTTATTCATCTTGGCATAATATAGCTCGTTGTTGTATGCAAATTGGGATAGGTTATTTTTTATATATTTGAGATTTGTTCCCTGTGGGGATTATCAACCCCGTTTATCTTCAAGAAATCAATGGAACTCGGGGTATCAAATGTAATCCTTTAATCTATACGTATTTCCATCTATAAGAAAAAGAAAACTGGTAAGTTAATTTCATACGGGGAATGGAGGGATGAATTCGGGGGTAATTGCAGGATTTTCGGGATATTGATAAGAAACCTCCGAGTCCTGTGGATGGGATTGAATTAGAACAGGATAAGCCGTAGCGGTTGTGTCTGGTTTTCATTAGATTAATAATAGGTATAAGAGATAGCTAATGCTTTCTTTGTCATATATTATCTTTTAAGGTCATTTTATCGGATTGTTTTCTTAGGTTATCATCAGAAGCTTTACGATTGAGTTTTTGAAATTTTAAAGTTTTATCCGCCGACTATTGTTGATATGACTTTTTTTAATTACATAATCTATTATCATATATCCATGTCCTGTGTAATACCACACTTCATGTCACGTTTTGCACCACACTTCATGTCACGTTTTGCTTAATTAATAATTAGATATATATCCCCTAATCAAGCTTATGTCAACAACCTTATTCTAGAGACTTTTCACGTGTAGGAGTGAGTGGAATGCATCTCGAATTGGCCCGGTGCCATGTTGGAATACCACACATCTTCGAGTTTTTTTTTAATCTATAACGAAGGATATACTATATCAAGATACCGTACAACTTGATCTATAGATTTGTAGATCTCCCTTCAACTGACACGAGTTAAAATACTTTAGTCTCTCTTCTGATAACCTTAGTGTAGGGAGAATCAGAAGCTTGAAGTGTTGTTCAGGATATACGCGTGAATATGCTTATGTAGTGCTGGAGGAAACATATAACTAATTCAGGAGTCCTTAATGTGCTTGATGTGATCAACTGATTCACAGAAATAGGTATAGTAGCCCAAGTTTTATTAATGAAAAGTTTTAATATTACATGCATGGAAATAATTAGTAAATACTACAAGGTGGGTGCACACCCTTGTGGTCCGGCTGAGCCAACAGTGAGTCATCCCCACTCGAGGGGCACCATAGAGTGGGGTGGTGGTAGGTACTCTGGTGGAATTGAGGTGGATGCACGCGTGCATCGCACCGTATGGGACCATTTTGTGATACTTGTTTTGGAGCGAGTGAGACTCCTCCGGCAGACTCGATTGACAGGGTTGAGACTTTGGACATATATGCCCGTCTCGAGTGTCAGAGTACTATCAACTAGACTAGCTGAAGGATCGCGTTTGCGCACAGGTTTTGGGTTGCACTTTAAATGAGTGTTGCAGACTTCATTTCTAGTGTAATCTTTCTCCTTTGACGGGCGAGTCCGGGATAAAGAAATGAAAATATGAATATAGATATGTCAAAGAATTGGTTTGATTGTGTACTTATTAAAGGCTTAGAATATAAGTGATTGTATAATGCTAGATGCTTTTAGAATGTTCTCTTCTAAACTTGTTAAGTTACTGCATTTGCATTGCCTACCTATACTCTCTCTTGATTTATAAGTTATTTTATCCTTACTGAGTCAGTTGACTCATGAGTTACATTCTTTGGAAATCCAACAGAAAGTGTAGAGCAGGAGGCAGAGGCTCATATCTTTGGTGGTGCATCTGCAGGACGTGGTTAAGGTTGAGGACTAGTTTCTTAGTAGTTGTTGCTATCTTTCATTTCCAAGTATTTATGATGTAATAAAGAGACTCTGAGGATTTACTGCTATTCCTATGTGGACTTTTGTTATCAATGAAAACTTAGATTTTCCTTCCTATATTTTTTTTTTGTATAAATGGTATATCATGCAGGTTGTTTATGACTGTTGTTGGGTAATATTGTGAATGGGTGTTGAGATGCGCTCCCGTCAAGGTGGGGCGTTTCATTTGGTATCAGAGCCCAATTACCCCATCAGTCATAGACAACTGTATGGTAGGAGAAATACCATTGTACATTAGATAAGTAGTCTTCTGACTACTGTCAAAAAAAAATGTTCAAGGTTGACAAATGACCTCTTCTCTTGGATCTAATCACAATTTTCCTTTTATTTCTACTCATGCAGATCATGCCGCCTCGTAGGGATCAGACTGCGCAGCAATTGGCTGCGATGATGGCGATGCTGCAGGATGTGCAGCAGAGACAGCTTATGCTCGAGGAGCGATTGTCGAGATCTGCATCTGAGGGGGGGTCTGGAATGGGTGGGGGAGACGGTGATCCACCACCACCGCCGCCACCTCCTCCTCCTCCCCCCTCGCCGCTGCCACCGCGACAAGAGGACATATTTTCAAAATATCGCAAGGAGAAGGTTCCGGAGTTTCTGGGCAATACAAGCCCAGATGTGGCAGAGAGGTGGCTGAAGCGTGTAGAAAAAGTATTTCGCACCATACATGTACCGGATGAGGAGAAGGTTACCCTTGCCACTTACTCCTTAGCAGGCTATGCTGAGGAATGGTGGAGTTCTATGGAGCCGCAGATTACAACGCCAGTTACTTGGGAGAAATTTACTGAGGCGTTCCGGGAGCATTTCTATCCGCAATACTGGCTAGAGCAGCGCCGCGTGGAGTTCACACTACTCGAGTAAGGGAACAAGACTGTGACTGCTTATCTAAACAGGTTCACGGAGTTGCTGAAGTATGCTGCTAGCACTGTGCCGACTGAGGCTGACAAAGCATTCAAGTTCTTTCGGGGTCTCCGTAAGGAAATTCGCGAGAGACTAGTACCCCTTAGATTGGTTACTATGAAGGAAGTGGTTGATGCTGCATCACGAGTAGAAGAGGACTTGCGTGAAGGTAGGTCAGTGCAAACCAGGCAAGGAGGATCGAGCTATTATGGGAGGACTGCTCGTAATGATCGTTCCACAGCACGAAGAGGACAACGTACCCACCCCTACCGGCATGGCATGTTTACCAGGTCCGCACATGGAGGAGCTCCTACCTTGGGGCAAGCACTTTCCGAGCCATCACGACCAGCACATCCTATGGTGAACAGCATAACCGATGCACGTGTTTGCTACCGATGCAACCAAGAGGGACACATCAGGTCCAACTGTCCGTTGGGAGCTTCACAGATACGAGGTACTGTACGAGGGGGACGTCCGCAGCACCAGGGACGTGGTTCTACCTCTCGTGGTGGCAGGGGACATCCCAACCAGACTCGGGGCACGACAGGTTCCAGTGGGACACGAAGAGAAGGACAACTCCATGCCATCACCGATGGGCAAGCACAAGCTTCAGGATCAGTAGTACGAGGTATGATTTCAGTAGGCGACTTTACAGCTCATGCTCTTTTTGATTCGGGCGCATCTCATTCCTTCGTGTCATGGAGTTTTGCGGATACCTTAGGCCGAGAGCCTACTGTGGTTTCAGACCCTTATCTTATTAAGGGACCTGGAGGTCAGGTGTTTGTGGTACATCGGGTGTTTCCCGATTGCCCGGTTTATATTGGAGGTTATATGCTCGAGGCCTACTTGCTGCTTATTCAGATGGAGGATTTTTATGTTATTCTCGGCATGGACTGGCTTGAGAATCACCATGCATGTTTAGACTGTTTCCAAAAACAGATTATTTTCAGGATTCCTGAGCTACAAGAATTCATATTTGATGGAAGCATCTCGTCGAGAGGGGTAACCTGCATATCAGCATTGCAAGCTCATCGCCTGCTATCTCAAGGGTGTGAAGGATTTATTGCTCACGTCATTGGGAATCAAACTCCCATGGAAGGAATAGAGGATGTTGAAATAGTAAAGAACTTCCCGGATGTATTTCCTGCAGATTTGCCTGGGCTTCCCCCACCTCGTGAGGTGGAGTTTGAGATTTCTATCATCCCAGGAACTCAACCAGTATCCATGACACCATACCGGATGGCACCAGCTGAACTAAAGGAACTCAAGGTGCAATTACAAGAACTGCTGGAGAAAGGTTTCATACGCCCTAGTACATCTCCATGGGGAGCGCCTGTCCTTTTTGTTAAGAAGAAGGATGGATCTATGCGCATGTGTATAGATTATCGTCAGTTGAATAAAGTAACAATCAAGAATCGTTACCCTTTGCCGCGCATTGACGATCTCTTTGATCAGCTACAAGGGTCATCCATCTTCTCCAAGATTGATCTGCGGTCTGGTTATCACCAACTACGTATTCGGGATGTGGACATACCAAAGTCTGCCTTCAGAACCAGATATGGTCACTATGAGTTCTTGGTGATGCCCTTTGGCTTAACAAATGCCCCAGCAGCATTCATGGACATGATGAATCGGGTGTTTCAGCCTTTCCTCGACAGCTTTGTTGTAGTTTTCATTGACGATGTCCTCATATACTCTCGAGATGAGAAGGAACATCGCACTCACTTACAGACAGTGTTGGAGACCTTACGGAGGCACAAGCTATATGCAAAGTTTAGTAAGTGTGAGTTTTGGCTTCAAGAAGTATCATTCTTAGGCCATGTTATCTCAGGTGCAGGAGTGTCGGTGGATCCGGCAAAAATCGAAGCAGTCCTTAGTTGGGAACGACCAAAGAATGTGTCTGAGATCCGAAGCTTTCTTGGCCTAGCCGGTTACTACAGGCGGTTTGTGAAGGGATTTTCTCAGATTGACCTTCCCCTCACCCAGCTAACCAAGAAAGAGATGCCATATGCTTGGTCAGAAGAATGTGAGAATAGCTTCCAGACTCTGAAGGAAAGGCTCACTACAGCTCCCATCTTGACAATTCCGTCGGGTCCAGACGGATTCACGGTTTACACCGATGCATCAAAGGAGGGTCTGGGTGCGGTTTTGATGAAACATGGTAAGGTTGTTGCATATGGATCTAGACAGTTGAAGCCCCATGAGAAAAATTACCCAACTCATGATATGGAACTGGCAGCAGTTATCTTTGCTCTTAAAATGTGGAGACATTATCTTTATGGCGTTGCTTTCGAAATCTTCACAGATCACAAGAGTCTCAAGCATCTTTTTGATCAGAAGGAGCTCAATATGAGGCAAAGGAGATGGCTGGAGCTGTTAAAGGATTACGAGTGCACCATCTCTTACCATCCTGGTAAGGCGAACGTGGTTGCTGATGCCCTTAGTCGTAGGCCTCATCCAAGTGAATCTCGTCCTCAGCTTAAAGCATGGGATCTTCTTGCAGCTTTCAGTGATTGGCATCCATTTCAGAGTAGTCGAGATACTGTCATAGTTCCATCCCCTTCTCGTCCAGAGTTAGTTGAACGAATCATCCAAGGGCAACAAGAAGACCTGAGTATGCAGAGACTCAAGGAGAAGGCTATAGCAGGAACCTTAGTTGGCTTTTCTTATCAAGATGGTGTGCTACGAAATGGAAATCGATTGTGTGTTCCAGCAGATGTACAATTGAGGGAAGAGATCATGCGTGAGGCACATAGTTCACGTTTGTCGATACATCCTGGGGGTATAAAGATGTATAAGGATTTGAAAAAGAATTTTTGGTGGAAGCAAATGAGAAGGGATGTGGCCAAGTTTGTGGCAAAATGCCTGACGTGTCAGCAAATTAAGGCTGAGCATAAGAGGCCACCTGGACTTTTGCAGTCCCTTCCTATTCCTGAGTGGAAGTGGGAGGGTATATCTATGGATTTTGTGACGGGTCTTCCTAGGACCTCTAGTTGTCATGATGCCATCTGGGTCGTGGTTGATAGGCTTACTAAGGCAGCACATTTCATACCTGTGAGTATGGCATGCACTCCCTTACAGCTTGCAGTGATCTTTATTAAGGAGATTGTTAGACTTCATGGGTTGCCGAAGCAGATTGTATCTGATCGTGATCCAAGGTTCACCTCTCACTACTGGAGGGAATTCATGAGTTCTTTAGAAGTGCAACTATGTCTCAGTTCTGCTTACCATCCACAGACCGACGGACAATCCGAGAGGACGATTCAGACGCTAGAGGATCTTCTACGAGCATGTGTGCTGGAGTGAAAAGGGTCGTGGAAGGATCATTTACCGTTAGCAGAGTTTACGTATAATAACAGTTACCATGCCAGCATAGGCATGGCTCCTTTTGAAGCATTGTACGGAAGGCGGTGCTCTACACCTCTGAGTTGGCAGGAGATTGGACATAACCTTCTACATAAGGTAGAGTACTTGGAGGAGACTGCTAAGGCAATCAAGATAGCTCGGAAGAAATTGCTTACTGCACAGAGTAGGCAAAAGAGCTATAGCGATAGGCGACGCACTGATCTTAGCTTTGAAGTTGGAGATTTTGTCTTCTTGAGAGTTTCTCCCACAAAGGGAGTTCAGCGATTTGGAGTGAAGGGAAAGTTAGCACCCCGGTTTGTCGGACCGTTCGAGATTCTCGATAAGATTGGTAAAGTTGCATACAGGATTGCTCTTCCTCCACACCTTGCTGGTGTGCATGATGTTTTTCATATCTCCAACTTGAGAAAATATGTGCGTGATCCATCGCATATGATTAGTTATGATGACCTTCATGTGGATACTGACCTGAGTTATCCGGAGGAACCAGTTCAGATCATCGATCGTTCAGTGAAGAAGTTAAGGCACAAGGAGATACCCTTGGTGAAGATCCTTTGGAAACGACACAACTCCGAGGAGGCCACCTGGGAACCTGAGGCGGATATGCGACGGGACTACCCATACCTTTTTGAAGGTAATTTATAAGCTACTCTCATCCTTTTTAAGGTTGTTATCTTTTACTCGATAAGATCCAACCTTTTAAGGTTGTTATACTACACCTTTTACATCCTAAGTCTCGGGGACGAGACTGTTTTTAAGGTTGTTATGATGTAACACCCCGTAATTTTCGGATTTTTCTGAAACTTTAAAACCTATTCAATATTATACTCAAAAGAAGCGTCTCGTTGCAAGCTTTCCAACGAGCCCAAAAACGCGAAATTCCGAGTTCGGATGTGGGAGATATGCCTGTTTTAGTGAAGAGGGGTCATGGTTTTTGAGGAAATTAAGGGTTACGGGTTGTGGTTAATTAATTTCGAATTAGGGTTGTTTTAGGGCTTTTAAAACCAATGACTTAATCCCCAACTATATAAAGACCCACACCCTTTATCTCCCCTCATTCCTACTCCTTTTCCAAACCCTAATCCATCCTTTCTTCCTCCCCAAGTCATTCTCTTATCTTGTTCCATCTCCTTCTCTAGAGAGCCAAAAGGATAATGGTGCAAGCTCCGTAGCTTCGAGACAAGAAGAAGACGAGGAAGGCCATCGCAAGGGAAAGGCAACCCTCTCATCGGATTCTTGATCGGGCGATCAAGCACGTGGATCAAAGACGTGCACGAGTATAGGTAACGGATCCTCGACTTCACCTCTTATTTTGTGTACCTCACAATCTTGATGATTTTCCGATTTTGAGGTTGTATATCGATTTTGATCCTACCTCATGGACCTCTATTGCTGTTGGTAGCCTTGAAATCTCATCTTGATCAATCTTGAATGGTATTCGTTTCCTAAGCCCTAAACGGGTTGAGTTTTTAAAACAGAAATCAAGGATCATGTTAGCTATACGTGTTAGGAGTATTCCTACTTTTTCAAACCTATTGTGAGATTTCTTTTATTCATCTTGGCATAATATAGCTCGTTGTTGTATGCAAATTGGGATAGGTTATTTTTTATATATTTGAGATTTGTTCCCTGTGAGGATTATCAACCCCGTTTATCTTCAAGAAATCAATGGAACTCGGGGTATCAAATGTAATCCTTTAATCTATACGTATTTCCATCTATAAGAAAAAGAAAACTGGTAAGTTAATTTCATACGGGGAATGGAGGGATGAATTCGGGGGTAATTGCAGGATTTTCGGGATATTGATAAGAAACCTCCGAGTCCTGTGGATGGGATTGAATTACAACAGGATAAGCCGTAGCGGTTGTGTCTGGTTTTCATTAGATTAATAATAGGTATAAGAGATAGCTAATGCTTTCTTTGTCATATATTATCTTTTAAGGTCATTTTATCGGATTGTTTTCTTAGGTTATCATCAGAAGCTTTACGATTGAGTTTTTGAAATTTTAAAGTTTTATCCGCCGACTATTGTTGATATGACTTTTTTTAATTACATAATCTATTATCATATATCCATGTCCTGTGTAATACCACACTTCATGTCACGTTTTGCACCACACTTCATGTCACGTTTTGCTTAATTAATAATTAGATATATATCCCCTAATCAAGCTTATGTCAACAACCTTATTCTAGAGACTTTTCACGTGTAGGAGTGAGTGGAATGCATCTCGAATTGGCCCGGTGCCATGTTGGAATACCACACATCTTCGAGTTTTTTTTTAATCTATAACGAAGGATATACTATATCAAGATACCGTACAACTTGATCTATAGATTCGTAGATCTCCCTTCAACTGACACGAGTTAAAATACTTTAGTCTCTCTTGTGATAACCTTAGTGTAGGGAGAATCAGAAGCTCGAAGTGTTGTTCAGGATATACACGTGAATATGCTTATGTAGTGCTGGAGGAAACATATAACTAATTCAGGAGTCCTTAATGTGCTTGATGTGATCAACTGATTCACAGAAATAGGTATAGTAGCCCAAGTTTTATTAATGAAAAGTTTTAATATTACATGCATGGAAATAATTAGTAAATACTACAAGGTGGGTGCACACCCTTGTGGTCCGGCTGAGCCAACAGTGAGTCATCCCCACTCGAGGGGCACCATAGAGTGGGGTGGTGGTAAATACTCTGGTGGAATTGAGGTGGATGCACGCGTGCATCGCACCGTATGGGACCATTTTGTGATACTTGTTTTGGAGCGAGTGAGACTCCTCCGGCAGACTCGATTGACAGGGTTGAGACTTTGGACATATATGCCCGTCTCGAGTGTCAGAGTACTATCAACTAGACTAGCTGAAGGATCGCGTTTGCGCACAGGTTTTGGGTTGCACTTTAAATGAGTGTTGCAGACTTCATTTCTAGTGTAATCTTTCTCCTTTGACGGGCGAGTCCGGGATAAAGAAATGAAAATATGAATATAGATATGTCAAAGAATTGGTTTGATTGTGTACTTATTAAAGGCTTAGAATATAAGTGATTGTATAATGCTAGATGCTTTTAGAATGTTCTCTTCTAAACTTGTTAAGTTACTGCATTTGCATTGCCTACCTATACTCTCTCTTGATTTATAAGTTATTTTATCCTTACTGAGTCAGTTGACTCATGAGTTACATTCTTTGGAAATCCAACAGAAAGTGTAGAGCAGGAGGCAGAGGCTCATATCTTTGGTGGTGCATCTGCAGGACGTGGTTAAGGTTGAGGACTAGTTTCTTAGTAGTTGTTGCTATCTTTCATTTCCAAGTATTTATGATGTAATAAAGAGACTCTGAGGATTTACTGCTATTCCTATGTGGACTTTTGTTATCAATGAAAACTTAGATTTTCCTTCCTATATTTTTTTTTGTATAAATGGTATATCATGCAGGTTGTTTATGACTGTTGTTGGGTAATATTGTGAATGGGTGTTGAGATGCGCTCCCGTCAAGGTGGGGCGTTTCAAACTGTCTGTAAAAGCCAACATGCCCAAGAAAAGACTGTAACCGATTGATGTTGAATGGCAGTTGGAGACGCTTGATGACATCCACCTTGGCAGGGTCAACCTCCATGCCTCTCTTGGAGATGACATGCCCCAACACGATCCCGTTTGTAACCATAAAATGGATCTTTTCCTAAGACAAAATGAGATATACCTCACAGTATTTGTGAAGAACTTGGTCTAGGTGCGCTAGATAATCGTCAAAGGACTCACCATAGACCGAAAAATCATCTATAAAGACCTCGAGAAAATCACCAATCATGTCTTAAAAATGGCAAGCATGCACCTTTGGAATGTAGCGGGGGCATTGCACAATCCAAAGGGCATTCGTCTAAAAGCATGTGTGCCGAAGGGACATGTGAAAGTGGTCTTCTCCTGATCTTCAGGAGCAATAGTAACCTAGTTGTATCCGGAGTAACTGTCAAGGAAACAGAAGTACTCCTTCCCAGCCAACCTCTCTATGACTTGGTTTAGAAATGGAAAAGGGAAGTGGTCCTTGATGAATCTATGATTCTCATTCTTTATTCTTTTATTTTAACTCTTCTTGTTAGCAAAATCACCTGTAAATACATGTAAATAAAATAACTTAGCATTCAACGTGCCTTTGTTAATAATGCATAATTAACATTTATTTGCAAAAATAAAAGAACAAAGAGAAAAGAAAAAGAATGATGTATTTAGAATAATTACAGAGTGACCCAAACCGTAAGATCCGGTCAAGTCTTGACATAGATTACAAAAAGAATAAGTAGAGAGAGATAAGGGTTCACTATGTATTGTACATATCACCTATACTTGTATATAATATTTATTTAATTATTTTTGATAAAAAAATTTCTTTATTCTTTTTACACCCTTGTATATAGCATTAGAAATAATATAAAAATAAAAATAAAAAAATAAATAAAAATAAAATCATCAAACCTTTGTATAAAATACACATGTACATACTGCATTCACTATTTATTTTACACACTTAAATAATTTATGAAAATTAAATAAAAAATATTACACATCCCTTTATTTATTTATAAATAAATAAAATATAAAATAAATTATTTTATAAAAATAATAATATAAAAATACGTGTACATAAAACATAGGTATATTATACCTGTATATAAAACTATATACTGTATATACACTATTTTATTTTTCATAAAAATAATTAAAACTCACAAAAATAGTTTATAAAATAATAATCATTTTTTATACATTTTTTAATTTAAATTCATTTACTATTTTCAATTCTATTTTCTTTAATTTTTTTACATCTTGATTTCTCATTGGTCCACATCAGACCGTTGACCCCAGTCAACGGTTTCTTCCAGGCCGGGTCGGGTCGCACATGCTTCACCAGAGAATTCTCTCCACTTTTTAATGCATGGCCCAAACTCTGATTGCTTCGATTCCTATGCCCGATTAAAGCCTGAACATCCTTGATCCTCGCAGATCCCTAGGCATAGCCGGATCTACCTAGAGTTCCGTTCCACACTCCGATCTCTTTGGACCCATGGTCAACCTATATAACCTCTTCTCCAACCTCCAGCGTCCAGGAGCTCATCCCTCGCACGACCATACCCTTAGCCACCTTCACCGAAGTGGCAACCGTTGGAGGGGTAGCTTAAGATTCGTCGGAGGTACCTTGTGGCTTGTAGCTCGCTTCGTGGCCGGAGAACCGCCGTGAGCAGCCTCCCAGCCAGCTGCAACTAGGTCGAGGCCAAGACCCCGTCGACCACCTTCGCCTGGAGCCTAGGAGTTCATCTGAACCTTCAGGTATCACCCCCGTTCATCTGCATTTTCCCTTCATTTTGATCTTTCTTTGCATCTCTGCCGCCAATTCCTCAGTTCCGACCAACTGGTCGGAGCCCTGCTACACTCCTCCACCCGCATCGATCGACAACTCAACTCACCTCACACCTTCTTACACGACCTGATCATCCTGAGGCTCACCCATCATAGTGAGATTAGGACCCAAATCTCCTTCCCCCGCCTTTGCCGGAGGTCGAGCACCATCCCCAGACGCTTCCCTTAACTTCTTAAGCAATAACCCAGATCAGAGCATAGCCCTTAGTCCCCTCTACCCCTTGCAGGTACTCACGCGTGCATGGAGACCACTTTGGACCCCCAGCTGCTCTGGCGGAGCAGCTCCAGGAGGGCCTTCACCTTCATGCCCATCTGACCGTCGTCGCCTTCATCGGAGCCCACCACCGGATGCGCATCAGTTCCATAAGCCTGCTGGACTTCTTTGACCCTTCATCGGAGCATCGGATCTCCACTGATGCTCGGTTGAAGTTCAACGGGGCCTTGTTCTTGCATACCCTCCTTCTGCCATTGGATGAGCACGTTTCTGCCAGATTACATCACAGTTGCCCGACCGCAACTTTTGGACCATTAGATCAGGATCCCCCGATGCATCTGACACGCACACACTCGACAGATTCTGAGTCATCAGATGCGTAGCAGAGGATTACCAGAGCCGTACTATAGTCCCCCTCCTCAACGTGCACCACGTTCCCTATCGAGGTATATTTCTTTTGTGCCCATGCGTGTTTCAGTTTCTATATTTAGTCTGTTAAATAAAATATGTAGTTAAAAACAATTACAGAATGGACCTCGTATTTTTTTCATATTTGCACTTTAGTCCCTCCAAGTATGAAGCACGTGTGTGCTCACGTGTTCTTTGGGATATTTGTACTTTCTACCTTGGACTCTTCTGTTGTTATTAAATGAATGGGATGTTTTTAGAATTTGCAATTATACCCCTGTGCATGGAATATTGAGCATGTGCGTGAATTAGTTGGCTATTTACATAATCGACACTAAGCTTTTATATCGTGTTATCTATTTGGTTTGCAAACATATATTATTTGTGATTTGGTCCCTGTGAACTATGATTAATTGCATGCCTTTTATTGGACTTAATAATTATTAAATTAATTCTAAAAACTTCTTAAAAAATATTGTTAGCTTCAGCTTACGTGTAGTCTTTATTTTAATTTTTGTGGATTAATTTGCTTGCATTTTCTAATTTTAAAAATTCAAAAAACACTAAAAAGTGTCCTATCTAAGTTAGAAAAACTATAAAAAATTTGAAAAATGCTTTAAAATTCTATAAAAATTCTTATGTTTGTGTTTTGTCGTGCTTTACCTCTAGTTTTAATTTTGTTTGAACATTCATTATAAAAACCCTGAAAATCACAAAACAACCAAAAAATTATAAAAATCATATAAAATTTAAGAAAAATACAAAAATGGTATTTTCAGTTCCTGTTTATAGGTTTTTATTTCTATTTTATCATAAAATTTCCATCAATGACCTTGGGGTGTTTTAATTATTTTTAATTTGCATTTTGGTCATGGTTGTGCATTATTTTGTCTTTTGAGCATTGTTTGATTTTTATAAAATCACAAAAACATTTGAAAAACCTAAAAAAATTACCAAAAAATTTATAAAACCCAAAAATATTGTTAGTTTTATTTTTTAAGTATTTTTGGTTATTTTAAAAAATCCAAAAAGAGTGTTGTGTGTGCTTTAGTTGTTTTGTGCTTGTTTGCTTTTATTCAAAAATTAAAACTTTGAAAAAATTAAAAACTATTAAAAATAATATTTTATTTTTGAAATTTGACTACTTTGTTATTTTTTGTGCTCCTTATGTTCGACCCTGGTAGCTATAACATGTAAATAAAAATAGCAGACCGCCGACATTGATTTCTCTATCTTATTTAGTGGTTATTCTTCTTGTGACAGAATCAATTGATTAGGGACAACGACAGCTTTATATTTTCTATCTTAGTCGATCTCGATTTTCGTGTCATCAGTCCTTCTTCGTCGTGACGTTCAATTTTCTGTAATCAATGCATACCTGCCACGATGTAGTTACTCTCTTTGGAATCTCCTCTCCACTCTCATTCTTAGCCATCTGAATTCCCGACTTCTTTGGGACAACATGTAACAGGCTAACCCATTCAGAGTTGGAGATGGGATAAATAAACCCCGTGTCACACCATTTTGTAATCTCTTTCTTGACAATATCTCGTAGAATAGGATTTAGCCTACGCTGAAACTCTCTAGAAGGTGTGTTGTCATGATCAAGATAGATATGGTAAGAACACAAAGCAGGATTTATCCCACGGAGATTGGATATAGTCCACCCAATAGCCTTGCAGTTTCTTTCATGAATCTCCATTATACTAGATTCTTGCTCTTCGGTCAAACATGTGATGATAATAACCGGAATCTATCGATGTAGACCCGCAAGGAAAACATATTTCATGTTTGGTGGCAAAGTCTTCAGTTCTAACAAGGTAGGATCCGACTCTGTTGTAACCTCATCTATACATGTAATGGGATCTGTGCTGGTGGTAGACGTGTATGTAATATGGTTATCCACCATCTCAATATGCTCCAGAGTCAGACTATAGAAGATGCCCAAAACATCATCCGACTCACTACTGTACTCATCCACAGAATGACTAGAGGAAAATAATTCCGCTAAATGGAACTCAATCTTAAATAATCTGAAGTGGAGGAATCGTGTAAACTCTTTGAATCTGAAATGTCTGCAATAAAATCATCAAGTATCTGCTCCATGTGATCATCACCATCCATGCTCAAATAAAGACTACAATCAGAAGAAGTGCCAACTGTGGTCTCGGACCCATCCTCTACTAGGATATCCTGGGTCTCTACTCGATACCTCTCAAGGTCGTCAAGGCGAACCTCATCCATGTAATCACAGATGGATAAGAAACTGAAGGCATCTGAAATGGTTGTAGATGTGGCACTGGATGTATGTGATTCTCTCGCCATATCTATATGTACCTTCTCACCCTCGTGCGTGAAAAGATACCTTCCATGTATCATAATTGAAGAGGGCCATCGTGGTCTCCAAGAAAGGCCTCCCAAGAATGATCGAGGTAAGGTGCAACCATGTAGGGTAATCCATGTCCAGGACAGTAAAGTCCACTGGGAACTGCAGGTCATGCATGATCACGATAATGTTCCTCAAAATACCCCTAGGTCTCTTTACATATCTATCAGCAAACTTAAGGATCGTGTGGGATTTGTAAAGAGGACCTAACTTAAGCTTGTCGAGTAAACAAGATGGTAAGTATTGATGGAGGAACTGTTATCTAATAAAGTGCAATCGAATGATGCATGTGAAATCTCGCATGTGACATAATGTGCTCCTAGATCCTTATTATTAGGTAATCTATTCTGAATAGCACAGGATGTAACCTTGGTCAAAACATGCTTCTTTGTACATGATCTCTTCTTCCTATGTGTGGTACATCTATTCTTTTATTGTTGCTTGAGCGTAGGGAAGTGATCCAAGGCATCATGGAGTGGAATCTTCAGAAAAATGTGATCTTTCAATAACCGCTCAGTTTCTGGAGTGACAACATTATTTTTAGATTTTTCTTTCCATTTTCCATACAAAGCATCAGGAAAAGGAACAAACTCAGGTACATCAAAATCAACATTTTTATTCAAATCGGGATCAGCATGTGCATCGAGAGTTTCAGGAGTATGTTCAAAACTCTCTATAATGGGAGAAGAAACATCTGCTTCGGGAGTGTCTGCGTGGTCCGGCGTGGTATCGTCGTCTGATTCGCCTGTGTCCATGCCAACTATCTCAGCATCGCTCTCCTCTCTCTCATCATTAGGCTGTCAACTATCTCAGCATCGCTCCCCTCTCTCTCATCATTAGGCCGGACATCACGTTGATCCCCATCATCATGGTGGTCCTCCTCCTCAGCATCAAAATGTGTATCATGGATCGGCTCTCGCTCCTCATCGCGTACCCTCTCTTCTACTCTATCAGGTGCTCATGGTGATCTACCGCTCCTGAGACGAATGAAGTTAGATAAAAATTTAGGAAAAGAGATCGTACATGTAGTGGTGTCTACCTGATTTGAGTGCCTCCTCTTGTTATTCGGGTTCATTTATGGCTGGGTTGGGAGAGTGGTCTTGGGTACGGTTAACTCATCCAGATGATGGTTAACCCGCTCCATATCAGTCTTGTGTGCGGTGTGGAGCGTGCTCAACATGTCCATGATTTGGTTCAGTGCCAGGGCCTATGAAGATATCTCAAACTCAGTGTGGTGACCATGGATGTCTACTCTCTCATGCCTAGGAACATGCTGTTGTGGTACGTACGGCTGAGGAGATCTCTGTGGTGTGTAAGAAGATCATTGTTGTTGTTGGTAATGATGTGGCTGTGAATGTGAAGCATGGTACTGAAAATAATGTGGTCTCTGATATGCGTGCTGGGAGACTGTTGCGGCGTGTAATGCTGGCGATGCTGGAAATGTGGACGTCCATGCTGCGGATGATTGTATTGCTACTGATGGTGGTGGTGTACGCTCTGAGGAGTAAAGTGTGGTGAAGAATGAATCGGAGCGTACCATATCTCATTGATCATAAGAGTGGCCTGAGAATCAACATCAACATCTCCAAGGCTGGTGATCTAGCTCGAATCAGCATTGGACGGATCCTCATGCCAATCAATATGTGGAGTCTCAGTAGGCTGAACCGGCTCGCTCTAGATAAACTGAATCTGACAGGTGGGAGGAGCGGGTAAAGATCTCTGCACTGGATGAGAAGTAGAAGAAGGACGGGATTGGTGGTACTGAAGCTGCAAATCTATCACCTTCTTTGTTAGTTCGCTCAACTGCTGGGGAAGTGATGAGAGTTTCTCCAACTCTCGCAGCAGCTGCAAATTCTGAACTTGCTTCTGAATCACATCGGCCAGTGTAAGCTTCTCACTAATGAATCCCATGTCAGATCATGACTCAGACTCTGAAACGTGCGTTGCCTTCTGATTCTATTGGTGGTGTGGAGGTGATAATCTCAGAAATCGATGTGGTTGTATCGACTCACAAGGTGAGTCAACAGTCGGTGTTTGACCACACAAAATCTGAAATTAATCAACAATTAACCCACACTAAAGATCAATAAATTAGAAATAATGTGGAGTCAAAATTTATTTTTAACTCTGCACAAATGGTGTATAGTGACAAGTATGCAGAGAGTTCGAACACAGGGAGCAAACAGGGTAATTCACAAAAATGTGCACAAGTGAGTGTGTGTGTCGAGTGTCCACACTAAGCAAGCAAACAATGAAATTTTTGTGGGTTTTTAATTTTTAATATTTTTTTATTTTAATTTAATTTTTAATTTTGTAATTTGATTTTTAATTTTCTAATTTTTATAATTTTATATTTTATATATTTTATTTTCTTTTTCAATATTGGAATTTAAAAACAATGTAATGAAAGGCAAGATAAAATATTTATAAAAATGAGCAAAAATAACCAAAAATTCAGAAATAAAATGTTTTTGATATTTTTAGGATCTTTTACTGTTTTTGTGATTTTTGGGTATTTTTCAAGATGTTTTTGGTATTTTTAAATACTGAAATAAAGCAAAACAGTGAAATGAGTGCTAGCTGTGAATAAAATGGAAGTTAAAAATAGCAAACAGCAATCAAAATTTTTCACAATAATTTTCTAATAAAGAGAACAAAATATAGAACAAACAAAAACTGAGTTTGTGATTTTTGGAATTTTCTTTAATTATATATATTTTTTTGAAGTTTTTGAGTGTTTTTAAATTTTTAGTGTTTTTCTTTTGAGATTTTAAATGATTTTTGGACTGACACTAAAATAGGGTAAAATAGACACTAAGGAATTTTTTTGGAATTTTTCAAGACCTTTTAATATTTTTTTGGTATTTTCTAAGCTAGACAGTAGAGAAAAAGCATGTTTTTTATTTTTAATAAATATAAAAATAGAATAAAATCAAAAACTAAAATGTTGGCGTGGAAGAACACATGCACAGGAGCTTAAGCCTATTTTTGTGGAATTTTTGGACTTAAGAAGATAATTTAAATAATTACAACAAGCATCCAAAAGTTAAACAAACCTGGCAGGGGTATATATGCAAAATGCGAAATATCCAGGGGCATACACGCAAAATCTCCACAAATTTTAAAATGAAACTTGCATTTACTGGACTAAACACAAATTACAGAACCCGGAGGGGCCTTAGTACAAAATGTCCAAGCCAAACACGTGCGAAACGCGCGCCTGGCAGGGACCTAAAGGCAATATCAGAAAATAGCAGGGGCTTGTATGCAAAATCTCCAAATATTTAACGCTTAATACGAAAGTTCTGGGAGCAGAACGAAATTCCCTAACCCTGGGGGGTCCCTTCACAAAATGCCCACTCCTCACGTGAACTTGTCACGTGAGGTGACGTGGTAGGGGACCTATATGCAAATAAGTAAACTACGGGGATGTTTTTGCAAATAGTACAGAAATATTACACTACAAAAAAAGTTTTAAAACTAAAATATAAATACAAAAGGCGCGAGGGTATAGATGCAAAAATACCCTCGGCGCGCGATCCAACGGCGAGGAAGATGCCACTTGACACGTGGTGCAATCTGAACGGCCGATGACGCTTCGCTGGTGGACGTCTGAGACTAGATCTCGGCTGAGATCAACGGTGGCTGAGCGCTGACGATCGGACGGTCCATGTTCTAACTGGAGGGGCTCCCTTGATCGGACGGTGGCGAAGGCAGCTGGAAGAGCACAGCGGAGCTCCGGCTGGGCGAAGTTCCTCAAGCTCCTCCGGCCAACTCCGATGGCTTTTGGGCTTCAAAATCGGGTTGCGGCCTCCTCAGGTCCTCCTCTATCTCCTGGATGCGGCAAAAGGGCACGGCGAAGGCCGTGACGCTCACTGGCAACTGGCGGAGCTGCGGGGGCTTCAAGAGCTCCAGCGAGCTTCAAAACTCGCCTCCAGGCACGATTGGTCGTGCTTTGACCTGCAAGAAGGTTAAGGAGGCCCAAGGCAAACTGCCTGGACCTCTGGATGGGGGTGGGGATGCGTAGATCGATGGGGAGATGATCGACCGGAGGTGCGCTCCGGCCGTGTGAAGGGATCTGGCGATTTAAGCGACGAAACTCTAATTTTTTTGATTGTTTTTAATCCTACGGATGATAGGAACTAAATGCATGAAATAAAGGAGCGGGGAAGGGTCCTCAATGGCCGGAGCCAAAGGGAGGAGGGTTACCTCGACCGCCGGGTTGCGGGAGGTGCTGGGAGCTTCTCCGACCTCGATCACCTAGGCTGAAGAGCACAATCAGGAGCTGTCACCTCCGCGAAGGTCTTGAGCGCACGAAGGTGGAGAGGAGTGGTCCGAAGGAAGTCCCACCGAGGATGGAAGTGGGGGGTTCGTATTTGAAGAAGGTTGGATGCGGGTTTTCGAGGCGAAGTCACGGGCGAGATATGAAGATCTAAAGAGATCTGGGAGGTCGGCGATGGAGATGGATGTACAGTGCACAACTTCCATGAAGGCAGCGGCGGCAAAGGACGAAGGGCGTGGCCTTGAAAAAAGGGCGAAAGAGGGGAAAAAACGAGGCCAATCGGAGGCTAGGGTTCGAGGACAGGCTGTTGACCCGCCGGTCAACAGTCGAAGGCTCCTGGTTGGTCCACGTGGACCAACCAGGAAAAAGATGGAAAAATCATTTTATTAATTCATTTAAAAATAGAAAAAGGCCGAATTAATTTCTAGTTATAAAATAAAAAATGTTTATTTTTTTATGTAGTATTTTATTCTGATTTTTATTTATTTTAATGATATATATTTTTACAAGTTTACTTTTATGCCCTTTGTAGGCATATTCTTCTATATATGTTATTATTTAATTTTTATTTTGGTGTTTTTAATTTCTTCAATTTTATTTATTATTTTATAAAATTATAAAATACTTTTATACACATAAATATATTTTTATGTTATTTTTCTGATTTATTTCGTATATTTAATAAAATAGAAGTATATTTTATATAGATATAAGTACAGGTATAATACCTATGTATCAAATATGTATGTATTTTATTTTGAGTTTTATTAGGTTTTTATTCCAATTTTAATGTACATAATTATTATAAGTATTAATTACAACTTTATAAAAATATAAAATTATAAAAATAATAAATAAATAGTAAATTGAATATTTTATTCGGTACACTGTACAATGTGGGTCCAAAACTCAACTCTCAAACCGTAGCTCCGCCAAATGCGAAACCACCGCCATTAAATAGCTTATTTTCTTCTATATACAATTAAAGGTGAGTATGCTGCATTTGGAGTTGTCAGTTGTGAGATACGGGTCTGGGAAGTTGGCATTCTGGATTTTTATTCAGACCATAACTTTTTATCTGTACATTATTTTTCTGTGAAATCAATTTTGTATTTTTCTTTATAAAATTATCTACAACTTTCATGTACAAAGTTTCTTTATTTGATGTATAAAGAGTGGAACCAAAATAGGTCTCAAATGAATAAAGAATGAATAGAATGTATAGGTATTTTATCTGTATTTTTGACCTTATCTCCCCCTACTTTATTCCTTGTCGACCTATTCATCAAGATGCCTAGGTCTCGGGGTTTCGGGTCATAAAATATTTTTACAATATTTTATTCTTTTTCTTTTCTTTATTTATTCTATAATTTTGGCCTTAATTACAGCATTTTATACACTATATAGATGCACATGCATGAATGCTAAGATGATGAAATTAATGCTATTTACAGGCATTTGCTAGGGTTTTTGGTGCCAAAATGATAGAATAAAGATGATGAAATGTGGATTCATCATCCCCCTATACTTTACCTTTGCTATTCCCTAGCAAACACTTATGCAATAAGTGCAAAAGAAAAAGAAAGAAAAGAAAAAGAAGAACTTGGATTTTATTTGATTATCAAACTTGTCTTCACAAAATCAAAGTTTGGAGCTTAAGTCGGACCTTTGGAAATTTTAGTGCGGGCGGAACCTTAGTGAGAACCGTGTTTGAAATTCAACAGTCCTTGAGAATCCCAAAACTCTGTCCAAGTCTCCTCTATAGCCAGATCAGAAATACTTCAACTCATACGCAAACTCTTACGACTATGAATCTGACTCGTACAGTGCAAGTGATGGTGGCTCTCCCCAACTAGAATGACAAAGAAACTGACTTCTCCAATACGACAACCCAATGATTCCCCAATCCAACAACTCCATCCTCGAGGAGCGGAGTATTCCCTTCTAAGTTCAAGTGGCAACCAGCTCAAGAGGAGGGGGTGAAGAGAAGAATGGATGGTAGCCAGTGTAGCTACCTATCCTGGGATGCAAGACCAGTGTAGTCAAGTCATCCTGCTACAGGCTCACATGATATGACTTTGGAACTCAAGTTTGCTTATTGACTTTGTACATACTTGCAGGCTTTTTATTTTTGTACATGCCTGAACTTTTTTTTTTTGAAATACTATTCACAACAGCATTTACATAAGGAGTTTTTCCTCTTGAGCCAGTAGACTATCCCTCTTTTGAAGCTTTATTGCAACCCACAGCCTCCTGTCTTTAGACTTCCTAGTCACTGGACGGGTTGGGGTGCACTTCCCTCCCTAGAGGAGGACAAATGTTTCCACTTGTGTGCGTCTCATACCGGCAAATCCAATCCCCTCCCCACTCCAATTGAGTTGAGCCATGTGAAAGGTGCAGGTGTCCAAGTTAGGTCATTATCAACAAGAGTCGTGCGTGTGCTCCGAAATACTCTACTTAGGCAGTTAAGAATCCATTGAACCAAGTCCCGTGATCCTCAAAGAATTAAGTCAACTAGACCTGAAGTACCTCAAACCCAGTTCCTATAAGGTTCCTGTTATTAGGTAGATTTGAAGGTCCAATCAAGCTCCAATCTTCAGATTTTACTTAGACTTGTTCAACTATCAAACTCAATCCGAAAATTGCTCATGCTATGCAATGCGATGCAAAAAATATTTTGTGATGCAATTTTCAAGATTTTGAACTTTTTATGGATTTTCGAAAAGATGATGCATGCATTTTTTTGTATTTTTAAAAAAGATTTTTCGAATGTTTTTGGATTTTAATTTTGCAAATGTTTTTGGGATTTTTGAAAATAAAAAGATTTTGGCTGAAAACTAGGTTAAAAATATGTACACGGGAGTGCTTCTTATACTTACAAGAAGTGGATTTTAAGAATTTACAAGGGTAAGTGGTCAATTTTATAAGTATATATATAGGTAGTGGATTTTCGTGAGATGTCTGCGTTCCTCAAACTTATTTGACACAGATTTTTCAAAAAAATTTTGGAAAACTATAGTCCAAAATAATTTTTACAAACATTTACACACATTTGAAAATCATTTTGCAAAGGCTTTCAAAACAGTATATATAGATTTTTCAAAACATTTTTGCAACCATTTTTCAAACCATTTGCAAATCATTTTCCAAACATTTTATTTGACACAAAGAAAAGAAATTTTTACAAAACACACATTTTTCACACAGGTTGAAAACATGTAACAAAATATTTTCAAAATAGTTTTCAATAAATGTTCACAAGGATTTTCAAACTATTTTTCAAACATTTTGCAAAAACATTTTCACCTGATTTATTAATCAGTAAATACAAAAAGAATTTGAGGAACAAAACACCTTTTTATTAGTGATTTTTAATGAATTTTAAAGAATTATTAGCCATATTTATTAAGAAAATACGAAAGTACGAGTTATGGCTAAAGTATATACACAGTATATACGACCCCCCTATACTTAGATTGAGCTATGTCCTCATAGATCGGAGAGAAAAGAGAAGACATAACTCGTACTAAGTATAGGCAAGTCTAAAGAATGAATGAATCAATGAATGAGAAGTTGACCATCCCCCCTATACTTAGGATCAAATAATCCTAAGTATAGCAGACTGTACACAACGAAGGGAGGGTCAAGGGTGGGAATGAACAGATCGTACTCAGATTGTCTCCCCCTATACTTAGGGTACGATATCCCTAAGTATAGACAAGAAGAGGAGACAATGGAGAGGATCAAAGAATAGAACAACTCGGGGTGCACACCCCCCTATACTTAGGACAAAGTACGTCCTAAGTATAGAAAACTGTCTACAAGGGCGGTACCTTTTTGA
Organism: Ottelia alismoides; assembly: GCA_037367405.1. Classification (NCBI taxonomy): domain Eukaryota; kingdom Viridiplantae; phylum Streptophyta; class Magnoliopsida; order Alismatales; family Hydrocharitaceae; genus Ottelia; species Ottelia alismoides. Next base: position 61,333 of record JAZKJV010001500.1, on the reverse strand, counting down.
TAGATAAAGAAGATAGGAAAGGAAAAGAAGAAAAGAAGAAAAGAAGAAAATAAATCAATAGATGAAAGTGGTATGAACAGATGGATCTGTACAGCGGAAGATGGAATTGATCACCGTGTATGAGATGCAGATGATGTGAGTCAAAGAGTACATCTCATACCAGAAGAATGGGGACAACGTCAATGGTCGGCGGATCATGATCAAGATATAGTTTCAGACGTTGACCATTGACGCGGAAGGTAGAGGAAGATGACGGTTCGGATATGTCGATGCTGCCATTGTCATGTACCTTCCTGACCACATACGGACCTTTCCACTTGCTCTGCAACTTCCCTGGGAATAATTTCAGCCTGGAATCAAACAACCATACTCTCTGATCTGGCTCAAACTGTTTATGGCTGATATGCGAATCGTGCCATGTCTTCACTTTCTCTTTGTACTGTAGGCTGTTCGAAAAGGCTGTGTCTCTAAGTTCCTCCAGGGCTGCCAATTCTGCTCTTCTCTGGTCTCCTATACTCTCTGGATCTAAAAGCAACTCAGTGACTGCCCAAAAAAATTTGTGCTTGATCTCCACTGGCAAATGGCACGGCTTGCCATAGACGAGATGAAAGGGAGACGTCCCCAATGGATTTTTGAAAGAAGTCTGATAAGCCCACAAGACCGAGTCCAAAAGCTGTGACCAATACTTTCGGTCTGGGCGGACAACTTTCTGCAAGATAGTCTTTATCTCCCGCTCCGATACTTCGGCAAGACCATTAGTCTGAGGGTGATATGGAGTGGCAACCCGATGGTCAATGCTGAAATCGTCTGCAAGGGCCCTAACCTTGTCGTTGATGAAGTGAGACCCCCCGTCTGAAATCAAGACTCTAGGTACCCTGAACCGTGAAATGATATTTTTTCCTCAAGAACTTGCAAACGGTTTTAGCATCTGCGGTTCGGGCGGGGATGGCCTCAACCCATCGGCTGACATAATCCACAGCGAGCAAAATATGCTCGAATCCCTGACTTTTAGGAAATGGGCCCATGAAATCAATCCCCCATGCATCAAAAACCTCACAAAAGTGAATGGGTTGCATGGGCATCATGTCTCTCTGTCCGCAGGTTCCTATTTTCTGACAGTCAGTACATCTCTTCACGAATTCATCAGAATCCTTGAAGAGAGTAGGCCACCATAGGCCGGATTGCAGCACCTTCTGTGCTGTCCTTTTTCCAGAATGATGTCCTCCTACCTCAAGCTTGTGGCAGTATTTGAGGACGCTATGCTGCTCTTCTTGAGGAATGCACCTCCTCCAGATACTATCCCCTCCTTCATGATAAAGGATGGGATCCACCCAATAGTAAAACTTGACCTTAGCTAGGAAGGTCTCAAGTTTCTGCCTGGGCCAACCCTGAGGGACTGTCTTGGCAACAAGATAGTTTACAAAGTCAGCATACCACGGGAGCGAGGTGATAGCCAAGATCGCCTCATCTGGAAATGTCTCAGTGATAGGTGCGCTGGGCTCAGATTCCTCAAAATTCTCCAATCTGGAGAGATGATCCGCCACCACATTCTTGACTCCAGGCTTGTCCTTAATCTCAATATCAAATTCCTGGAGTAGAAGGATCCATCTGGTGAGACGTGCTTTGGCATCCTTCTTAGCCATTAAGTACCGGATGGCGGTATGATCAGTGTAGATGGTTACTCTAGATCCAAGAATGTAAGATCGATACTTATCAAGAGCAAAAACTACGGCCAGCATCTCTTTCTCAGTCACAGTGTAATTCCACTGCGCGGCATCCAAAGTCCGGCTGGCATAGTGAATGGCAAAAGGTAATCCATCCCTCCTCTGTCCAAGCACAGCCCCAACGGTAAAATCTGAAGCATCCGTCATGATCTCGAATGGGAGAGACCAATCGGGTGGTTGAAGGACAGGAGCTGAAACAACCATCTCTTTGAGAGTCTCGAAGGACTCAAGACACTTATCATTGACAATAAACTTGGTGTCTTTCGTCAGCAAGTCAGTAAGCGGTCGGGCAATTCGACTGAAGTCCTGAATGAACCGTCGGTAGAAACCGACATGCCCCAGAAAAGACCGCAACTGACGCAAGTTGGACGGTGGATTGAGTTTTCTGATGATATCCACCTTAGTCGGATCGACCTCCATGCCCTTGTTGGAGACGATATGACCAAGGACCGTCCCCTGAGTCACCATAAAGTGGCTCTTCTCCCAAGATAAGACAAGGTTGACCTCTATGCAGCGCTGAAGCACACGGTCTAGGCAGTCAAGACAAGCATCGAACCCGTCGCCATAGACCGAGAAGTCATCCATGAAGACCTCTAAACAGTCACCCACCATGTCCGAGAAGATGGACAACATGCACCTTTGGAATGTCGCCGGAGCGTTACATAGACCAAAGGGCATCCGTCTGAAAGCATACGTCCAAAACGGACAGGTGAATGTCGTTTTCTCCTGGTCTTCGGGCGCAATAGCCACCTGATTGTATCCAGAGTACCCATCAAGAAAACAATAATGACTCTTCCCGGCTAGCCGCTCGATAATCTGATCAATGAAGGGTAGCGGGAAGTGATCCTTCTTGGTGGCCTCATTCAATCGTCTGTAGTCCACACAGACCCTCCAAGAAGTTGGTACTCTGGTAGCGATCTCCTCTCCAGACTCGTTGACAACTGTAGTGATACCCGTCTTCTTGGGTACCACATGTAGTGGACTAACCCATTTGGAGTCGGAGATGGGGTAGATAAAATCGGCGCTCCACCACTTGGAAATTTCTTTCATGACCACGTCTCGAAGATTCGGGTTCAGCCGTCGTTGGAACTCACGCGACGGCCTAGCGTCATCCTCAAGATAGATGTGGTGAGAGCACAGAGCCGGACTTATCCCCTGGAGATCAGCTATACTCCAACCTATCGCCTTGCGGTTTCTTTCAAGAACCTCCATCAGACGAGATTCTTGCTCTCCAGTCAAACCTGCTGAGATAATGACTGGGTGCATATCTGGCTCACCCGCAAGGAATCTGTACTTTAACGACTGCGGCAGAGGCTTCAGTTCTGGACAACTGGGAGGCGGCAGATCTGGCTTCTGATATGTCTGTGTGAAGGCGACCAGGTCTGCATGGGAGAACTCTCGCTCTGCATGAATCTCTGACAAAGGGCGGCTTGCGGAATCATCAATGAACTGCACTGGCTCGCACTCTGTCATGGCGGTTGGCTCAGAAGGAATCAGACAAGGCAAATAATCATCAAAATAATCCCAATCAATGTCTGAATCCGAGGGAACAGAAGAAGATGAACATGATTGAAACTTATCAGCAACACTCATCACAACACTGTCAGCCTCAGGTATATCCTCATCCAGGGGTGTGCCCTCCCGGCTCTCGACTGCCATGAGCTGTAGATACAGTGAATCTGTAGGCAAGGCGAGGGTCAGTGCTACAGGATCTACCCAGTTGGATTCATCATCAGTCATCACAAAATCACACACCTGGTGGATGTCTAGCTCTTCCTCTGTCAAATGCGCTGCTTCACTGGACTGTTCCGAGCATTCTAACTCTCTGGCTCAGGTTTCCTCGATCGTCTCTATTTGTATGGTCTCGCCCTCTACGCGAAAGCATACCTTCCCACTATCATGGTCGGTCACCGCCTTGGCTGTGGCCAAGAATGGATGTCCGAGAATGATGGGGGCATCAGTTACCGACTCAGGGATCTCCATGTCCAACACAACGAAGTCCACGGGGAATTTCAGGCCCTGAATGGTAACGACTACGTCTTTCAATAACCCCTTCGGCCTCTTAGTCGACCTGTCAGCAAACTGAAGGACCGTCCTGCTTCGAAGAAGAGGACCAAACTCGAATCGGTCGAGTAAGGCTGCCGGAAGAAGGTTAATTGAAGAGTCGTTGTCTAATAGAGTACGATCAAACTGCTGCTCCTGAATCTCGCATCTGACATAGGGAGCTCCTGCATCTGGTCGCTTAGCTGGCAGCTTGTTCTGGATGGTACAACAAGTGGAATGAGTGAGCACATGGATTTGATCTCTGTGATTCCTCCTCTTCCTGCGGACGGTAGTCTTCTCTTTCAGGTTCTTCTTGAAGAGGGGGATGTGCTCAAGTGCTTCTTGTAGAGTCAGCTGAATGTGGAATCTGTCTATCATCTGATTGCCGAACTCTACCTATTGCTCTTTTTTGGGATTTTCTCTTTTATTCCCCTTCGCTCGGCGGAGTGCCTCAGGGAAGGGGATGGTAGGGGCCTCCTCAGATGGAGGACTAGGACTCGGTCCCTGTGCCTGTGAAGAAGGAGAATCCATACAATAATCATCATTCACCGCATATGGATCCGCAATTTGAACAGAAACCTTTCCTTTATTCATATTTTTGTTTTTCTTTTTGTTCCCACAATCCTTAGGTACAAAATGTGGCAACATCACAGATGGTGGCTCAACAAAAGTAGATGTGGTGGCCTCAGCACCACCACTAGCACCGGTCTTCGCGGCATCAGCACTGCGCTCTGGTTCATCATCAAAAATGGTGGCTTCAGCACCACCGTCTGCAACTGGTATCACGACGGCATCAGCACTGTCGTCCTGGACTCCATCATGGGTGGCATCTGCACCACCGTCTTCAACATCATCATTAGTGGCATCAGCACCGCTACTCTACTCTTCTGGCGCTCCTGGTTCTGCTTCTTGTTGTCGCTCAGAAGAGGCGCCGCCGGCTGGCATCCTACCGCTCCTAGTAGTCACAAAATTAGCATCATGCAAAGAATAAGACATATCATTCAAATCATCACTAGGATAAGTATCCTCTGTAAACTCTACCTGCTCAGACTTCCTTTTCAGATTGTTCGGGTTAGGTTCAATCTGAGCGGGTATGGCGGCCTTGCCTTTGATTATTTCTCTCATTTCCTGCCGGAATTCATCCATTTCTTGCCTGAAAGATGCTCGTTGTTCAGATAGAAAGCGGGAAAGATCATCGAGCGCTAGGTTCTCAAAGGTGGGACCCTGAGAACCGGATGGTTGTCCCTGCTTGAAATGGGGCTGCTGCTGGTGGTGTTGCTGGTACGGATAATTCTGGGCCGGCTGGGAATAAGATTGCTGAGGCTGCTGTCGCTGCCTCCACTGCTGTCCCTGATAGGAGGGACGAGGACCACTTTGATATTGTTGTTGATGGGCATACTGGGGCTGCTGGTGTTGCTGTTGTGGCTGGCTGTTCTGCTGTCCTTGGGCAGGATTCTGCTGTTGGGATGAGGAGCCATCGTTACCCCAACGGAATCCGGGGTGATCACGACGAATCCCGGGTTGAGGGTACCGATCGTACCAAATCCCATTGACTTCCATCATTGGTTCCTGCTCAAAGGATGGTGGAGGAAGAATAGCCAGTGGCTGCTCCGGCTGATACACCACCATCTGAGTATCTGTAGATGGCGGTTGCGATGGATAGTATGGTAACAATGGAACCGGCTCTGCCTGGATATGGTTCACCTGACGGTACGAGGTAGAGGGTTGGTTGGCATTGCTACTGCTCGGGTCAGCACATGATCTGGGAGGCTGTTGGGACTGAGTTTGTGCCTCCTGGACGCACAAGATCTGCGTCTTCAGATCACTCATGGTCTTGGCAATCTGGTCCATCTGGGCCATGCCTTGCATCTGCTTCTTCTCGAGGATCTCGAGGCGGTCCAGCTTCTCACTGATTATGCCCATGTCGGTTGCGGCTGATTCAGCTTGGGCTACGACAGCTGACACTGTATTGGGACCGGCATCGATGCGGGCAATCCTCTGAAATGATCCCGCTCCTTGCGGGGGCTTCTGTTGTGTGTAGACTCAAGCGTGGGCCATCACTGTGGAGTTTTCTGCCATGCCTTCGTAGATGGCCCAGACGTCATCTTCTCCCTTGGAGAAATAAGATCCACCACAAGAGGCATTCACTAGCCCCTGCAGCTCCGGTGTCAGCCCACAGAAGAAACTCTGCACGAGATTGGGCTTGGAAATGTCATGATGTGGACACCGGTCTATGAGCTCTCGAAAGCGATCCCAGGCTTCATGGAATTGTTCATTTGGGATCATGACGAAGTTACTAATCATGGCTCTAGCTGCGTTGGTCCGACCGAGAGGGTAGTACTTCTTCAGGTACGCGGTCCGGAGATCTGCCCATGTGTCGACGAACCGCCCAAGGTGTTTGAGCCAGTAGGCGGCTATGTCAACCAAAGAGAATGGAAAGGCGATCATCTTTATGGTGTCCTCGGTCATCAACCGATCATGGATGGTGCTGCATATCATCTCAAATTCCTGGAGGTGGAGGTGCGGCTCTTCGGTCGGCAACCCATGAAACTTGGGTAGAAGCTGGATAGTGTGGGGCCGAAGCTCGAAATCCCCGTGAATGGGCGGGAGTCAGATCCAACGATGAGTGAGGGATGCAACTGGGTTGTGCAATTCCCTCATGATGGTCTGTGGTGGTCTCTCAGCGTTTGGATCGCCTCCTCCTGCGTCAGGTCCTCCTCCTCCTCCACCTCCACCACCACCGCCCCCAGGTCGGTTCTCTCTCATCTGTGCTATCTCTCTCATCAGATCACCCATGAATGTTCCCTGGTCACGGATCTGTCTCTGCATGGTCTCCAGGGATGCTAACAAGGAGTTGTTGATGGCCACCTGATCAATTATGAACGGAGGGTGATCATGGTCATCTGGGTGCTCGCCTCTATCTGCCATCACTGGATTTTCTGAAAAAGCAAAAGAGGCCATCTCAGGTGCTGTTGAATGAGTTGAACTCTGTGATGCACTGAATTCTGAAACAATTGGACTGAGAGAAGGAGAATGGGAAGGGTGGTCGAGGGGGAACAGGGTGGATGTAAACTCAGGCTCGGAGAGCGGACTCTCCGAGGTATTCCTAGATGAATGAGGAGGAGTGCTGGATAGCGGTGCCGATAAGGTCGGCCTAAGAGATCTCCGTCCCATCATCTTGATTATTTGGGAAGAGCAGGGAAAATGCAAAAGAAGAAGAGGAATGAGATGCGACAAAATCGCGCACAATTGTGTTGTGTTTTTGATCTTGACCTAAACAAATCTAGCAATCAAACACAAGGTAGGGGTAAGTTCACCAACTCAACACGTGAAGCCGTGAAGGTTCGGCTTTTATCTTGTCAATTTTATCTTGATTCAGGAAGTTATCTTTGCACGAGTCCTTACAACGCTACGCCTAAAGGAGAGAGAGTACTGCCGGGAAAGTATCCCCATACTTGTCCTCCTCCTGTGTAACCTGTAACTTGCGCTTTTTAGGTCCTTGTAACCCTTCCTGGATCCCTACTCAGTCAAAGAAATAGAGGGAGGAAGCCGATAGGCGAAACCGATACTTCAGACCTCGCTCGCAACTGAATCACCCGTGAGCGTACAAGGTCCTACTCGGACGCAGCCGGTGAGACAGACACACCCGTGAAGGCGTGGCCTAAGCTCGGTACTTCGGACAAGGTCGGCGCTCACACAATAGTGAGTCACCAATGGTGACCAAGCCCTACTCGACTACGTACGATAGTAGCGCCAATACTTCGGAAATCCAGGCGATACACAAGGCAGCCACAAGTTGGGTTTTTGGCTCTAATCCTTACGAAGCGCTCACCTCACTTAGAAGGAGACCTTCCCATACAACCTGAATACAAGTGAGGGTGTTACTCTCCCCAAGCAATGAATCCAATTACAAATTTTATTTTTGGTCAAGTTTTCTTAGCAGTCCCTTTTTAAATTTTTTTGGTGTTATTGCTTCTTTTGAGTGAATTCAAGCAAGCGCCTAATGGTTTTTTTATTTTCTTGATCCTACTTTGTTCCAAAACAGAGGGAGAATAGAGTCGGAAAAGCCGTGCAAGTCGACATCAAGGTGGAAATCTCACCTTTGTGCCTAAATGATGCATGCAAAGTAAGAAGACTTACAGCGAATCCCAGCTCTCTCCATGCGGGATGCAAAGCAGAATTTGTAAACCTATGCTATATGGCGATATGCAAAAACAGAAATCGTCCTAGGATAGGCAACTGCTAGCGTGAAGAACCACGAGTTAACCACTAGCTCTCAATCCTAGTGTCCGGTCTAGGCTCACTCCTCCTCTGCTCAACACATTTGAGTTAGGAGAAAGCGCTTGTGTGGAGTGAGCTCGCGGCGCGTGGATCGATAACCAATGATTAACTACTTAATTAGTCTAAGTCCAACAACGAACTATAGGAGCATGCAAAGATAATTAGTGTGTTTGGACCTATTCTAATCGAATCAAGCAGGACCTACACTCTAAGGGCTCAATCCACAAAAGAAAGGAAAAAGGAAAACAAAACCGGAAAATGACAAGCGATAAAGCGCGAGAAAACCGCGGTGAGCCCCCGGGTGAACAAACACCCGGAAATTAGGCCCGGTAGTGTCCAAGAGTCCAATGTACCTGTATTATTACAAATTAATAAGGTCACTCTCTTACAAAAATAAAATGCAAGCTAAACTACCACTCTCTCACTGCTCCTGCTCTCTCCTGTCGGCTTGGCTAAAGAATAGTCGGCTCCGCTTCCCAAGGATTCTCCGGGTCACCTAAGCGATCCGCCTCGCTCCGCGGTCCCTCGCAAGAAGTCAAGAGAAAAGTGGTCAGAACAGCTCAACATGATATATCAAAAATGTAAGAGATGGAAAATAAATCTATGGTAAACAATCACACAATCAAACAAAATGTGAACTACTCGTTGTTACCTCCCCGGCAACGGCGCCATTTGATAATCTCAGAAATCGATGTGGTTGTATCGACTCACAAGGCGAGTCAACAGTCGGTGTTTGACCACACAAAATCTGAAATTAATCAACAATTAACCCACACTAAAGATCAATAAATTAGAAATAATGTGGAGTCAAAATTTATTTTTAACTCTGCACAAATGGTGTATAGTGACAAGTATGCAGAGAATTCGAACACAGGGAGCAAACAGGGTAATTCACAAAAATGTGCACAAGTGAGTGTGTGTGTCGAGTGTCCACACTAAGCAAGCAAACAATGAAATTTTTGTGGGTTTTTAATTTTTAATATTTTTTTATTTTAGTTTAATTTTTAATTTTGTATTTTGATTTTAAATTTTCTAATTTTTCTAATTTTATATTTTATATATTTTTTTTTCTTTTTCAATATTGGAATTTAAAAACAATGTAATGAAAGGCAAGATAAAATATTTATAAAAATGAGAAAAAATCACCAAAAATTCAGAAATAATATGTTTTTGATATTTTTAGGATTTTTTACTATTTTTGTGATTTTTGGGTATTTTTCAAGGTGTTTTTGGTATTTTTAAATACTGAAATAAAGCAAAACAGTGAAATGAGTGCTGGCTGTGAATAAAATGGAAGTTAAAAATAGCAAACAGCAATTAAAATTTTTCACAATAATTTTCTAATAAAGAGAACAAAATATAGAACAAACAAAAACTGAGTTTGTGATTTTTGGAATTTTCTTTAATTATATATATTTTTTTGAAGTTTTTGAGTGTTTTTAAATTTTTAGTGTTTTTCTTTCGAGATTTTTAATGATTTTTGGACTGACACTAAAATAGGGTAAAATAGACACTAAGGAATTTTTTTGGAATTTTTCAAACCTTTTAATATTTTTTTTGGTATTTTCTAAGCTAGACAGTAGAGAAAAAGCATGTTTTTGATTTTTAATAAATATAAAAATAGAATAAAATCAAAAACTAAAATGTTGGCGTGGAAGAACACATGCACAGGAGCTTAAGCCTATTTTTGTGGAATTTTTGGACTTAAGAAGATAATTTAAATAATTACAACAAGCATCCAAAAGTTAAACAAACCTGGCAGGGGTATATATGCAAAATGCGAAATATCCAGGGGCATACACGCAAAATCTCCACAAATTTTAAAATGAAACTTGCATTTACTGGACTAAACACAAATTACAGAACCCGAAGGGGCCTTAGTACAAAATGTCCAAGACAAACACGTGCGAAACGCGCGCCTGGCAGGGACCTAAAGGCAATATCAGAAAATAGCAGGGGCTTGTATGCTAAAGGCAATAGCAGGGGCTTGTATGCAAAATCTCCAAATATTTAACGCTTAATACGAAAGTTCTGGGAGCAGAACGGAATTCCCTAACCCTGGGGGGTCCCTTCACAAAATGCCCACACCTCACGTGAACTTGTCACGTGAGGTGACGTGGTAGGGGACCTATATGCAAATAAGTAAACTACGGGGATGTTTTTGCAAATAGTAAAGAAATATTACACTACAAAAAAAAGTTTTAAAACTAAAATATAAATACAAAAGGCGCGAGGGTATAGATGCAAAATACCCTCGGTGCGCGATCCAACGGCGAGGAAGATGCCACTTGACACGTGGTGCAATCTGAACGGCCGATGACGCTTCGCTGGTGGACGTCTGAGATTAGATCTCGGCTGAGATCAACGGTGGCTGAGCGCTGACGATCGGACAGTCCACGTTCTAACTGGAGGGGCTCCATTGATCAGACGGTGGCGAAGGCAGCTGGAAGAGCACGGCGGAGCTCCGGCTGGGTGAAGTTCCTCAAGCTCCTCCGGCCAGCTCCGATGGCTTTTGGGCTTCAAAATCGGGTTGTGGCCTCCTCAGGTCCTCCTCTATCTCCTGGATGCGGCAAAAGGGCACGGCGAAGGCCGTGACGCTCGCTGGCAACTAGCGGAGCTGCGGGGGCTTCAAGAGCTCCGGCGAGCTTCAAAACTCGCCTCCAGGCACGATTGGTCGTGCTTTGACCTGCAAGAAGGTTAAGGAGGCCCAGGGCAAACTGCCTGGACCTCTGGATGGGGTGGGGATGCGTAGATCGACGAGGAGATGATCGACCGGAGGTGCGCTCCGGCAGTGTGAAGGGATCTGGCGATTTAAGCGACGAAACTCTAATTTTTTGATTGTTTTTAATACTACGGATGACAGGAACTAAATGCATGAAATAAAGGAGCGGGGAAGGGTACTCAATGGCCGGAGCCAGAGGGAGAAGGGTTACCTTGACCGCCGGGTTGCGGGAGGTGCTGGGAGCTTCTCCGACCTCGATCACCTAGGCTGAAGAGCACAATCGGGAGGTGTCACCTCCGGGAAGGTCTTGAGCGCACGAAGGTGGAGAGGGGTGGTCCGAAGGAAGTCCCACCAAGGATGGAAGTGGGGGGTTCATATTTGAAGAAGGTTGGATGCAGGTTTTCGAGGCGAAGTCACGGGCGAGATATGAAGATCTAAAGAGATCTGGGAGGTCGGCGATGGAGATGGATGTACAGTGCACAACTTCCATGAAGGCAGCGGCGGCAAAGGACGAAGGGTGTGGCCTCGAAAAAAAAGCGAAAGAGGGGAAAAAAACGAGGCCAATCGGAGGCTTAGGGTTTGAGGACAGGCTGTTGACCTGTCGGTCAACAGTCGAAGGATCCTGGTTGGTCCACGTGGACCAACCAGGAAAAAGATGGAAAAATCATTTTATTAATTCATTTAACAATAGAAAAAGGCCGAGATAATTTCCGGTTATGAAATAAAAAATGTTTATTTTTTATGTAGTATTTTATTCTGATTTTTATTTATTTTTATGATATATATTTTTACAAGTTTACTTTTATGCCCTTTGTAGGCATATTCTTCTATATATGTTATTATTTAATTTTTATTTTGGTGTTTTTAATTTCTTTAATTTTATTTATTATTTTATAAAATTATAAAATACTTTTATACACATAAATATATTTTTATGTTATTTTTCTGATTTATTTTGTATATTTAATAAAATAGAAGTATATTTTATATAGATATAAGTACAGGTATAATACCTATGTATCAAATATGTATGTATTTTATTTTGAGTTTTATTTAGGTTTTTATTCCAATTTTAATGTACATAATTATTATAATTATTAATTACAACATTATAAAAATATAAAATTATAAAAATAATAAATAAATAGTAAATTGAATATTTTATTCGGTACACTGTACAATGTGGGTCCAAAACTCAACTCTCAAACCGTAGCTCCGCCAAATGCGAAACCACCGCCATTAAATAGCTTATTTTCTTCTATATATAATTAAAGGTGAGTATGCTGCATTTGGAGTTGTCAGTTGTGAGATACGGGTCTGGGAAGTTGGCATTCTGGATTTTTATTCAGACCATAACTTTTTATCTGTACATTATTTTTCTGTGAAATCAATTTTGTATTTTTCTTTATAAAATTATCTACAACTTTCATGTACAAAGTTTCTTTATTTGATGTATAAAGAGTGGAACCAAAAATAGGTCCCAAATGAATAAAGAATGAATAGAATGTATAGGTATTTTATCTGTATTTCTGACCTTATCTCCCCCTACTTTATTCCTTGTCGACCAATTCATCAAGATGCCTAGGTCTCGGGGTTTCGGGTCATAAAATATTTACAATATTTTATTCTTTTTCTTTTCTTTATTTATTCTATAATTTTGGCCTTAATTACAGCATTTTATACACTATATAGATGCACATGCATGAATGCTAAGATGATGAAATTAATGCTATTTACAGGCATTTGCTAGGGTTTTTGGTGCCAAAATGATAGAATAAAGATGATCAAATGTGGATTCATCAGGAGGCTGTAGGGCCTTCTGGAATGCCTGAGTAGAATCAACAACTCGTGAGTTCTCTTCCATCCCCTCAAAGATGGACCAGACAGACTCGGCATCCCTATTCAGATAATTGTCACCATATGCGGCGCTCACTAGGCCCTGTACATCTGGCTGGAGTCTTCCAAAATAATTCTGTACTAGAACCTTTAATGGTATCTCATGATGTGGGCATCTCTCAGTGAGATCCTTGAATCGATCCCATGGAATGTAACTTCAGATCATCCCATGTAGAGATCTCTCTCCCCAAATGACTCGGCTAGTAGAGCGCCTTATCTACTAAGGCGAAGGGGAATGATTTGAGGCGTATATCCTCCTACGTAACTCATGTGTAACTAGTCGTACCACGAATCATTTTGAACTGCTGTAAAAAGGTAAATGGCTCCTCTGTAGCATTCCTGTAATACTTGGGAAGCAAAGAAATAGAGGACGGTCTCATCTCGTTTGACTCTTGATTTGGTGGTAGCCGAATCCAATGGTGTAGCATACTAGCTCTTGGGTCATACTCATCTCTTAACATAGCGGAAACTACGACAGGCGGTGGTGGATTCCCAGCTCCTTCTCTTACTGCATCTATCCCAACTCTCAGCTCATCTTGGACTCTACGCTGATCTCTGATCGGTGGGCTCATCTACTGCAGTGTATCTAGAATCCCCGTTGTAATATATGAGGCTGGATCAGGTCTATCATCTGTATGCCTCTCCGCGGTCAGTCGGTCCTCAGTTGGTATGTCCTCAACCTAGTCTCTTCCCTCTAGACATTGTCTTTGAATCCTCTGGGAAGGAAAAAGTCTCATAAGCACTCAGTGAAAAATGGGTGGGAGAAATAGACGAAAATTTGAGGCGTGGGTCTGCCTCAACAGAAGGGCTGGGAAGCGAGGGAGTCTGGATTTGACTCTCCTCATGACTAGATGGGATCAACTCAGGAAGAGGGTCATCTCGAGTCTGTGAAGATGTACGACAAACAGTGGATTGTCAAAAGCTCATGGAGTCTGAGTGCAAAATCCGTTGAGTCATCATCTTCGAGGTCAAAAGGATATCGGGAGAGAGCATGATGTCAAGTCAAAATACACGAGTATGAAGGCGTATAAGATGCGGTATAACACACACCTCACATACAAACACAATGCAACCCCAATTTCAATAACACAACCCAATGATGACCGTAAAAGTTCGGTCGTTTATCTTTTTGATTTTAAGGTTATTTGACAAACAAATCTTTTCACATATTAACGTGAGTTGATAGGTGCATGAAACTTCCCCAAAACACTGTCTTGAGTTCTTACAGGAAATCACTTATTCTCAGCCAGTATGGGAGTAAGTACGGACCGTTTCCAGCTACCCGTGATACTTGAGGACCGTACTATTGCGGTGTCCTCTAAACCTCCCACTCTGCTAAGGAAGCTCGGACTATTTCCGGCTACCCGAGAGTCCACACTGAAGACTAAGTGATTAGATTTATGAACTAAGTAGTATCCCGAAAGAAATTTGGACTCTAGCTCTACCTTAAGTGTCGTCCCTCACTCACAGATCTGGAGAGTACCTGCAATTCATGCGTTGGGGATTGCTCTCCCAAAACAATTGAATCCTTTACGTTTAATTTTAGGTCAAATAAAATTAGTAGTCCCGATTTTAGTTTTCGGTTATCTCTTTTTTGGATATTTTCAAAGAATCATCTAATGATTTTTTTATCCAAAATAAGCATGCACCTAGGTTGTGAGTCCTAAAACTAGCTACGAAGGTGCAAGCAGAAAAAATAAATCGAAAAACCTAAACAAGCGCATAGCCATGAAAAATTCATGGAAAAATCATCGAGGAAAACACAATACGATAAAACCGTGATAGGTGCCCTGCTTCCCCAAGTGTACGGCACTTGGTGAACCAGCCCGAGAAAGAGGAGGAAGGTACAAGTCAGGATGCACTAACGGGGCCCCTTCTAAAAAAACAGAAAAATAGGCAAGTGCCCTTGCTCTTTTTTATAAAATACAAAAAAATGTAAAACAATTTTGCCACTCGCTCTGCCCTATGCAACCGACTCATAGAGAAGGAGTCGGTCCATTCACTCTCAACTAATTTGGCTACCTAAGAAGCCGACTGATCCTGCATGCCTTGCAAAACTCGTTAGTAAACACACAAAAACCGTAAAATCAAAAGAATACACGAAAACCATAAAATTCAGAGAAAATCGATGAAAATCGTAAAAACCTTAAGAACCGTAAATGCCATAAAAATCGAAAGAAAAACGAAGAAAATCAGAAAAACCATAAAAAATCAAGGAGAAAGAAAAATCACAAAAAATTCAAAAATCATAATAAAGCTAACGCCTCCCCAGCAACGGCGCCATTTTGATAACTAGGGTTTGGAAGCGATAATAAAATGTCAGTGTAGAAAATCTCTCCAAGCCAAAACCCTAATTCATCAAACAAAAATCCAATAAAATAGGAGAGAGAGAGAGAGAGATAAAATGAATGGAATGAGTTTCTCTCCTATTTTATCTTTAAATTAATTATTTAGGTCAAACTCGAGGAGGCAGAATATCAATACCACGGCTTTTGAGAAGAAGAGGAATATTTCATGATTTTTATTTCTTCTTGAAAAAGGCAAGAAAACAACTCAAAATAAATACAACTTTAGAAAAATCAAAACAAGAAAAATACCATAAATCAACGAAAAAGTACCAATAACTTTTATAGGTAGTTGTGTAACTACCCTAGAAAAATTAATGAAAAATAATGTCAAAAAGGTCATTATCTAACGATTCTCTCAAAATGTATCCTACAATACAGGGGTATAGCTGCAAGAAAAGGAAATAAAAGTTCTACAAAAAGGTCATTGTCCATGGACTGAAATGAAAAGAAGCTGAAATCTATTATGTTTAGGTCCCTACGAGGGGACCTAAACGCAATTTTTGGAAACTTCTGGAATGCGGATGAATCTCTGGAACTGCAGGGGCTCTTAATGCATATTTCACACTGGTTCAGAATCAGCAGACTCGATTAGAACGTGAAGGCGATCTCGGTTATAGGATATGCCACGTGTCGCAATTCTATAGCTCGCAGTTGTTCTTGAATGTTCTTCCCTCTTTCTATGCAGGTGGCAGCTAGGCTTCTTCTCTGAATTATCGTCAGCGTAGGAGAGCTTACTCCAACCTCCTGCTGGGCCAGAGGGGTGACTCCTCCACCCCTCGAGCTCGCCTGCAGTGGACGAGGTATCGAGGACAGCGGACATGGCTGGGAGACGTCGTCGAAGATGGCTTCTGGACACAATGGTCAAGATGCGACTAAGTTTGGGGCTTCAAAATGCTACAGTATTATGAAATCCAATTCTTGCTCTAATAATTGAGCTCTGTTATGTAAAATGCTCCGCACACGAATGCGAACCTACAAGCAATATATTGATGCTCGATTCAGCCCAAATGTTAAGGATTAAAGAAGACGTGAAGGTCAAATAGGTAGTTTCCAGGACATGATATGCAAATCAAAATTGGGTGCAAAATTGAACAAATTGGAGTTGGTTTTCTAATGGAAATCAATGAGGGTCACTGCTATGACCAATCCAAGTGATTAATCGTCACTAATCAGGCGTGGATCACAATGAAAATAAAGGAAGAAAATGGAAGGAGATCTGGGAAATAGAGGTGTATTACCTCAGGTCGTCGCTCATTGGTCGATCCTTGTCGGAGCTCTACGCGGCGGTAGCGCGATGCAAGCTAACCAAGGCTTTGGAATTTCTCCTCTGAAGCTCCTTCTTCCAAGTGGAGGGGTCACGAGGCTCTATCACCATTGGAGTTGGCCGGAACAAGGCGGAGAAGTGGAGGGGTTGGCCAGGTAGTTACTGGAACTGGAAGAGTTTGGAGAGTTCGTTGTTAATGACGATGTTTAGAGGGTTTTATAGATGAAACTGTAGTGAGTTACGTGAAGATCAATCGTGGGCGTGGATTAGTGTAGTTAGGAGATTAGGTTAGAGGGTTAGGATTGAACGAAGAGGTTAGAACGAGTGCAGGAGAATTAGGTGAAGATTGGTTATTGAAACAGATCCAACAACTCTGTTCTTGAAGAAGAAGAACCATGTGCTGACACGTGTCAACATCTGGTTGGTCTAGATGTGTTAATACATTATAAATAGATATTAAATAATAACTGAAATTATATTAAATAGGTATAAAAAAGAAAAATGTAAATAATTAAATTATCTTAATTATGAAATAATTAATTTTAATAAATAATAAATAATTTATGAATTATAAATATTATATTAATAAATAGGTATAGATAATACTTAATAAATAGGTTTTGGATTTTTATCTTAATAAATTAATAAATAATACCTTATTTTTATATTTTTTTAATTAATAATATCATAAATAAAGTATTTGTGAATTTTTTTTAGATTTTAATAAATTAATTTAAGTATATTAATAAATACGAGTATAAGTTATGTAGTTCAAATTTACTTATAAATTATGGTTTTAAATTTATTTAAAGTAATAAATAAGCTCTAAAATTCTGAAATAAATCATGCTTAAAATAAAAGATCATGAAAATATTTAAAAACTATAAAATCATTAAAACTAATAAGAATGTGTTCTAGATAAAATAAATAGCTCCAAAACCCAGTTGGGATTAGGTTCCAAAACCGACTTTCTGCAAACGGACTCCGATTTTTGTATAATCATCTTCATTAATTAGATAATATTATTTTATGAACTTTAAAGGTGCATAGAAAGAAATTGGAGTTCTTATGAGAATGTTATGATGTTCTGAAGTTAAGAATTTGACAATTTACAAGTTGGATTTCTTGGCATATAACAAGATATAATTTTTAATTTAATTTTATATTTTTCTATACATTTTTAGAAATAATTAAGAAAAGAGTTTGGTGAAAAATAAGTTTATATGAATTAATATCCATGAATTTTTTTTAATTATTGGATAAATAGTGAAGAATGTATAGAGTGTAGAATTAATTATTTTTTATATTTCTTTCATTATCTCCCCCTACTTATTTATTTGTTGATCAATCCATGTTGACTTGGTCTCAGGGATTAGGTTATAAATATATCTTTTAGCTATATTTATTTTATAAGTAATATTGTACATATATACATATCTACAATCTGAAGTTTGGATCTTGTCCTATCTGTTGAGCACATCTCTTATGTGTTGACAAAGGACAGGTACACAGATCCAAAGACTCCGGAAGAAATTAATTTTATTGAAAAATATGATGATGTTCATTATTTGGCAAGGTGTTACATTCTTGGTTCATTGTCCAATGTGCTTTAGAAGCAACATGCGGAGATGAACACTAGCCATGATATTATGGTGAATCTGAGAGAAATGTTCAGTGATGGAAATCACACATAGCGTTATAATATCATGAAAGTACTTATTCGATGCAAGATGCAGGAGGGGACCTCTGTTAGAGAACATGTACTCAAAATATTTGGGTACTTTTCTGAGCTAGAAACATTGGCGGTTGACATGGATGCAGATATGCAAGCTGACTTCATTCTGTTGTCGCTCCCTAAGTATTTCAACAACTTTGTGGTCACATTCCACATGAGTAACATTGATTATAGTAATGCTGGGCTATTGGTTGCATTAAAGTCTGCAGAAGAAGCACTACAAAAAAATGCGATTGGCGTGCACACGATGGGGTGCACTTGCGAGCACATGTGCTCACGCATTCCCTAGCGAGAACTTAGGTTACACATGTAATTGCCAGGCTGGTCGCCCTTTTGAATCTGGAGGTGCGGTTATATTTTCGTATACTGGCGAGCACTTGAATAACACAAGTGCTCACCCGGTTGTGCTCGCCCAGTTGAATTTCAAGGCGCGGCTGGATTGAAGCATATCAAATACCGTGCGAGCACCTCGCGAGCACTAAGCGAGCACATAAGTGTGCTCGCCCGCGCCCGTAAACAGGGAGTCCATGTTTCCTCATTCCTGCACGAATTGCATCTCCCTTCCTCCCCACCGACGACCCGTGCTCGAGTATTCTCGCGTCAAGGGACCTCCGTTTGAGTATTCAATCACACACACACACCCTTCTTTAGGTATATCTTATTATCCTTTCTCTCTTTTTTCGTATTTCATTCGATTTCATACTTATTTTTATGGTTTAGGGTTTTGATATTGTTGATTGTTTTCTTCTTAATTTTAATATTACTAGTTGTTAATCTTGTTGCTTATGCTTCATATAGTTGTTTAATATGTAGTTGTTATTAGATTTGAGTATATTTTTGTCTGATATAGATGGAATATCATAAGTATGTCAAGTGTTTGATTAAATGTCACAACAAGTAAAATGCTTAAATAGAGAAGTAGGTGAATGTTGATATAGAAATAGAGAACATTGAATTATGCCATAACACTAGTTCCATCATAATGGTTCATGTCTTGCCATAACACTAGTTTCATAACACTAGGTTCATTGAAAGAGGTGATGAGAGATACAAAGCCTTTGAGAATAAAAACTTTATAATGGATGTCAAATTATTCATTTATTTAAGTCAAAATTGTTGAAGCGTGATGATAACTATAAACAGAAACATTTCTTTTGTGATATTTTATTATCACATTAAATTCTAATTAATGTAATCAAGTATATCATATTAACTTATATTTAGGTTAATGATAAGTCTAAAACACTAACCATTAATTATTATAAAATCGCACAAAATCATTCACACACAGTGCATCCCTCCACACAGGGTGGTGTGTGGCCCTGCACACCGGGAGGCGTGTGCAACACATTGGAGAAT
Organism: Ottelia alismoides; assembly: GCA_037367405.1. Taxonomy (NCBI): domain Eukaryota; kingdom Viridiplantae; phylum Streptophyta; class Magnoliopsida; order Alismatales; family Hydrocharitaceae; genus Ottelia; species Ottelia alismoides. Next base: position 41,961 of record JAZKJV010001500.1, on the reverse strand, counting down.
TTGATCACCTCTAACTGTGTTATATTTTTTGTTTCACAGCACTATTGGACTCACTTTGGGATGTTTATCCCAGACCAATGGTCGTGGATTTTGATGTTTGCAGATGTATAATTCGGTTTTTTTGCAGGTACCCATCTAATATTATTGAGCCAAATACTTTATTAGGCATAAATTAGGATCACACGTATTCCTATCCCTATCGTTAACCAACCAAATTTACGTAATTGTCGGCTAACATAAATGAATAAATATTTCAAGATTATTTTATAGTCTTATTTGTAGCACGTACAAATGTATGACGTAAAGTGATCTTGAAGTATTACATTTATGTTAGCTTTCCTTAGTTCGGAGATCCCGGATTAAGGGGGTCCGTAAGGATTCAAACTTACTAAAAGGTGATCGTTGTCACAAGTTGTTTATTTCAGATGGAAATTCGATTCATAACCCCTTCCTCTTCGGTATACCAAATCAATCATAGTTTACTATCGAAATAATCACTAATATGATTATTTTGAAAGATGATTGCGATTGATTTTTGAGGTATATGGGAGAGGTGCAGGGTTATGCTGCCGAATTTTCGTCAGAAATAAGCAAGCTTGTGACAACGGGCATCTTTAGTAAGTTTGAATCCTTATGGACGGTCTCAAGTGATAACATAATTAAGACACTTCTCTTCTCATCTTTCATGTCAACAATGAGTTAGGTTTAGGTATTCCTCACATATTTTCCTGGATTTGATATTATAAATTGTTTCATTCAGGTTGATCAATATGACTAATAGAGAGTGGATGTACAATCGTGTAGTAGATGGACGTGTAGCATATACCTTTCAAAGAGGTGTTAAGGAATTTATACAATTTGCTTACGCACAAGGTTCCCGTGTCGTGGATTCAGATGGAATTATCTTGTGTCCATGTCAGAAATGTCGTTTAATGAGGAAGAGATCCAAGGATGAAACTCAGTTACATCTTTATAAAATGGGTTTCATGGAAGGATATCAGATTTGGTAGAGGCACGGTGAGGACAAGATGAATGAGGCAGAAGAAGTGGGCAATAGTAATCCATTTGTAGATATGGTTATGGACGTTGCGGGTCCAGATTTTAATGCTACTTTTTTAGATTATGAGGAACCATATGAAGAGTCTACAGAATTCTACGAGCTGTTGAAAAAAGCAGAAGAGCCATTGTGGTTGGGTTGCAAGACATATTCAAAACTCTCTGCGGTTTCGAATCTTCTATTGATGAAGATGGAGTATAATATGACTGATCGTAATTTTGATGCAATGCTTAGGATTATCAAGAAAATGTTATCAGAAGATGCATAATTACCTGATAATTATTACAAAATGAAAAAGATGATGCGGAAGATGGGTTTAGCGGAAGTTAAAATAGAATCTTGAATAAATCACCATATTTTATATTATGGGGAACACCAGCATTTACAACGGTGTCCTAAATGTGACGAGCCAAGATATCACGAAGCTAGTAAGAGTGGGACAAAAATCTCAAGAAAGATTTTACGTTATTTCCCGTTGACTCCGAGATTGAAACAGCTATATTATTGCAAAGAAACGGCGAAGCATATGACATGACACACAGAACATAAAGTCGATGAGTACATGGAGCATCCATCCGAGTCTGATTGTTGAAAAGTATTGATGTCAGCTTTTCCTACATTTTCTGAAGAAAAGAGGAATTGTGTTATAGGTTTATGTACAGACGGGTTTAATCCTCATGGAAGAAGTAAAGATTACTCTTGCTAGCTAGTAATGACAACACCATACAATCTACCCCCATGGTTATGTAATAAGCGATAGTTTATGTTTCTTTCGTTTTTGTTACCAGGACCTACACATCCGGGAAAATACATCGACGTTTATTTACGTCCTCTTATAGATGAGTTGAAAATGATATGGGTCGATGGAGTTGATACATATGATGCAAATAAAAGTCAAACATTTAACATGAAAGTAGCTCTGCTTTGGACGATAAATGACTTCCCGGCATATGGAATGTTATCTGGATGGAGTACGCATAGACATAAAAGTTGTCCATATTGTATGGAGGGTACTAAATCATTCCAGCTTTAACACAGTCAGAAACCATGTTTTTTTGATTGTCACAGACATTTTCTTCCAAACAATCATCCATATCGAAGACAGAAGCAGTCATTTAAAAAGAATACAATTGATCTTTCAGATCCCCCACCATTCAAGACAGGCGATACGATATTATCAAGCTTGGAAGAATTGGAGAAATCAACCTTAGAGAATGAAGATAAAACAAAAAATCTTCCTGGTTTTGGTGACAATCATAATTGGATTAAGAAGAGTATATTTTGGGAATTATCTTATTGGAGCAAGTTACTGATACGATACAACTTAGATGTTATGCATATAGAGAAAAATATATTTGATAACATCTTCTATATTGTTATGAATGTAACCGGTCGATCAAAAGATACAATAAAGTCTCGTCGTGATTTACAAAATTATATGCAATCGACTAGAGTTGCATATAAAGGAACATGGTAATGGAAAGCGAAGTATACCTTAGACAGAAATCAAGTGAAGCTTGTTTGTGAATAGATAAGTAAATTGAAGTTTCCAGACGGATATGCATCAAACTCTTCCAATTTGGTCGATTTAAAGAAGTTTTCATTTAAGGGAATAAAAAGTCATGACTGTCATATTTTCACGGAAAGATTTCTACCGTTAGTGTTCAAAGGATTGTTACCAAAAAATGTTATCGATGTTCTTTCAAATGTCAGCAGATTTTTCCAGGTTCTATGCTCGTCACACATACATCGCACGGAGATGGAATATATTCATAAAAATATTCCTGTGATTATGTTTAACTTGGAGAAGATATTTCCGCCGTCATTTTTTGATTCAATGGAGCATCTGATGATTCATATTCCATATGAAGTAAAAATTGGAGGGCCGATAAAATATCGTTGGATGTATCCCTTTGAAAGGTATTTATAAATATTATAATCTTATTGCATTCTTTAATATTTGAATAAAATGTTAACATATTTACATATAGGTTTATGTTCTATCTTAAAAGAAAGGTCGGAAACAAAAGTAAAGTTGAAGGATCAATAAGTTCGCAATATATATATGAGGAAGTTGCAACATTCTACGTTAGGTATCTTCCAGAAGACGTGGAGACAATCCACAACAGATTCAGGAGGAATGAGACAATTTACTCGGAGGAAGAACCTTGTATCAGTATCTTTCGTCTATCCACTCAGCTCATAGGAAAGGCAATTGAACGTTTCTTATCGAAACAGGAGAAGGATGTTGCAGAGTTATACGTATTAGACAATTGCGAGGAAATAACACCATATGTTCAGTACGTATTTGTATTACTTTATATATATATGGAAATTCAATTTCAAGTAATTTTGATGTTTCTTATACTAATTTTAGGGAATTTAAGAAGAAAATTATCGAGGAAAATCCTATGTATTTAAATGACGAAGTTCTGAGAGTCTATAGGAATCAATTTCCATCTTGGTTTAAAGACCGCTCAAAACAGTTGAAAGGTGGTGATTATTATACTCATATTTTAAAATATTTTGGAGGACATGTTTATAAGGTCCGATCTTACAACTCTTGTTGCAGCAATGGTTATCGTTTTCATACCTTAAATTCCAGTAAATATTTAACAACTCATAATCATGGAGTGATGGTTCATGGATCTTGTTATGAGGAAGATCATCTGAATTATTATGGAATTTTAAAGGAGATACTAGAAGTAGAATATAGTATTCCTGGCTTGAATAAAGTAGTTCTCTTTTTGTGTGATTGGTATGAATCCAATGGAGGTGTAGTACTCGATAGGAAAAATAACATTATCGATGTGGCACCAAAAAAATTTATACGCAGATTTAAACCCTTCGTTTTAGCTTTTGTTATCTCCCCCAAGTGTCATAAAAGAGAAAGAGCGTTGAAACTTTAACTGTTGTGAAGATAAATTCTCAATGCTATATTTCTAATGATTACACTCATCATGAAGATGACATAAATGAAGCATTCATAACGACACATGAACGAATAAACTTAACAGGAGAAGTCCCAATCATCGAATCGATTCGATTGGCTGATAATGAGGTGTTATGTGTTGGCCTACAAGATGATACCGACTCCACAAACGATGATTCAGAAAACTCAGAAAATGAAGAAAATGAAGAAATATCTTTTAATCCCACCGAAATAAATGATGAAGAATAGTTGTAAGTTTTATTACATTATTATAATCAAAATAGCTAAAATCCTAAGTAATAACTATGTAATTAACTACTACATCATCGTTACAGTCATGGCAAGTTTTGGACGTGGCGGGTCTCATGGATCACATCGATCCAATCGTCCATCTTCCTCAGACACACCTTCGTCCAGTAGGTAACCCACTGAAAAACGATAAAGCGAGAGCCGCTAAATAGTGGTCTGACAAATCAGACTCACTGTCGCTGATGTGACTACTCAAGCCTTCCCGTTCGTCAACAATTAACCCACACAATCAATCAAGCAATCAAGAGCAAGGATTAAAATTTATTATTCCCTACTAAAAATGTACAATGGCAAGCAAGTAGGGGTCGAACACAGGAAACAAAGGTGCAGAGTATAGACAAAAGTCAAAACCTAGGTCTAATAGACTACTTAGCCAATCTAATTTTTTTGTGGGTTTTTAATTTTATATTATTTATATATATATATATATTTTTGTTAATTTTTAATTTTGTATTTTGATTTTTAATTTTCTGATTTTTTTATTTTATATTCTATATTTTTTTGTTCTTTTTCAATATTGGAATAAGTAAGCAATTTAATAAAAGAGAAGATAAAATATTTATAAAAATATTCAAAAATAGTCAAAAATTCAAAAATAAAATCTTTTTGGTCTTTTTATAATTTTTTACTGTTTTTTTATTTTTGGGTATTTTTCAGAATGTTTTTGATATTTTTAAATAGCAAAATAAAGGAAAACAGGGAATTAGCTACTGGTTGGGGGCAAAATGGGAATTAAAAATATCAAACAGCCACCAAAATTTTCCAAACTAATTTTAAAATAAAGATAATAAAATGTAGAACCTACAGAATCTGAGTTTTAATTTTTTCTGAGTTTTCTATGACTTTATATTTTTTTTTTGAAGTTTTCGTGTATTTTCAAATTTTTAAGGTTTTTCTTTTGACATTTTTAGTGATTTTTGAAATGACACTAAAATAGACTAAAATACACAATAGGTAATTTTTTGGAATTTTTAGAGGTATTTTAACATTTTTTTGGTATTTTCTAAGCTAGACAGTACTGAAATAGCATGTTTTTGATTTTTAATAAATATAAAAATGCAATAAAATCAAAAACTAAAAATATGGCGTTAAAGTACAAGCGCATAGGAGCTTCATGTAATTTTTATGGAATTTTTGGCACTTTAACGATGCGTGAAATAAATAGCTCAAACATACAAAAATCCTAAGCCTAACAGGGGTATAAATGCAATTCTAGAAACATATAGGGGCTTAAGTGCAAATTTCATCAAAATACACGCGCAGAACACGTGATCTGTCATTCACAGGGGCATATTTGCAAATATTAAAAACCGGCGGGGCAAACATGCAATTATCCCAAAAACATATTTAATTAACTACGCACAGGGGTATAACTGCAAATACGTAAAAATTTAGGATCAAAAGTGCAAAATACCCAAAAGGCATGCGCCCCAATCACGTGAGGTGACGTGGCCGAGGACTAAAGTGCAAATAAAATAAGTTCGGGGGCCTAAGTGCAATTATTACAAAAACTTTTAAACTGCAGATGAAAGTTTTAGGGCTAAAACGTAAATACAAAAATTCTTGGGTTTAAAGTGCAAAATACCCAAGATCTTGATCGTGCGGCCGAGGGAGCTTCACTTGCCACGCGGCGTACATCGGACGGCCCGTACCCCTTCGCCCTAGGCGGCTGGGATTAGATCGTGGACGGCTGATCGGACGGCAGGGGACACTTGGCGATCTGATGGCTCCTGTGCACCTGGAGGGGGCTCCTGATCCAACAGTGGGGAGAGGTTCACGAAGAACACTCCCCCCGGCGAGCTTTGGCTGGCGACTACGGCCTACACACGGCCTCTCCGGCCCTAGGATCAAGGGCAAAACGATCATGGGGCCCATCCGCGTCTGAAGGAGGTCTCAGGCGAACTTGAGATGGCTTGGAGTGGTCGGACGGCGGAGGTGGCCTGGGCAGCTGCTCCTGGGGTCTTCGAGGGTCGATGGAGCCTTCTCCTTGGCTCAGACATGCATAGTTAGTCGCACAAAATCCAGGCGAAGCTGCGTGTGTCTTCTGATGGCGCGAAGGAGGCGAAAGGTGGCTCGGACGATGAGCTCCGGCGAGCGGCGGGGAGAGGAGCTCTGATGCTCGATCTGGGCGAGATCGAGGTGGTTGGAGGGGTGGAGCGGAGCGACGGAGCGACAAGGAAGAAGATGGAGGTGGTCTTGGCGGCTATCGAGGATGGAGGTGGCCGGAAAGTGGCGGTGGAGCTAAGCTCCGCCATGGGCTTTGATCGGTGATTCACGACGATTAACGGGAGAAAAATCAAAACTGCTACTAGGCGAATCTATGCTAAGCTAGAGCTACAAGAAAATCGAAAGAGAAGGGGGTAAGGCTCACCAGAGACGTAGGGATGGAGGACACGACGGAGCTCCGGTGAGGGCTGGATCTCTTCGATTCAACACTAGACGACGCGAACCCAGGCTCGATTCGACTCCTGCTGTCACCAGGAACACGATGGGCTAGGGGTTTACGGGTAACTTTGGCGAAAGAAGGATCAAAGATCAAAGGGAAATCAGGGGGTGGCTTTTGAATGGTGATCAACAGGCGAGAAGAACGAGGGTCAAACGCCTCGATCAGCGGTCCACAACCCCAGAAATCCCTTGGGCGTGAATCACCTCTAATCGAGGAGCAAAAACTCAGAAGGCATCGACATGATTTGGTGCAAGGTCAATCCTAGAAAATGGCGAGAAGAAGAGACAAAACGCATCTGACAATAGGCACAGGGGGCGGGTCAGACAGTTGACCGGGGTCAACTGTCCAGGCCCTCTGGTTGGTCCACGTGGACCAACCAGAAAAACCCCCTGGAAAAAGATTATCAAAATGATTTAAAAAATACTAAATGACATTTTTATAATTAGGTTATAAAATAAAAAATGTTTATAAATTCATAAATTATTTTACTATGAATTTTAATTATTTTTATGAGATTTATTTTTATAAGTTACTTATTATAGCCTATATAGGTATAATATCTACATATTTTGTTCTTTTATTTTTATTTTGTGTATTTTAATTTTATTATTTTTATTTAGTATTTTATAAAATTATAAAAGACATTTATACACATAAATATATTTTTATTTTATTTTATTGATATGTTTTGTATATTAAATAAAATATAAGTAGGTATTGTATAGGTATGTATATAGGTATAATGCTTATGTATTTTATATACATTTATTTTTATTTTGAGTTTTATTTGGATTTTTATTCCAATTTTAGTGTACATAATTATTATAAATAATATTCACAAAATTATAAAAATATAAAAATTCAGAAATAATGATTAAAGAATAAATTGAATATTTTAAGTTGTACAGGTATACAATGTGGGTCCAAAACTCAACTTTCAAACCGTAGCTCCGCCAAATGCGAAACCACCACCATTAAATAGATTATTTTATTCTATATACAATTAAAGGTGAGTTTGTTGCATTTGTAGTTTTCATTTGTGAGATACAGGTCTGGGAAGTTGGGATTCTGGATTTTTATTCAGACCATAACTTTTTATCTGTACATTATTTTTCAGTGAAATCAATTTTGTATTTTTCTGTATAAAAATATCTACAACTTTCATGTACAAAGTTTCTTTATTTAAAGTATAAAAAGTGGAACCAAAAATGGGTCCCGAAATGAATAAAGAATGAATTAATAAATATAGGTATTTGGCCCTTATCTCCCCCTACTTTATTCCTTGTCGACCTATTCATCAAGATGCCTAGGTCTCTGGGTTTCGGGTTATAAAGTATTTACAATCTTTTATTCTTTTTCTTTTATTTTCTTTATTCTATAATTTTGGCATTAAAAACAGTATTTTATACACTTTTTACACACATATGCATGAATGCTAAATTACTTTATTTAATGTTATTTCCAGGCATTTGCTAGGGTTTTTGAGGCCAAAATGATAGAATAAAGATGATGAAATGTGGATTCATCATCCCCCTATACTTTACCTTTGTTAGTCCCTAGCAAACACTTATGCAATAAGTGCAAAAAGAAAAAGAAAGAAAAGAAAAAGAAGAACTTGGATTTTATTTGATCATCAAACTTGTCTTCACAAAATCAAAGTTTGGAGCTTAAGTCGGACCTTTGGAATTTTAGTGCGGGCGGAACCTTAATGAGAACCGAATTTGAAATCCAACAGTCCTTGAGAATCCCGAAACTCTGTCCAAGTCTCCTCAATAGCCAGGTCAGAAATACTTCAACTCATACGCAAACTCTTACGATTATGAATCTGACTCGTACAGTGTAAGTGATGGTGGCTCTCCCCAACTAGAATGACAAAGAGACTGACTTCTCCAGTGCGACAACCCAATGATTCCCCAATCCAATAACTCCATCCTCGAGGAGCGGGGTATTCCCTTCTAAGTTCAAGTGGCAACCAGCTCAAGAGGAGGGGGTGAAGAGAAGAATGGACGGTAGCCAGTGTAGCTACCTATCCTGGGATGCAAGACCAGTGTAGTCAAGTCATCATGCTGCAGGCTCACATATTTGACTTTGGAACTCAAGCTTGCTTATTGACTTTGTACATACTTGCAGGCTTTTTTTTTGTACATGCCTGAACATACACTTTTTTTTAATACTATTCACAGCAGCATTTACATAAGAAGTTTTTCCTCTTGAGCCAGTAGACTATCCCTCTTTTGAAGCTTTATCGCAACCCACAGCCTCCTGTCTTTAGACTTCCTTATCACTGGATGGGTTGGGGTGCACTTCCCTCCCTAGAGGAGGACAAATGTTTCCACTTGTGTGCGTCTCATACCGGCAAATCCAATCCCCTCACCACTCCAACTGAGTTGAGCCATGTGAAAGGTGCAGGTGTCCAAGATAGGTCATTATCAACAAGAGTCGTGCGTGTGCTCCGAAATACTCTACTTAGGCAGTCAAGAATCCATTGAACCAAGTCCCGTGATCCTCAAAGAATTAAGTCAACTAGACCTGAAGTACCTCAAACCCAGTTCCTATAATGTTCCTGTTATTAGGTAGATTTTAAGGTCCAATCAAGCTCCAATCTCCGGATTTTACATAGACTTGTTCAATTATCAAACTCAATCCGAAAAAATGCTCATGCTATGCAATGCTATGCAGAGAATATTTTTGTGATGCAATTTTCAAGGATTTTGAACTTTTTATAGATTTTTGAAAAGATGATGATGATGATGATGATGCATATGCATTTTTTTGTATTTTTCAAAGAAATTTTTCAAATGTTTTTGGATTTTAATTTTGCAAATGTTTTTGGGCTTTTTGAAAACAGAAAGGTTTTGGTTAAAAACTAGGTTAAAATATGTACACGGGAGTGCTTCTTATATATACAAGAAGTGGATTTTAAGAATTTATAGGGTAAGTGATCACTTCTATAAGTATATAGTGGATTTTTGATGTGATGTATATATTCCTCAAACTTATTTGACACAAGCTTTTCACACAATTTTTGAGAACTATAGTCCAAAATAATTTTTACAAACATTTTACAAACATGTACACACATTTGAAAATCATTTTGCAGAGGCTTTCAAAATAGTATATATAGATTTTTCAAAACATTTTTGCAACTATTTTTCAAATCATTTGCAAATCATTTTTCAAACATTTTATTTCACACAAAGAAAAGAAATTTTACAAACCACACATTTTTACAAAGGTTGAAAACATGTAACAAAATATTTTCAAAATAGTTTTCAATAAATGTTCACAAAGATTTTCAAACTATTTTTCAAACATTTTGCAAGAAACATTTTCACCTGATTTATTAATCAGTAAATACACAAAAGAATTTGAGGAACAGAACATCTTTGTATTAAAGATTTTTAATGAATTTTAAAGAATGTTTAGCCATATTATTAGGAAAATACGAAAGTACGAGTTATGGCTAAAGTATATACATAGCATATATGACCCCCTATACTTAGCTTGAGCTATGTCCTTATAGATCGGAGAGAAAAGAGAAGACATGACTCGTACTAAGTATAGGCAAGTCTAAAGAATAAATACTAATGAATGAACCAATAAGAAGTTGACCGTCCCCCCTATACTTTGGATCAAATAATCCTAAGTATAGCAGACTGTACACAAAGCAGGGAGGGTCAAGGGTGAAAATGAACAGATCGTACTCGGATTGTCTCCCCCTATACTTAGGGTAAGATATCCCTAAGTATAGACAAGAGAGGAGACAATGGAGAGGATCGAAAGAAATGACATAACTCGGGGTGCGCACCCCCCTATACTTAGGACAAAGTACGTCCTACGTATGGAAAACTGTCTACAAGGGCGGCACCTTTTTGATAGAAAAAGAAGATAGGAAATGAAAAGAAGAAAAGACGAAGAGAGATGAAAGTGGATATGAACAACTCGGAATGCGCATCCCCCTATACTTAGGATAAAGTACATCCTAAGTGTAGCGATGATGAAAGGGATGGCATCATGTCGGTAGAAGAGGATAAAAGAAATTGAAAAGAAGAAAAGAAGAAAAATCATTCAAAAATGTTTTGCTGTGCTTCGCCTTCCTCTGCCTTTTTGGAGAGATTCAGCTCATCCTCATAGATTACTTGAACCGAGTCAACGACAGCCATGAATGTATCATGTTCAAGGTATGGCTTCAGAAGCTGTCCATTGACTACAAATGGTTGTGCGTCAGCTAACAGATTGGATATCAATACACTTCCGTTGTCACGCACCTGCCTAACCATAAACGACCCAGTCCATTTACTCTTCAATTTGCCTGGAAAGATCTTCAATTTCGCATCGAACAACCACACCTTCTGACCTGGATAAAAGGACTTGCGACGGATATGCTTGTCATGCCATGTTTTGACCTTCTCCTTGTACATCAGGCTGTTGTCATATGCATAATCTCTGAATTCCAGTAATCTGTTCAGATCCAATTTTCTGTTCTTTCTGCTTGCTTGGAGTCCAAATTACAGATGTTAATGGCCCATAAGGATTTGTGAATTAGTTCGACTGGCAAATGGCATGGCTTGCCATATACAAGGCGGTAGGGGGACATTCCCAAGGGTGACTTGTACGTTGTTCTATAAGCCCAAAGAACGGAATCAAGCAGCTGAGACCAGTTCTTGCGATCCGGACGCACAAGCTTCTGTAAGATTGTCTTGATCTCCCTGTTTGAACATTCAGCTAAGCCATTGGACTGCGGGTGGTAGGGTGAAGCAACACGATGCTCAATGCAGAATTCTTAGGTCAGCTTCTTCACCTCTCTGTTTATGAAATGACTACCCCCGTCAGATATGAGAATCTTGGGAATCCCGAACCGTGCTATGATGTGATCTCTCAAGAATCGACTGACAGTCCTACTATCGGCGGTTCGTGCGGGAATAGCCTCCACCCATCGACTTACATAATCGACTGCAAGTAGAATGTATTCATAACCCTAGCTGTTGGGAAATGGGCCCATAAAGTCGATGCCCCATGCGTCAACGACGTCTGAGATCTGAATGTATTTCATAGGCATCGTGTCTCTCATTCCTATGGTTCCGCCCATCTTCTGACAGTCAGTGCAGCCTTTGACATAATCATCTGCATCTTCGAATAATGAAGGACACCATAGGCCACTTTGAAGAACTTTTGCTGTCGTTCGTTTGCCTGAATGATGTCCTCCAGAATCTTGGTCGTGACATAAAGCGAGGACACTTGGAACTTCCTCCTGAGGAATGCACCTTCTCTAGATACAATCTGCTCCCTCACGAAACAAATACGGGTCTTCCCATTGGTAGAAATGGATTTTAGACAAGAATCTGTCTATTTTCAATTTAGGCCAGTCCTGTGGGATTTTCTTGGCCACCAGGTAATTCACGATGTCCGCGTACCAAGGAATGGAGGTGACAGACAGAATTGCCTCATCTGGAAAGGTCTCTGTGATCGGCTGCAGGTTCAGCTCAGGAGATTCCGGTTCAGGAAGCCTTGACAAATGATCGGCCACTACATTCTTTACCCCAGGTTTATCTTTGATTTCCAAGTCAAATTCCTGGAGGAGAAGGATCCACCGAATGAGACGTGGTTTGGCGTCCTTCTTCTGCTGTAAGTACTGAATGGCCGAATGATTAGTGTAAATGACTATTTTAGACCCCAGGAGGTAGGATCTGAACTTTTCCAAGGCAAAGACTACCGCTAGAAGCTCCTTTTCAGTGACAGTGTAGTTCGGCTGGGCTTCATCGAGCGTTCGACTAGCGTAGTGAATCGCAAATGGTACATTGTCTTTCCTCTGTCCCAGTACAGCTCCGATGGCATAATCTGACGCGTCGGTCATGATTTCGAAAGGCAGAGTACAAATCGGTGGTTGTAAGACAGGGGCCTGCGTGATGAGTTCTTTCAACTGATTAAAGGCAAGGAGCATACGGTCATCTACAATGAATTCATTATCCTTCCCGAGCAACTCAGTCAACGGTCTGGCTAGTTTGTTGAAATTTTTGATGAATCGTCGGTAAAAACCGACATGGCCCAAGAATGACCGGACTTGCTTGATGTTTGTAGGTGGCTCAAGTTTGGAAATCACATCCACCTTGGCTGGGTCAACTTCCATACCACGTTTAGAAACAACGTGACCCAGCACAATTCCTTCGGTCACCATGAAGTTGCTCTTCTCCCATGAGAGCACAAGATCGACTTCGCAGCACCTCCGTAAGACTCGGTCTCAATAATCCAAACATTGGTCAAATGAATCCCCGTAGACCGAAAAATCGTCCATAAGGACCTCGAGAAAGTTGCCCACCATATCAGCAAAAACTGTAAGCATACACCTCTGAAATGTGGCTGGGGCGTTGCACAGCCCGAATGGCATCCGTCTGAAGGCATATGTGCCAAAAGAACAGGTGAACGTGGTCTTCTCTTAATCTTCAGGAGCAATAGCAACTTGATTATACCCAGAGTAGCCATCCAAGAAGCAGAAATATTCCTTCGCGGCCAGTCTCTCCAAGATCTGGTCGATGAAGGGTAGAGGAAAGTGATCCTTCTTGGTAGTGAGATTAAGTCTTCTATAGTCTACACATACTTGCCAAGAAGTTGGTACTCTGGTTGCGATCTCTTCTCCTTTGTCATTCTTCACAATGGTGATCCCTGATTTCTTGGGCACCACGTGCAGAGGGCTTACCCATTTGCTGTCGGAGATGGGATAGATAAATCCCGCATCACACCACTTTTGGATCTCTTTCATAACGACCTCCTGCAGATTAGGATTTAATCTTCTCTGAAGTTCTCGAGAGGGCCTGCAATCTTCTTCTAGAAAGATGCGGTGCGAGCATAATGACGGATTAATCCCATGGAGATCGGTTGTTTGCCAGCCTATCGCCTTGCGGTTGCGTTCCAGAACCTCCATCAGACGAGATTCTTGGTCTTTGGTCAGGTGTGCATTGATGATGATCGGGTACATGTTTGGTTCTTCTGCAAGGAAGGCATACTTCATGTTGGAGGGCAAGGGTTTTAGCTCTGGCGGGGTCTGAGCTGCTTCAGAGGTGACCTCAGCTATTAGTGTAGGTGGTGATTCTTTCAACTGTTCGGTGTCCACCGTAATCTGTTCTGCTTCTTCTCTCAGATCTTGACAAAATGTCTCGATAATTTCCTCCTCATCAAAAGATTCTTCAGACTTCAGCTCTTGGTTTTGAAGGCACATCACCCACGGCGGTCTCTTGCAGCACATCAGCAAGTTCCTCATCCTGATTGATAAGGGGAAATTCGACTGCGGTCTCCACTTCCTCCTCGGGGCAGAGGAGTTCATGGATTTCATTGTCATTCAAAAATAAATTGGTATTTGAATTTCTGCTAGAAAGTTGCAGTCGTCGGCATACTCAATCACCCTTGCGCATGATGTAGATGTCGGTTCGGCGTGTGTTCCCTTAGACAGGGTCTCTACTCTGATTGTTTCGTTGCCAGCTCCAAAAGTGATTTCTCCTATCCCATAATTCACTACTGCATTTGATGTCCGCAGAAATGGTCTTCCAAGTATGATGGGGGTAAGGAGCAATGGAGAGGGGACGTCCATATCTAAGACCACAAAATCGGCCGGGAATGACTTTCCCTAAACCGTGACGATCACGTCCTCCAACAGGCCCCTAGGACGCTTGATTGACTTGTCTGCGAACTGCAGAATCATCTTTGTAGGCTTGAGCGGTCCTAGCCTGAACTCCGTGAGTAGCGAAGCTGGCATCAAATTGACAGAAGACCCGCTGTCGAGAAGTGTTCGTTCAAACTCCTGATTGAACATCTGACAACGTACAAGAGGTGCTCCCACATCTGGCTTTTTATCCGGGATGTTGCTGATGGCGTTAACGGTGGCCATTGTGAGAATATGCTTTTCGGACTTGCCACCCTTGCTTCTGGAGTTGTGGGGATGCGACCTGCGCTCGGTCGTGCATGCCTCTTTTAATCCTTTCTTCACGGCTAGCATGTACTCAAGAGCTTTCATTAATGGCATATTCAGCACCAAATTCTGGATGATTTCTATAATGGCAGGATCCGACAAAGCATTTTTCAAATTTTTCATTTTTTGTGTTTTTTCATTGCTTCAGGAAAAGGAATATTTACAAAATCATCACCAATTTCATTCAACAGAGTGTCCATATTGTTGTGTACAGGTAGATGGCAAAAAGGAATGGATTCATCTACAATTTGTGGACCAAAAATGACAGGCTCTGCTTCTGGTGCTGGCGTTGGACTCGCTACAGGTGCAGTGCTCCTCCTGTCAGGGACTGGCTGTAAGGCAGGTGCAGGCGTCTCCAATGCTGGCCGATCTCCACCGAGGTTGCTGCTATCTTTTTGTGTTTTGTCATTTTCTTCATTTTTTGTGATTTTCTGAATGTCGGTGCTGCTCCCAAAATGCTGATTGGCCCTAGTGTTGGCTGGACTGACGATTCCCCGTCAGATGCAAGATGCTTTCCCTTCGTCGTCGCCGATGGCTGGAGTGTCCTACCGCTCCTGAGAGTAACAGCATTAGATAAAAAAACAATTTAATTCACCTGATTCGGGTTGGACATTGCTGGCTACCTGCTCCTTGCGTCGGAAGTTGTTCGGGTTGGCTTCGATCTGGGTTGGTATGACGGTCTTGGCTGCCGTCAGGTCGTCGATCTTCTGGGTCATCTCAGCCACATTCTTCATTAACTGCTCTAAACAGGCCAGGGCCGGATTAACCGGCACAATCTCAGAGGAGTCCTCCTGCTGGGGTCTAGAATGCTGATATGGCGGCTGAGATTGCGACTGATAACCTTGAGAGAATTGGTGAGGAGGAGGGTTGGAGGAATATTGTGCATTCTGTTGATTGTATTGAGCAGCCGGCTGCTGATGGTATCCCTGTCTGTAGTATCCGGACTGTTGAGGACCGTAGTAAGAATTCTTCCTCCAGGTGTTTCCATGAGAAGGAGGCTTGTATTGGTAGTAGGGCTGGAAAGGTCTCCCACCCTGCTGCTGGTGGTGATAGGGCCTGTTGCCCATGTTCTGACCCTGAGAATGTCCCTGAGGACGGGTCGGTTGCGCTTCATTGTTCCATACGCCATTGATCTCCTGAATCAGTGGCGGGGGTGGAGAGAACTGCTCAGAGTACGCTGGCTGGGGCTCAGGTTGATAGACAACCATCTGCGTCTGGGGCTGCGGGGGTGATGAATCCACATTTCATCATCTTTATTCTATCATTTTGGCCTCAAAAACCCTGGCAAATGCCCATAAATAGCCTTAATTCCTGCATTTTAGCATTCATGCACATAGGTGTAAATAGTGTACAAAATGTGGTTTTTAAAAGCCAAAATTATAGAATAAATAAAAGAAAAGAAAAAGAATAAAATATTGTAAATATTTTATGACCTGAAACCCCGAGACCTAGGCATCTTGATGAATAGGTCGACAAGGAATAAAGTAGGGGGCGATAAGGGCCAAATACCTATAATTATTAATTCATTCTTTATTCATTTTGGGACCTATTTTTGGTTCCACTTTTTATACATCAAATAAAGAAACTTTGGTGCATGAAAGTTGTAGATAATTAAATAAAGAAAAATACAAAATTGATTTCACAGAAAAATAATGTACTGATAAAAAGTTATGGTCTGAATAAAAATCCAGAATCCCAACTTCCCAGACCCATATCTCACAACTGAGAACTCCAAATGCAGCATACTCACCTTTAATTGTATATAGAAGAAAATAAGCTATTTCATGGCGGTGGTTTCGCATTTGGTGGAGCTACGGTTTGAAAGTTGAATTTTGGACCCCTATTGTATACTTGTACAGATTAAAATATTCAATTTATTATTTATTATTTTTATAATTTTATATTTTTATAATGTTGTAAATATTACATATAATAATTATGTGCATTAAAATCAGAATAAAAACATAATTAAAACACAAAATAAAATTATTTGTAAATAAAATGCATGGGTATAATACTTGTATCTATACATATACAAATAACATTTTTTATTTTTATTAAGTGTCTAAAATATATCATAAAATTAAAATAAAAATATATTTGTGTAGATAAAAGTATTTTATAATTTTATAAAATACTAAATAAAAATAATAACATTAAAACACATAAATAAAAATAAAATGCTAAAACACATAGGTATTATACCTATAAGGGGCTAAAAAGCAAACTTGTAAAAATAAGCCTCATAAAAATAATTAAAATTCGTAATAAAATACTTCATAAATTAATAAACATTTTTTATTTTTTAACCAAAACGAAATTCATTAATTTACTATTTTATTTCGATTTTTGAAATAATTATTTGAGGATTTTTTCCTGGTTGGTCCACGTGGACCAACCAGGTTGGTCTGACAGTTGACCTAGGTCAACTGTCTGACCTTCTCCTCCATGCTTGTCAGAGAAGTTTTGTCCCATCTTCGCGCCATTTCCTAGGCTTGACCTTGCACTAATCCATGATGAGGTCTTCTGCATTTTTGTTCCTCGATCAATGGTGATTCACGCCCTAGTGAAATCTGGGGCTGAAGTCCACTGATCGAGGCGGTTCGAGCCTCGTCTTCCACGCCATTCGTCAACCCTACAAAAAGAACCTCCCGACCTCGATTTGAATCTAATCCTTCTTCCGCCATTTTCAATCGAAAACCCCTACATCTTCGTGCTCCTCGTGACAGGAGGAGTTGAATCGACCCGGGGTTCGAGCTGATTGGTGTAGAATCGAAGTGATTCAACCCCTCGCCGGAGCTCCGCCGCTCCTCGTAGCCGTCATCTCTGGTGAGTCTCCTTCTCTTTTCTTTTCGTTTTCTTGTAGCAGTAGCGTAGAGTAGCTTATCCCAGTAGCAGTATTCGTCGTCTTTGCGTGAGTCGCTGTGAATCTTCGGTCAAAGCCACGGCGGAGCTGAGCTCCGCCTCCCATTTCCGGCCACTCCAGTCTCCTACCGCCGCCAAGACCACCTCCGTTATCTTCCCCGTCACTCCTTCATCCCGCAGCACCCTCCATTCATCTCGATCTCGCTCAGATCGAGTCGACCGAGCTCCCTTCTCCGCGGTTCGCCGGAGCTCATCGCTCGACCCACTCTTCGCCCCCATTGGATCACCCGAGACCCCCATTTTGCTCGCCTGGTTTTTGCGAACTTAACCCTGCAGGTCTGAGCCCCAGAGAAGGCTCCATCGACCATCATCGACTCCAGGCTCCTCCGCCCAGGTCACCTTCCTCGTCCGGCCGCTTCACGCCGCCTCCGCCTCGCCGGAGGCCATCATCTGACGCGGAAGGATCCGCGGATCCTTTTGCCCTTGATCCGGGGGCAGGAGCGGCCGTGTGTCGGCCGCAGTCGCCGTTCGAAGCTCGCCGGGGAGGTTTTCTTCGTGAACCTCCCCCAGCCGTTGGATCAGACGCCTCCTCCAGACGCGACGCCAGCCGTCCGATCGCCGGTGGCTCCCCGCCGTTGGATTGACCGTCCACGATTTAATCTCCGCCGTCCACGACGAAGGGGTACCAGCCGCTCGATCCTCGCCACGTGTCCAAGTGAATCGCCATCGGCCGCACGATCGAGCCCGTGGGTATTTTGCATCTTCTACCCACGGCTTTTTGCATTTGCTTTTTAGTCTAAAAACTTTCGTTTGTAGTTTAAAAAGTTTTGTAATATTTGCACTTAGGCCCTCATGCTTTCACTATTTGCACTTCAGTCCACGCCACGTCACCTCACGTGACTGGGGCGCGTGCTTCTTGGGCATTTTGCACTATTTATCCCGAACATTTATGCATTTGTAGTTATACCCCTGTACGTGGTCATTTAAATATGTTTGTGGGTTAATTACATGTATGTCCTGCCGGGTTTTGATATTTACAAATATGCCCCTGTGAATGAAATATCACGTGTTCTGCGCGTGTTTCTTTGGTGAAAATTGCTGCTAAGCCCCTGGATGTTTCTATAATTACATTTATACCCCTACTAGGCTTAGGATTTTTGCGTTCTTAGCCTATTTATCTCACACCTCATTTAATCGCTATAAATTTTCAAAAAATGGGTTTAAGCTCCTGTTTGATTCTACTTTCACGCCATATTTTTAGTTTTTAATTTTGTTGTATATTTATATTTATTAAAAATCAAAAACATGTTGTTTCAGCACTGTCTAGCTTAGAAAATACCAAAAAAATATTAAAAGGTCTTAAAAAATTCCAAAAATATTTTCCGTTGTGTGTTTTGACCTACTTTAATTTCAACCCAAAATTCACTAAAAATCTCAAAAGAAAAACCTTAAAAATTTAAAAACACTCAAAAACTTCAAAAAAATCTATAAAATCAAGGAAAACTCCAAAAAATACAAACTCAGTTGCTGTTTGTTGTAGATTTCATTCTCTTTATTTGAAAATTAGTGTGAAAAATTTTGGTTGCTGTTTGCTAATTTTAATTTCCATTTTCCTCACAGCCAGCACAGTTTCCACTGTTTTGCTTTATTTCAGTATTTAAAAATACCAAAAACACCTTGAAAAATTCCCAAAAATCACAAAAACAGTATAAAATCCTAAAAATACCAAAAACACTTTATTTCTGAATTTTTGGGTTATTTTTGCATATTCTTATAAATACTTCATCTTGTCTTTTATTATATTGCTTTTAAATTCCAATATTAAAAAAAGGGAAATTAAAAAATATATATAATATAAAATTATAAAAATCAGAAAATTCAAAATCAAAATACAAAATTAAAAATTAAATAAAAATAAAAAAAATTAAAAAATTAAAAACCCACAAAAAGAAATTAGATTGGCTAAGTTGTGTATTAGACCTTGGATTGGATTTTTATCTATGCTCTACACCCTTGCTTCCTGAGTTCGACCCCTACTTGCTTACCATTGTACATCTTTAGTAGGGTATAATAAATTTTAATCCTTGCTATTCATTCCTCGATTGATTGTGTGGGTTAATTGTTGAAGAACGAAGAGGCTTGAGTAGTCGCATCAGCGATAGTGAGTCTGGTTTGTCATATCACTATTTAGCGGCTCTCGCTTTCTCGCTTTTCAAATGGCGCCGTTGCCGGGGAGCATCGGCTTGTAGAGTACCTTTGGGTTTTTTATGTTACTTAGCCATTTTTTATTACTTGTCTCTTGTGCATCATTTATTTGGAATTTCCTGACACCTCTTTTGTTTTCTTGTGAGGGACCGCTGACCGAGGAGGATCGCCTAGGGGATCCTGTGCAGCCTTGGGAGGAGGAGCCGGCTATTCTACCTTAGCCGGCAGGAGAGAGCAGGAGAACTAGAGAGAGAGATAATTGCTTTATTTCTGTGAGAGAGAGTTATTTATTTAATTTGTAATAATACAGGACTTGGACACTTGAACACTTCGGGCCTAATTTCCGGGTGTTTGTTCACCCGGGGGCTCACCGCGGCTTTCTCGTGTTTTATCGACTGTCATTTTCCGGTTTTGTTTTCTTTTTCATTTCTTTTGTGGATTGAGCTCTTAGAATTAGGCATTGTTTGATCGCTTAGATTAGGTCCAAACACCTTAACAACAATTGCATGTACCTATAGATCGTGCTTGGACTTAGTTTAATTAAACAGCGAAATCACTCTTCCTTGATCCGCGCGTCGCGAGCTCTCCCTGTAAAGCGCTTTCTCCTAACTCAAGTGTGTTGAGCAGAGGAGGGGTGAGCCTAGACCGGACCTTAGGATTGGAGTTGAGTAATTAGCTTGTGGTTCTTCACGCTAGCAGTTGCCTATCTTAGGACGATTTCGGCATTGCATACCGGTATATAGATTAGGTTTATAAATTTCTGCTTTGCATCCCGCATGGAGAGAGCTGGGATTCGCTGTAAGTCTTCTTACTTTGCATCCATCATTTAGGCACAAAGGTGAGATTTCCATCTTGGTGCTGACTTGCATTGGCTTTTCCCGACTCTTTTCTCCCTCTGATTTTGGATAAATTAGGATAAAGAAAATACAAAATCGTTAGGCGCTTATTTGAATCTACTCAAAAGAAGTGATAACACCAAAAAAATTAAAAAAGGGACTGCTAAGAAAATTTTGACCTAAATAAAATTGGTAATTGGACTCATTGATTGGGGAGAGTAACACCCTCACTTATTTTCAGGTTGCATGGGAAGGTCTCCTTCCAAGTGAGGTGAGCGCTTCGTAAGGATTAGAGCCAAAAACCCAACTTGTGGCGGCCTTGTGTATCGCCTGGATTTCCGAAGTATTGGCGCTACTATCGTACGTAGTCGAGTAGGGCTTGGTCGCCATTGGTGACTCACTATTGTGTGAGCATCGACCTTGTCCGAAGTACCGAGCATAGGCCACGCCTTCACGGGGGTGTCTGTCTCACCGGCTGCGTCCGAGTAGGATCTTGCACGCTCATGGGTGATTCCGTTGCGAGCAAGGTCCGAAGTATCAGTTTCGCCTATCGGCTTCCTCCCTCTATTTCTTTGGCTGAGTAGGGATCCAGGAAGGGTTACAAGGATCTTAAAAAGCGCAAGTTATAGGTTATACAGGAGGAGGACAAGTACGGGAATACTTTTCCGGCAGTACTCTCGCTCCTATAGGCGTAGCGCTCTAAGGACTCGTTGAAAGATAAATTCCTGAAATCAAGATAAAAATTACAAAGATAAAAGCCGAACCTTCACGGCTTCACGTGTCGAGTTGGTGAACTCCCTTGTCTTGTGTTTGGTTGCTAGTTACATTTAGGTCAAAGATCAAAAATATCGCGCCTTTGCGCAAATTTTGTTCCCCTTCTATTTGACCCTTGCTCATTGTGAGCCTTCTACTGTTTTGCAATCCTCTTTATTTCTTGTTACCTTCGTGCTCTTCATCCAACCTCCTTTCCTCTTGATCTTCTCAAGATGTCGTCATGCGGATGGTTTAGTCGGGACCTTGCCGACACCCACATCGATTCCGTGCCATCGACATCTTCAATAAAGAGGGGTAATCTCCGAAGAGTTAATTCGAATCTTGCGAATGTCTCCTCGGACTCCCCTATTCTCGCCTCTTTCAATACTTGCCTTTCTCCAATTAATTCGCTATTCGGGATGGACTCGCAACCCGAACTAGCTCTTCCCCTTCCAATAAACCGGGATTACTCTTGTCCCCGAAATAACCCCTTGTGGATGGAGGTCGATTTCAGTCAATATCATATGCTCCATTCACAACATTCTGGGATTGACCTTAATCCCAGATTCATCTCAATAGCAGGTGCTGAGAAAGATACTGATCAGGTTCATTCCGTCATGCAGATCCTCCACCCGATCAAGAGTCAGAGATTCAAGTGCGGTCTGAGATGGCAGGTGGGAGAGGAAAAGGACCACAGCCCCAGCAGGAACCTGAGGTCAATACAGGGGAAGGACAATATACCACGCAGGGTGAGGTTAACAGTCAGCTGCTGGCTTCCATCCAAGCCATTCAGCAGTAGTTGACTAATCAGGCCCTGGCACAGACAGCCTTCCAGGACATGCTAAACGATCTGAGGAGGAGGGCTGATGCGAGAGACGACCGACAAGAGGATGACCCGAACTTTGATCCCAATTTCCATGAAGTGAATGATGAGTTTTCAGTGGGACCCGAATATGAAGCAGCAGAAGAAGATCCACCGCAGCCCAAGCCCACACTCAAGGAGACATACAATCCAGGAGCAGGGCGCATCACTGAGTGGATTCAAGTTCCACGTATGCACGCTCACTTCGAGTTGAAGCCGCAATTTCTGTCATTGCTTCCCACTTTCCATGGAAACACCACTGAAGAACCATACATCTTTCTCAAGAAGTTTAGCCGCATCTGTTCCACTGCTCATTACCCCGAAATCCCTCTGGATGTAGTCAAGATGACCGCGTTTCCCTTCAGCCTTCAAGACAAGGCCCTTTATTGGGTTAACCATCTTGGGAAGGTCGTCACCACCTGGGAGGAATTGAAATCTGCCTTTCTCCATAAATTCTATCCTCTCGGGAGATTAAATCAGATGCGCGCCCGGATCTCCAGTTTCTGCCAGCAGCCCCACGAGACCATTCATGAAGCGTGGGAGAGATTCAAAGATCTCCAGGAAAAGTGCCCCCACCATGAAATACCAAAAACCAGTCTCGTACAACACTTCTTTTGGGGGCTATCATTCGAGAGCCAAAAGCTCGTGGATGCAGCTTGCGGCGGTTCACATTTTAACAAGGACGAGGACGTAGTATGGAACGTCTTCGAAGAAATGGCTGAGGGAGAAGCAGCCCAATCCTCGTCTAGAATTTACATGAAGTCACCAACCGCCATCAGCAAGCTAGTTAACATGGCTTCTCACACCGAGGACAAAGATGAGAGCTCCAACCTGAGCATCATTGGGAGCCACTTGTCCAAAGTGGATATCATCGAGAAGAGGTCGCAGGACCTCGAAAAACTGGCAGTCATAGAGAAGAGGACCCAAGGTCTGGAGAAGCTCGATCAGATCTACCAGCAGTTGGAGCAGCTCGTCCGAGCATTGAATGCAAACATGTGCAACGCTGTGTCTACCTCTGCAGAGCCGAACGCTGAGAAGAAGGAGCCTAAATGCAGCAAAACCCTCAGCCGAGCTCATCACGCAGGCCCCTGTCCTACAGCCACTGATTTGGACTCAGCCTTTCGAGATTATGACCGACGCATCAGATTATGCCATCGGAGCTGTACTGGGACAGAGGAAAGACAATGTACCATTTGCGATTCACTATGCTAGCCGAACGCTCGATGAAGCCCAGAGAAACTACATTGTCACTGAAAAGGAGCTGCTAGCGGTAGTCTTTGCTTTGGAAAAGTTCAGATCTTACCTCCTTGGGTCCAAAGTAATCATTTACGCTGATCATTCGACCATTCGGTATTTACAGCAGAAGAAGGACGCCAAACCACGTCTCATCCGGTGGATCCTTCTCCTCTAGGAGTTTGACCTGGAAATCAGAGACAAACCTGGAGTGAAGAATGTAGTGGCCGATCATCTGTCAAGACTTCCTGAACCAGAGTCTCCTGAGCTGAACCTGCAGCCTATCACAGAGACCTTTCCAGATGAGGCAATTCTGTCTGTCGCCTCACTTCCTTGGTACGCGGACATTGTGAATTATCTGGTGACCAAGAAGATCCCACAGGACTGGACTAAATTGAAAATAGACAGGTTCTTGTCCAAAATTCATTTCTACCAGTGGGAAGACCCGTATTTGTTTCGTGAGGGAGCAGATTGCATCTGGAGAAGGTGTATTCCTTAGGAGGAAGTTCCAAGTGTCCTCGCTCTATGTCATGATCAAGATTCTGGAGGACACCATTCAGGCAAACGAACGGCAGCAAAAGTTCTTCAAAGTGGCCTCTGGTGGCCTTCCTTATTCAAAGATGCAGATGAGTATGTCAAACGCTATACTGACTGCCAAAAGATGGGCGGAACCATAGGAATGAGAGACACAATGCCTCTGAAATACATTCAGATCTCAGACGTCTTTGACGCATGGGGCATTGACTTCATGGGCCCATTCCCCAACAGTCAGGGTTATGAATATATTCTGCTTGCTGTCGATTATGTCAGTCGATGGGTGGAGGCTATTCCCGCCCGAGCCGCCGACAGTAGGACTGTCTGTCGATTCTTGAGAGATCACATCATAGCACGGTTCGGGATCCCCAAAATTCTCATATCTGACGGGGGTAGTCATTTCATAAATAGAGAGGTGAAGAAGCTGACCCAAGAATTCTGCATCGAGCATCGTGTTGCTTCACCCTACCACCTGCAGTCCAATGGCTTAGCTGAATGTTCAAACAGGGAGATCAAGACAATTCTACAGAAACTTGTGCATCCGGATCGCAAGAACTGGTCTCAGCTGCTTGATTCAGTTCTTTGGGCCTACAGAACAGCGTACAAGTCACCCTTGGGAATGTCTCCCTACCGCCTTGTGTATGGCAAGCCATGTCATTTGCCCGTGGAACTTATTCACAAATCTTTATGGGCTATTAATATCTGTAATTTGGACTTCAAGCAAGCAGGAAAGAACAGAAAACTAGATCTGAACATATTACTGGAATTCAGAGATTATGCATATGACAACAGCCTGATGTACAAGGAGAAGGTCAAAACATGGCATGACAAGCACATCCGCCACAAGTCCTTTGATCCAGGTCACAAGGTATGGTTGTTCGATGCGAAATTAAAGATCTTTCCAGGCAAATTGAAGAGAAAATGGACCGGGACGTTCATGGTGAGGCAGGTGCGTGACAACGGAAGTGTATTTATATCCAATCTATCAACTGACGCACAGCCTTTTGTAGTCAATGGACAGCTTCTGAAGCCATACCTTGAACATGACACATTCATGGTCGTCATTGACTCAATTCAAGTAATCTATGAGGATGAGCTGAATATCTCGAAAGAGGAAGAGGAAGGCAAAGCACATCAAAACATTTTTGAATGATTTCCCTTTTCGTCTTTTCTTCTTTTCTTCTTTTCCATTTCTTTTATCTTATTCTACCGAATTGATGTCATCCCTTTCATCACTGCTACACTTAGGATGTACTCTATCCTAAGTATAGGGGGGATGTGCATCCCGAGTTGTTCATACCCAATTTCATCTCTTTTCTTCTTTTCTTCTTTTCTTCTTTTCCTGTTCTATCTTCTTTATCTATCAAAAAGGTGCCGCCCTTGTAGACAGTTGTCCATACTTAGGACGTGTTGTGTCCTAAGTATAGGGGGGGTGTGTGCACCCCGAATTTCTCTAGTTTTCGATCCTCTCCATTGTCTCCTCTTCTTGTCTATACTTAGGGATATCTGACCCTAAGTATAGGGGGAGACAATCTGAGTACGATCTATTCATTCCCACCCTTGACCCTCCCTGTGTTGTGTACAGTCTGCTATACTTAGGATTATTTGATCCTAAGTATAGGGGGGACGGTCAACTTCTCATTCATTGATTCATTCGTTCTTTAGACTTGCCTATACTTAGTACGAGTTATGTCTTCTCTTTTCTCTCCGATCTATGAGGACATAGCTCAAGCTAAGTATAGGGGGGTCGTATATACTGCGTATATACTTTCGCCATAACTCGTACTTTCGTATTTTCTCAATAATATGGCTAATAATTCTTTAAAATTCATTAAAAACCTTAATAAAAGGTGTTGTGTTCCTCAAATTCTTTTTGTATTTACTGATTAATAAATCAGGTGAAAATGTTTTTTGCAAAATGTTTGAAAAATAGTTTGAAAATCCTTGTGAACATCTATTGAAAACTATTTTGAAAATATTTTGTTACATGTTTTCAACCTTTGTAAAAATGCGTGTTTTGTAAAAACTTCTTCTCTTTGTGTGAAATAAAATGTTTGAAAAATGATTTGCAAATGGTTTGAAAAATGGTTGCAAAAATGTTTGAAAAACCTATATATACTGTTTTGAAAGCCTTTGCAAAATGATTTTCAAATGTGTGTACATGTTTGCAAAATGTTTGTAAAAAAACTATTTTGGACTATAGTTTTCAAAAATTGAGTGAAAAAGCTTGTGTCAAATAAGTTTGAGGAATACAGACATCATACCAAAATCCACTACCTATATATACTTATAAAATTGATCACTTACCCTTGTAAATCCTTAAAATCCACTTCTTGTATATATAAGAAGCACTCCCGTGTACATATTTTTCACCTAGTTTTTAGCCAAAACTTTTTATTTTCAAAAATCCCAAAAACATTTGCAAAACTAAAACCCAAAAACATCTGAAAATTCTTTTTGAAACATACAAAAAAATGCATGCATCATCTTTTCAAAAATCCATAAAAAGTTCAAAATCTTTGAAAATTGCATCACAAAAATAATTTCTGCATTGCATTGCATAGCATGAGCATTTTTCGGATTGAGTTTGATAGTTGAACAAGTCTAAGTAAAATCCGGAGATTGGAGATTGATTGGACCTTAAAATCTACCTAATAACAGGAACCTTATAGGAACTGGGTTTGAGGTACTTTAGGTCTAGTTGACTTAATTCATTGAGGATCACGGGACTTGGTTCAATGGATTCTTGACTGCCTAAGAAGAGTATTTCGGAGCACACGCATGACCCTTGTTGATAATGACCTAACTTGGACACCTGCACCTTTCACATGGCTCAACTCAGTTGGAGTGGTGAGGGGATTGGATTTGCCGGTATGAGACGCACACAAGTGGAAACATTTGTCCTCCTCTAGGGAGGGAAGTGCACCCCAACCCGTCCAGTGATTAGGAAGTCAAAAGACAGGAGGTTGTGGGTTGCGATAAAGCTTCAAAAGAGGGATAGTCTACTGGCTCAAGAGGAAAAACTCCTTATGTAAATGCTGCTGTAAATAGTATTTCAAAAAAAAAGTTCAGGCATGTACAAAAATAAAAAGCCTGCAAGTATGTACAAAGTCAATAAGCAAGCTTGAGTTCCAAAGTCAAATATGTGAGCCTGCAGCAGGATGACTTGACTACACTGGTCTTGCATCCCAGGATAGGTAGCTACACTGGCTACCGTCCATTCTTCTCTTCACCCCCTCCTCTCGAGCTGGTTTCCACTTGAACTTAGAAGGGAATACCCCACTCCTCGAGGATGGAGTTATTGGATTGGGGAATCATTGGGATGTCGTACTGGAGAAGTCAATTTCTTTGCCATTCTAGTTGGGGAGAGCCACCATCACTTACACTGTACGAGTCAGATTCATAGTCGTAAGAGTTTGCGTATGAGTTGAAGTATTTCTGACCTGGCTATTGAGGAGACTTGGACAGAGTTTTGGGATTCTCGAGGACTGTTGTATTTCAAATTTGGTTCTCACTAAGGTTCTGCCCGCACTAAAATTCCAAAGGTCCGACTTAAGCTCCAAACTTTGATTTTGTGAAGACAAGTTTGATAATCAAATAAAATCCAAGTTCTTCTTTTTCTTTTCTTTCTTTTTCTTTTGCACTTATTGCATAAGTGTTTGCTAGGGACTAGCAAAGGTAAAGTATAGGGGGATGATGAATCCACATTTCATCATCTTTATTCTATCATTTTGGCCTCAAAAACCCTGGCAAATGCCCATAAATAGCCTTAATTCCTGCATTTTAGCATTCCTGCACATAGGTATAAATAGTTTACAAAATGTGGTTTTTAAAAGCCAAAAATATAGAATAAATAAAAGAAAAGAAAAAGAATAAAATATTGTAAATATTTTATGACCCGAAACCCCGAGACCTAGGCATCTTGATGAATAGGTCGACAAGGAATAAAGTAGGGGGAGATAAGGGCCAAATACCTATAATTATTAATTCATTCTTTATTCATTTTGGGACCTATTTTTGGTTCCACTTTTTATACATCAAATAAAGAAACTTTGGTGCATGAAAGTTGTAGATAATTAAATAAAGAAAAATACAAAATTGATTTCACAGAAAAATAATGTACAGATAAAAAGTTATGGTCTGAATAAAAATCCAGAATCCCGACTTCCCAGACCCGTATCTCACAACTGAGAACTCCAAATGCAGCATACTCACCTTTAATTGTATATAGAAGAAAATAAGCTATTTAATGGCGGTGGTTTCGCATTTGGCGGAGCTACGGTTTGAAAGTTGAATTTTGGACCCCTATTGTATACTTGTACAGATTAAAATATTCAATTTATTATTTATTATTTTTATAATTTTATATTTTTATAATGTTGTAAATATTACATATAATAATTATGTGCATTAAAATCAGAATAAAAACATAATTAAAACACAAAATAAAATTATTTGTAAATAAAATGCATGGGTATAATACTTGTATCTATACCTATACAAATAACATTTTTTATTTTTATTAAGTGTCTAAAATATATCATAAAATTAAAATAAAAATATATTTGTGTAGATAAAAGTATTTTATAATTTTATAAAATACTAAATAAAAATAATAACATTAAAACACATAAAATAAAAATAAAATGCTAAAACACATAGGTATTATACCTATAAGGGGCTAAAAAGCGAACTTGTAAAAATAAGCCTCATAAAAATAATTAAAATTCGTAATAAAATACTTCATAAATTAATAAACATTTTTTATTTTTTAACCAAAACGAAATTCATTAATTTACTATTTTATTTCGATTTTTGAAATAATTTTTTGAGGATTTTTTCCTGGTTGGTCCACGTGGACCAACCAGGTTGGTCTGACAGTTGACCTAGGTCAACTGTCTGACCTTCTCCTCCAGGCTTGTCAGAGAAGTTTTGTCCCATCTTCGCACCATTTCCTAGGCTTGACCTTGCACTAATCCATGATGAGGTCTTCTGCATTTTTGTTCCTCGATCAATGGTGATTCACGCCGTAGTGAAATCTGGGGCTGAAGACCACTGATCGAGGCGGTTCGAGCCTCGTCTTCCACGCCATTCGTCAACCCTACAAAAAGAACCTCCCGACTTCGATTTGAATCTAATCCTTCTTCTGCCATTTTCAATCGAAAACCCCTACATCTTCGTGCTCCTCGTGACAGGAGGAGTCGAATCGACCCGGGGTTCGAGCTGATTGGTGTAGAATCGAAGTGATTCAACCCCTCGCCGGAGCTCCGTCGCTCCTCGCAGCCGTCATCTCTGGTGAGTCTCCTTCTCTTTTCTTTTCGTTTTCTTGTAGCAGTAGCGTAGAGTAGCTTATCCCAGTAGAAGTATTCGTCGTCTTCGCGTGAGTCGCCGTGAATCTTCGGTCAAAGCCACGACGGAGCTAAGCTCCGCCTCCCATTTCAGGCCACTCCAGTCTCCTACCGACGCCAAGACCACCTCCGTTATCTTCCCCGACACTCCTTCATCCCGCAGCACCCTCCATTCATCTCGATCTCACTCAGATAGAGTCGACCGAGCTCCCTTCTCCGCCGTTCGCCGGAGCTCATCGCTCGACCCACTCTTCGCCCCCATTGGATCACTCGAGACCCCCATGTTGCTCGCCTGGTTTTTGCGAACTTAACCCTGCAGGTCCGAGCCCCAGAGAAGGCTCCATCGACCATCATCGTCTCCAGGATCCTCCGCCCAGGTCACCTTCCTCGTCCGGCCGCTTCACGCCGCCTCTGCCTCGCCAGAGGCCATCATCTGACGCGGAAGGATCCCCGGATCCTTTTGCCCTTGATCCGGGGGCCGGAGCGGCCGTGTGTCGGCCTCAGTCACCGTTCGAAGCTCGCCGGGGAGGTGTTATTCGTGAACCTCCCCCAGCCGTTGGATCAGACGCCTCCTCCAGACGCGACGCTAGCCGTCCGATCGCTTGTGGCTCCCCGCCGTTGGATTGACCGTCCACGATTTAATCTCCGCCGTCCACGACGAAGGGGTACCAGCCGCTCGATCCTCGCCACGTGTCCAAGTGAATCGCCATCGGCCACACGATCGAGCCCGTGGGTATTTTGCATCTTCTACCCACGACTTTTTGCATTTGCTTTTTAGTTTAAAAACTTTCGTTTGTAGTTTAAAAAGTTTTGTAATATTTGCACTTAGGCCCTCATGCTTTCACTATTTGCACTTCAGTCCACGCCACGTCACCTCACATGACTGGGGCGCGTGCTTCTTGGGCATTTTGCACTATTTATCCCGAATATTTATGCATTTGCAGTTATACCCCTGTGCGTGGTCATTTAAATATGTTTGTGGGTTAATTGCATGTATGTCCTGCCGGGTTTTGATATTTACAAATATGCCCCTGTGAATGAAATATCACGTGTTCTGCGCGTGTTTCTTTGGTGAAAATTGCTGCTAAGCCCCTGGATGTTTCTATAATTACATTTATACCCCTACCAGGCTTAGGATTTTTGCGTGCTTAGCCTATTTATCTCACACCTCATTTAATCGCTAAAAATTCTCAAAAAATAGGTTTAAGCTCCTGTTTGATTCTACTTTCACGCCATATTTTTAGTTTTTAATTTTGTTATATATTTATATTTATTAAAAATCAAAAACATGTTGTTTCAGCACTGTCTAGCTTAGAAAATACCAAAAAATATTAAAAGGTCTTAAAAATTCCAAAAATATTTTCCATTGTGTGTTTTGACCTGCTTTAATTTCAACCCAAAATTCACTAAAAATCTCAAAAGAAAAATCTTAAAAATTTAAAAACACTCAAAAACTTCAAAAAATCTATAAAATCAAGGAAAACTCCAAAAAATACAAACTCAGTTGCTGTTTGTTCTAGATTTCATTCTCTTTATTTGAAAATTAGTGTGAAAAATTTTGGTTGCTGTTTGCTAATTTTAATTTCCATTTTCCTCACAGCCAGCACATTTTCCACTGTTTTACTTTATTTCAGTATTTAAAAATACCAAAAACACCTTGAAAAATTCCCAAAAATCACAAAAACAGTACAAAATCCTAAAAATACCAAAAAACACTTTATTTCTGAATTTTTGGGTTATTTTTGCATATTTTTATAAATACTTCATCTTGTCTTTTATTACATTGCTTTTAAATTCCAATATTAAAAAAAAGGAAATTAAAAAATATAAAATATAAAATTATAAAAATCAGAAAATTCAAAATCAAAATACAAAATTAAAAATTAAATAAAAATAAAAAAATTTAAAAATTAAAAACCCACAAAAAGAAATTAGATTGGCTAAGTTGTGTATTAGACCTAGGATTAGATTTTTATCTATGCTCTACACCCTTGCTTCCTGAGTTCGACCCCTACTTGCTTACCATTGTACATCTTTAGTAGGGTATAATAAATTTTAATCTTTGTTATTCATTCCTCAATTGATTGTGTGGGTTAATTGTTGAAGAACGAAGAGGCTTGAGTAGTCGCATCAGCGACAGTGAGTCCGGTTTGTCAGATCACTATTTAGCGGCTCTCGCTTTCTCGCTTTTCAGGGGGCTGCTCCGGAACCTGCACGTAGTACACGTGCTGGACAGGCTGGGGCTGCGGTGGAGTCGGCTGAGGTTTTTGCTGCATTGTAGGCTCCTTCCTCTCAGCGTTCGGCTCGGCAGAAGTAGACACAGCGTTGCACATGTTTGCATTCAATGCACGAACGAGTTGCTCCAGCTACAGGGAAATCTGGTCGAGCTTTTCCAGACCCTGGGTCCTCTTCTTAATGACTGCCAATTTTTCGAGGTCTTGCGACCTCTTCTCAATGATATCCACCTTGGACAAGTGGCTCCCAATGATGCTCAGGTTGGAGCTCTCATCCTTGTCCTCGGTGTGAGAAGCCATGTTTCACTGGCTTGTTGATGGCGGTTGGTGGCTTCATGTATGCTCTGGACGAGGTTTGCGCGGCCTCTCCTTCATCCATTTCCTCAAAACGTTCCATACCACATCCTCTTCCTTGTTGAAATGTGAACCGCCGCAAGCGGCATCTACAAGCTTTTGGCTCTCAAGTGATAGCCCCCCAAAGAAGTGGTGTACGAGACTGGTCTTTGGAATTTCATGGTGTGGGCACTTCTCCTGCAAGTCCTTGAATCTCTCCCACGCTTCATGGACAGTCTCGTGGGGTTGCTGGCAGAAACTGGGATACGGGCACGCATCTGATTCAATCGCCCGAGAGGATAGAATTTATGGAGAAAGGCAGACTTCAGTTCCTCCCAGGTCGTGACGACCTTCCCAAGATGATCGACCGAGTATAGGGCCTTGTCTTGAAGGCTGAAGGGAAAGGCGGTCATCTTGACTACCCCCAAAGGAATATCAGGGTAGTGAGCAGTGGCACAGATGTGGCTGAACTTCTTGAGAAAGATATATGGTTCCTCAGTGGTGTTCCCATGGAATGTGGGAAGTAGCGACAGAAATTGCGGCTTCAGCTCGAAGTGGGCATGCATACGTGGAACCTGAATCCACTCAGTGATGCGTCCCGCTCCTGGGTTGTATGTTTCCTTAAGTGTAGGCTTTGGCTGCGGTGGATCTACTTCTGCTGCTTTAAATTCGGGTCCTCCCACTGAGAACTCATCTCTGACTTCATGAAAATTAGGATCATAGTTCGGATCATCCTCTTGTCGGTCGTCTCTTACGTCGGCCCTCCTCCTCAGATCGTTCAGCATATCTTGGAAGGTGGTCTGGGCCAGGGCTTGATTAATCAACTGCTGTTGAATGGCTTGGATGGAAGCCAGCAGCTGACTGTTAACCTCGTTTTGTGTGGTGTACTGCCCTTCCCCCTGATTGACTTCAGGTTCAGGTGGGGGATGTGGACCTTTTCCTCTTCCTCCTGCCATCTCGAATTCTGCTTGGTTTGCTGGCTCGGGGTCGGGCTCAAAGTCTGCACATGGTAGAATGCCTCGATCAGTGTGAATTGCGGCACCAGATAGAGAGATGTGGTCTGTGTCAAGGTCAACATAGAATTTTGTTAAGGACGGCGATGTGTAAGGAGTGAAATCGATTGCCATCCAAAACAGACAGACTTCGGGACGAGAGTTCTCCCGGTTTATTGAAGAAGACAGGGAGTCTAGAGATCGGTTCACGGGATCTGAACCGGGTTCTCAGGAATCGCCGTGAATTATTGGAGAGGGAGAGCGAATGGATCTGATGTGGGTGCCGACGGAGTCTCGACTAAACTGCCCATTCGTCGCCATCTCGAAGATCAAGAGGAAGATCGATGTGGATGAAAGATACAGGGGTCAACAAGAAACAAATGGAGTGTAAAACAGTAGAAGGCTCTCAATGAGCAAGGGTCAACTGGAGGGAAACAAAATTTGTGCAAAGGCACGATATTTTTTTGATCTTGACCTAAATACAACTAGCAATCAAACACAAAACAAGGGGATTCACCAACTCAACGCGTGAAGCTGTGAAGGTTCGGCTTTTATCTTTGTAATTTTTATCTTGAATTCAGGAAGTTATCTTTCAACGAGTCCTTAGAGCGCTATGCCTATAGGAGCGAGAGTACTGCCGGAAAAGCATTCCCGTACTTGTCCTCCTCCTGTGTAACCTGTAGCTTGCACTTTTTAAGGTCCTTGTAACCCTTCCTGGATCCCTACTCAGCCAAAGAAGAAGAGGGAGGAAGTCGATAGGCGAAACCGATACTTCGGATCTCGCTCGCAACGGAATCACCTATGAACATGCAAGGTCCTACTCAGACGCAGATGGTGAGACAGACACACCCGTGAAGGCGTGGCCTATGCTCGGTACTTCGGACAAGGTCGATGCTCACACAATAGTGAGTCACCAATGGCGACCAAGCCCTACTCGCCTACGTACGATAGTAGCGCCAATACTTCAGAAATCCATGCGATACACAAGGCAGCCACAAGCTGGGATTTGGGCTCTAATCCTTACGAAGCACTCGACTCACTTGGAAGGAGGCCTTCCCATGCAACCTGAATACAAGTGAGGGTGTTGTTCTCCCCAATCAATGAATCCAATTACCAATTTTATTTTTGGTCAAGGTTTTCTTAGCAGTCCCTTTTTTAATTTTTTTAGTGTTATCGCTTCTTTTGAGTTGATTCAAACAAGCGCCTAACGATTTTTGTATTTTCTTTAATCCTACTTTGTCCAAAAACAGAGGGAGAATAGAGTCAGAAAAGCCAATGCAAGTCGACACCAAGGTGGAAATCTCACCTTTGTGCCTAAATGATGGATGCAAAGTAAGAAGACTTACAGCGAATCCCAGCTCTCTCCATGCGGGATGCAAAGCAGAAATTTATAAACCTAACTACATGCCGCTATGCAAGGCGGAAATCATCCTAAGATAGGCAGCTGCTAGCATGAAGAACCACAAGCTAACCACTAATCTCCAATCCTAAGGTCCGGTCTAGGCTCACCCCTCCTTCTCTCGGCACATCGAGTTTAGGAGAAGCGCTTGGCGGGATGAGCTCGCGGCACGCGGATCAAAGAAGAGTGAATCAACTATTTAATTAAACTAAGTCCAAGCACGAACTATAGGTACATGCAATTGTTGTTAAGATGTTTGGACCTAATCTAATCGATTAAGCAATGCCTACAGCTAAGGGCTCAATCCACAAAAGAAAGGAAAATGAAAACAAAACCAGAAAATGACAATCGGAAAACACGAAGAAAACCGCGATGAGCCCCCGGGTGAACAAATACCCGGAAATTAGGCCCGAAGTGTCTGAGTGTCCAAGTCCTGTATTATTACAATTTAAATGACTCTCTCACAAAAATACAAAACTAATTATCTCTCTCTCTCAAGCTCTCCTGCTTTCTCCTGCCGGCTAGGGTAGAATAGCCGGCTCCTCCTCCCAAGGATGCACAGGATCCCCTAGGCGATCCTCCTCGGTCAGTGGTCCCTCGCAAGAAAACAAGAGAGGTGTCAGACAGTTCAAAACAAATTATGCACGAAAAACAAGTAATCAAAAATGGCTAAGCAGATAAAAGACGCAAAAGTACTCTACATGCCGATGCTCCCCAGCAACGGCGCCATTTGAAAAACGATAAAGCGAGAGCCGCTAAATAGTGGTCTGACAAATCAGACTCACTGTCGCTGATGCGACTACTCAAGCCTTCCCGTTCGTCAACAATTAACCCACACAATCAATCAGGCAATCAAGAGCAAGGATTAAAATTTATTATTCCCTACTAAAAATGTACAATGGCAAGCAAGTAGGGGTCGAACACAGGAAACAAAGGTGCAGAGTATAGACAAAAGTCAAAACCTAGGTCTAATAGACTACTTAGCCAATCTAATTTTTTTGTTGGTTTTTAATTTTATATTTATTTTTTATATATTTTTTTGTTAATTTTTAATTTTGTATTTTGATTTTTAATTTTCTGATTTTTTTATTTTATATTTTATATTTTTTTGTTCTTTTTCAATATTAGAATAAGTAAGCAATATAATAAAAGAGAAGATAAAATATTCATAAAAATATGCAAAAATAGTCAAAAATTCAGAAATAAAATCTTTTTGGTCTTTTTATAAATTTTTACTATTTTTGTGATTTTTGGGTATTTTTCAGAATGTTTTTGGTATTTTTAAATAGCAAAATAATGGAAAACAGGGAATTAGCTACTGGCTGGGGGCAAAATGGGAATTAAAAATATCAAACAGCCACCAAAATTTTCCAAACTAATTTTAAAATAAAGATAATAAAATCTAGAACCTACATAACCTGAGTTTCTAATTTTCTGATTTTTCTATGATTTTATACATTTTTTTTTGAAGTTTTTGTGTATTTTCGAATTTTTAAGGTTTTTCTTTTGAGATTTTTAGTGATTTTTGGATTGACACTAAAGTATACTAAATACACAAGAGTTAATTTTTTTGGAATTTTTAGAGGTATTTTAACATTTTTTGGTATTTTCTAAGCTAGACAGTACTGAAATAGCATGTTTTTTATTTTTAATAAATATAAAAATGCAATAAAATCAAAAACTAAAAATATGTCGTTAAGGTACAAGCACACAGGAGCTTCATGTAATTTTTATGGAATTTTTGGCACTTTAATGATGCGTGAAACAAATAGCTCAAACATACAAAAATCATAAGCCTAGCAGGGGTATAAATGCAATTCTAGAAACATCCAGGGGCTTAAATGAAAATTTCACCAAAATACACGCGTAGAGCACGTGATCTGTCATTCACAGGGGCATATTTGTAAATATTAAAAACCGGCGGGGCAAACATGCAATTATCCCAAAAACATATTAGTTAACTACGCACAGGGGTATAACTGCAAATACGTAAAAATTTAGGATCAAAAGTGCAAAATACCCAAAAGGCACGCGCCCCAGTCACGTGAGGTGACGTGGCTGAGGACTAAAGTGCAAATAAAATAAGTTCGGGGGCCTAAGTGCAATTATTACAAAAACTTTTAAACTGCAGATGAAAGTTTTAGGGCTAAAATGTAAATACAAAAATTCTTGAGTTTAAAGTGCAAAATACCCAAGATCATGATCGTGCGGCCGAGGGAGCTTCACTTGCCACGCGGCGTGCATCGGACAGCCCGTACCCCTTCGCCCTGGGCGGCTGGGATTAGATCGTGGACGGCTGATCGGACGGCGGGGGACACTTGGCGATCTGATGGCTCCTGTGCACCATGATTGGGCTCCTGATCCAACGGTGGGGAGAGGTTCACGAAGAACACTCCCCCCGACGAGCTTTGGCTGGTGACTACGGCCGACACACGGCCTCTCCGGCCCTAGGATCAAGGGCAAAACGATCCTGGGGCCCATCCGTGTCTGAAGGAGGTCTCAGGCGAACCTGAGACGGCTTGGAGTGGTCGGACGGTGGAGGTGGCCTGGGCAGCTGCTCCTGGGGTCTTCGAGGGTCGATGGAGTCTTCTCCTTGGCTCAGACCTGCATAGTTAGTCGCACAAAATCCAGGCGAAGCTGCGGGTGTCTTCTGATGGCGCGAAGGAGGCGAAAGGTGGCTCGGACGATGAGCTCCAGCGAGCGGCGGAGAGGGGAGCTCTGATGGCTCGATCTGGGCGAGATCGAGGTGGATGGAGGGGTGGAGCGGAGCGACGGAGCGACGAGGAGGAAGATGGAGGTGGTCTTGGCGGCTATCGAGGATGGAGGTGGCCGGAAAGTGGAGGCGGAGCTAAGCTCCGCCGTGGGCTTTGATCGGGAATTCACGGCGATTAACGCGAGAACAATTAAAACTGCTACTAGGCAAATCTATACTAAGATAGAGCTACAAGAAAATGGAAAGAGAAGGGGGTAAGGCTCACCAGAGACGTCGGGATGGAGGTCGCGGCGGAGCTCCGGCGGGGGCTGGATCTCTTCGATTCAACACCAGACGACGCGAACCCAGGCTCGATTCGACTCCTGCTGTCACCAGGAACACGATGGGCTAGGGGTTTACGGGTAACTTTGGCGGAAGAAGGATCAAAGGTCAAAGGGAAGTCGGGGGGTGGCTTTTGAATGGTGATCAACAGGCGAGAAGAACGAGGGTCAAACGCCTCGATCAGCGGTCCACAACCCCAGAAATCCCTTGGGCGTGAATCCCCTCTAATCAGGGAGCAAAAACTCAGAAGGCATCGACATGATTAGGTGCAAGGTCAATCCTAGAAAATGGCGAGAAGAAGAGACAAAACGCATCTGACAATAGGCACAGGGGGCGGGTCAGACAGTTGACCGGGGTCAACTGTCCAGGCCCTCTGGTTGGTCCACGTGGACCAACCAGAAAAACCTCCTGGAAAAAGATTTTAAAAATGATTTAAAAAATACTAGATGACTTTATTATAATTAGGTTATACAATAAAAAATGTTTATAAATTTATAAATTATTTTATTATGAATTTTAATTATTTTTATGAGATTTATTTTTATAAGTTACTTATTATAGCCTATATAGGTATAATATCTACATATTTTGTTCTTTTATTTTTATTTTGTGTATTTTAATTTTATTATTTATTTAGTATTTTATAAAATTATAAAAGACTTTTATACACATAAATATATTTTTATTTTATTTTATTGATATGTTTTGTATATTAAATAAAATATAAGTATGTATTGTATAGGTATGTATATAGGTATAATGCATGTGTATTTTATATACATTTATTTTTATTTTGAGTTTTATTTGGGTTTTTATTCCTATTTTAGTGTACATAATTATTATAAATAATATTCACAAAATTATAAAAATATAAAAATACAGAAATAATGATTAAAGAATAAATTGAATATTTTAAGCTGTACAGGTATACAATGTGGGTCCAAAACTCAACTTTCAAACCGTAGCTCCACCAAATGCGAAACCACAACCCATTAAATAGATTATTTTATTCTATATACAATTAAAGTGAGTTTGCTGCATTTGGAGTTTTCATTTGTGAGATACAGGTCTGGGAAGTTGGGATTCTGGATTTTTATTCAGACCATAACTTTTTATCTGTACATTATTTTTCAGTGAAATCAATTTTGTATTTTTCTATATAAAAATATCTACAACTTTCATGTACAAAGTTTCTTTATTTGAAGTATAAAAAGTGGAACCAAAATGGGTCCCGAAATGAATAAAGAATGAATTAATAAATATAGGTACTTGGCCCTTATCTCCCCCTACTTTATTCCTTATCGACCTATTCATCAAGATGTCTAGGTCTCGGGGTTTCAGGTCATAAAATATTTACAATCTTTTATTTTTTTTATTTTCTTTTCTTTATTCTATAATTTTGGCACTAAAAACAGTATTTTATACACTTTTTACACACATATGCATGAATGCTAAATTACTCTATTTAATGCTATTTCCAGGCATTTGCTAGGGTTTTTGAGGCCAAATGATAGAATAAATATGATGAAATGTGGATTTATCATCCCCCTATACTTTACCTTTGCTAGTCCCTAGCAAACACTTATGCAATAAGTGCAAAAAGAAAAAGAAAGAAAAGAAAAAGAAGAACTTGGATTTTATTTGATCATCAAACTTGTCTTCACAAAATCAAAGTTTGGAGCTTAAGTCAGACCTTTGGAATTTTAGTGCGGGCGGAACCTTATTGAGAACCGAATTTGAAATCCAACAGTCCTTGAGAATCCCGAAACTCTATCCAAGTCTCCTCAATAGCGAGGTCAGAAATACTTCAACTCATACGCAAACTCTTACGACTATGAATCTGACTCGTACAGTGTAAGTGATGGTGGCTCCTCCCCAACTAGAATGACAAAGAGACTGACTTCTCCAGTACGACAACCCAATGATTCCCCAATCCAATAACTCCATCCTCGAGGAGCGGGGTATTCCTTCTAAGTTCAAGTGGCAACCAGCTCAAGAGGAGGGGGTGAAGAGAAGAATGGACGGTAGCCAGTGTAGCTACCTATCCTGGGATGCAAGACCAGTGTAGTCAAGTCATCCTGCTGCAGGCTCACATATTTGACTTTGGAACTCAAGCTTGCTTATTGACTTTGTACATACTTGCAGGCTTTTTATTTTTGTACATGCCTGAACATACACTTTTTTTTTAATACTATTCACAGCAGCATTTGCATAAGGTGTTTTTCCTCTTGAGCCAGTTGACTATCCCTCTTTTGAAGCTTTATCGCAACCCACAGCCTCCTGTCTTTAGACTTCCTTATCACTGGACGGGTTGGGGTGCACTTCCCTCCCTAGAGGAGGACAAATGTTTCCACTTGTGTGCATCACATACCGGCAAATCCAATCCCCTCACCACTCCAACTGAGTTGAGCCATGTGAAAGGTGCAGGTATCCAAGTTAGGTCATTATCAACAAGAGTCGTGCGTGTGCTCCGAAATACTCTACTTAGGCAGTAAAGAATCCATTGAACCAAGTCCCGTGATCCTCAAATAATTAAGTCAACTAGACCTGAAGTACCTCAAACCCAGTTCCTATAAGGTTCCTGTTATTAGGTAGATTTTAAGGTCCAATCAAGCTCCAATCTCCGGATTTTACTTAGACTTGTTCAATTATCAAACTCAATCCGAAAAATGCTCATGCTATGCAATGCTATGCAGAGAATATTTTTGTGATGCAATTTTCAAGGATTTTGAACTTTTTATGGATTTTTGAAAAGATGATGATGAGATGATGCATATGCATTTTTTTGTATTTTTCAAAGAAATTTTTCAAATGTTTTGGATTTTAATTTTGCAAATGTTTTTGGGCTTTTTGAAAACAGAAAGGTTTTGGCTAAAAACTAGGTTAAAATATGTACACGGGAGTGCTTCTTATATATACAAGAAGTGGATTTTAAGAATTTACAGGGTAAGTGATCACTTTTATAAGTATATAGTGGATTTTTGGTGTGATATATATATTCCACAAACTTATTTGACACAAGCTTTTCACACAATTTTTGAGAACTATAGTCCAAAATAATTTTTACAAACATTTTACAAACATGTATACACATTTGAAAATCATTTTGCAGAGGCTTTCAAAATAGTATATATAGATTTTTCAAAACATTTTTGCAACCATTTTTCAAACTATTTGCAAATCATTTTTCAAACATTTTATTTCACACAAAGAAAAGAAATTTTACAAACCACACATTTTTACAAAGGTTGAAAACATGTAACAAAATATTTTCAAAATAGTTTTCAATAAATGTTCACAAAGATTTTCTAACTATTTTTCAAACATTTTGCAAGAATCATTTTCACCATATTTATTAATCAGTAGATACACAAAAGAATTTGAGGAACAGAACACCTTTGTATTAAAAATTTTTAATGAATTTTAAAGAATGTTTAGCCATATTATTAGGAAAATACGAAAGTACGAGTTATGGCTAAAGTATATGCATAGTATATACGACCCCCTATACTTAGCTTGAGCTATGTCCTCATAGATCGGAGAGAAAAGAGAAGACATAACTCGTACTAAGTATAGGCAAGTCTAAAGAATAAATACTAATGAATGAACCAATAAGAAGTTGACCGTCCCCCTATACTTAGGATCAAATAATCGTAAGTATAGCAAACTGTACACAAAGCAGGGAGGGTCAAGGGTGGGAATGAACAGATCGTACTCAGATTGTCTCCCCCTATACTTAGGGTAAGATATCCCTAAGTATAGACAAGAGAGGAGACAATGGAGAGGATCGAAAGAAATGACAGAACTTGGGGTGCGCACCCCCCTATACTTAGGACAAAGTACGTCCTAAGTATGGAAAACTGTCTACAAGGGCGGCACCTTTTTGATAGAAAAAGAAGATAGGAAATGAAAAGAAGAAAAGAAGAAAAGACGAAGAGAGATGAAAGCGGATATGAACAACTCGGAATGCGCATCCCCCCTATACTTAGGATAAAGTACATCCTAAGTGTAGCGATGATGAAAGGGATGGCATCATGTCGGTAGAAGAGGATAAAAGAAATTGAAAGAAGAAAGAAAGAAAGAAAGAAAAATCATTCAAAAATGTTTTGATGTGCTTCGCCTTCCTCTGCCTTTTTGGAGAGATTCAACTCATCCTCATAGATTACTTGAACCGAGTCAACGACAGCCATGAATGTATCATGTTCAAGGTATGGCTTCAGAAGCTGTCCATTGACTACAAATGGTTGTGCGTCAGCTGACAGATTGGATATCAATACACTTCCGTTGTCACGCACCTGCCTAACCATAAACGGCCCAGTCCATTTACTCTTCAATTTGCTTGGAAAGATCTTCAATTTCGCATCGAACAACCACACCTTCTGAACTGGATCAAAGGACTTGCGACGGATATGCTTGTCATGCCATGTTTTGACCTTC
Source organism: Ottelia alismoides (assembly GCA_037367405.1). NCBI lineage: Eukaryota > Viridiplantae > Streptophyta > Magnoliopsida > Alismatales > Hydrocharitaceae > Ottelia > Ottelia alismoides. The sequence goes on along the minus strand of JAZKJV010001500.1, from coordinate 192 downwards.
TCCTTGTACATCAGGCTGTTGTCATATGCATAATCTCTAAATTCCAGTAATCTGTTCAGATCCAATTTTCTGTTCTTTCCTGCTTGCTTGGAGTCCAAATTACAGATGTTAATGGCCCATAAGGATTTGTGAATTAGTTTGACGGGCAAATGGCATGGCTTGCCATATACAAGGCGGTAGGGAGACATTCCA